>ML682015.1:5177177-5245583 GCA_007922195.1 Podocnemis expansa | reverse complement strand
GAGAAGTGAGCAGAGGGGCAGCAGTGAGGAAAGGGCAGAGAAGGGGGCAGCAGGAGGAGCAGGGGGGTAACAGCAGGAAACTGAGAAGTGAGCAGGGAGCAGTAGTGAGGAGGGGGCAGCAGGAGGAGCTGGGGGGCAGCAGCAGGAAACTGAGAAGTGAGCAGGGAGCAGTAGTGAGGAGGGGGCAGCAGGAGGAGCTGGGGGGCAACAGCAGGAAACTGAGAAGTGAGCAGGGGGGTAGCACTGAGGAAAGGTCAGAGCAGGGGGCAACAGCAGGAAACTGAGAAGTGAGGAAAGGTCAGAGCAGGGGGACAAGGGAAAAGCAGCAGCAGAGATTTTGGGGTAGGGAAGCTGTCGGAAACTCCAAAGGAAGCCTGCAGCACTAGATGTGGGGGTTAGGGCCAAGTCCAAAAGGAGACCTCAGCTTATACCTGGCTCACCAATTTTTGCCCCTTTTTGGGTTCAGAATTGGGGGGTCGGCTTATGCCCAGATCAGCTTATACCTGAGTATGTTTGGTAGGTACCAGTGACACACGTCCTGAAGACCAAATTTAGGTTGGCAGATAACAGATTAAAGCTCAAGACTTCCAAGGTAGCATTCTCTGAAATGTTTCCAGTTCCACTTACAGTACCAGTTAGACAAGGAAAACTTCAGGATCTCAATGTGTGAATGAGATGATGGTCTAGGGAGGAGGACTTTAGGTTTATTAGGAACAGGATAAACCTTTGTGAAAAGGAGGAGCCAATACAGAAAGGATAGGCTCTAGCTAACAAACTGAATCATACTGCTGGCATGTAAAACTGAATATGTCATACAGTTTTGGTTTTTTTTAACCTAGGGCTAGAGGAAAGCTGACTATTGCAGAGGAGAACATTTTTCAGACCAAGACATCTCACAGGTAGTGGTTTTCAAACTTTTTTCCTTGGGACACAGTTGAAAAAAAAACATTTATGCCTGCAACCCAACAATTAAATCTTTAAGCAATTCATTCTAATCTTGCAGTGACAGCAACAGGGTGTGTGTGACCCAATACCTGAGATCTTTGACCCTCAGCACTGGGTCTTGACCTGTGGTCTGAAAATCACTGCCATAGAAGATGATCTACTAACAGGGATTCTCTATCTTATCAAAGAGGAGAGACCAGAAGCTGATGAAATACAGGTAGGTTCAGGCATACAGCTTATTGGCTGAACAAAAGGACAGGTGCAGGCAGATGAACTGAACTTTATATGCAGTATGGTAGCCTTGTAAAAGTCCACAGAAATACTAATATAAACAACTCTGATTACACTGTTTGCATGACAGGAGCATGGAAATGGAATAAAAGCACACTAGAGAGCTGTATTTTGAGAAGGCAAACAAGCCAGACATAGAGAAACTCCCCATATGCATTTAACAAGCATGCAGCAGATGCAAGATACCTATTTATGGAGTATGTGTCTTTTTAACATCATATTCTACAAACACATGTTCTTCCCCAAGAAGAAAAATACATGTGGGACTTCTTCCCTCCTCCTTGAAACTTTAGAGAAGCATGGTCAGAGGCAACGGGTTCAGTTTAATAGAAATTGTCACAAGTTTAAGTTAAAGAATCTCATATCATGGATTTCATAAAAAAATACAAGTCAGTTCAGAACACTGACCAAGATCTATAATTGAAAACTGCATGGAGAACATATATATTCACTAATAAGTTTTGAGGAGGTTTATTTTATATAAGCGACTCTCCAAAAGAGAAGAAACTTGGAATTAACAGAACATTTACCAAACTTTACTCTGCCCATAATACTTGTACATTGCATCCCTGTTTTCCACATTTACCATAGTGTGCCTTGGACTCTTTAGTGTGTTATTCTGGACAGCATCATCTCAAACTTTAACTTAAGGATTTGGTTTAGTCCTTGAATCCTTCCGGGATTTCTACAATACATAACCTCAGTATTTATGTGACAATTTATTGTCACCATATAACAGAAGAAACTCATCTGCACTGAACTTTTTCAGTAAACAAGCAGGCTTGGGAAAATACATTTTTTTAAATACTCTAGTGATAACTCTCAAAAGACAACTGGTGTTAAACTATGTTCTTTAAGAACAAAGACAAAAGTGCTCTGGGGTTTGATTTGGGTTTTTTGTTGTTTTTAGAGGCTTTCTAATAATAATGAGCACCATAGTTTTGCTACGTTTGTTAAAATATTGAAAATGGGTCATACCTAGAATTAATTTTATATGAAAAACCAGCAAGGCAAACAAATGACTTTTCCATTTCTGGATGCTCAATGGAGAGTTATTTTATTTGTTGTTTGACCAAGATGAAATCTAAGGTAATTTGAGGAATAATTTTAGTTCTGACAGAGTTAAAAACGGAAGTCTCAAGAGCAGCATCAGCTGTTGAATACTTCCTGGCTACTTAACTGATTACCCCAAACAGTATGTTAAAAATCTAAAAGTTCAGGTTTGGTATTGTAAAAGAAAGGAAATGGATAGTGCTGGCGTAACAGGAAAGTAACATGAAACCTTAAATAGGTGAGATACAGAGCCAACTAAGGTTAAGCAACCAACAGGCTGGATGAACAAAAGGCAACCTTAATGACATGTCAGAAAAGTACTGAAATAGCAAACAGGGCCATCCCTTGCAGATAGTTATCAAAGCCATGTTAAGTAGACTACAAAGTTAAATATGCAGACCAGCATTGTCAGAGAATCAGACATAAAAACTAATTGTATTTGTCTGTGTTTACCTATACCATGTCAGAAGTTTAACAACGGTATTTAATTAGCTTATAGATCAGGGATGGGCAAACTAGGACCTGCAGTCTGGGAGCCTTTCATCAGGCCCTCCAGCTGGAGCATGGCAGCCAATCCCCATTCTCAGCCCCCGTCCTTCCTCTGCCCCTCTACCACCCTGTGGGCCCAGCTTCATCAGCCACCACACTCCCCCCCGCGGAAACCCAACAGCAACAGTTTGGCTGGAGTGTGGCGGATATCACGGCCACTTCCCTATCTTTACTCGCTTTCTCCCCGCACCACCACATGCTCCCAGCAGCACCCTGGACGGACTGTGGCAGCCACTCACACCTCCCTGCCCCCCCCCCCCTGTTACACCCCCTCCTGCATCCTCTCCCTAGGCACAGTCCCCCATACAAATTTCTAACACGAATGTGGCCCTCAGACCAAAAAGTGTGCCCACCCATGGTGGTAGAAGCTAAACTTCTGATCCTATCTGTAATGTTTCATTACTATATTCTGTTGATTCAGAGATCAAAATGGGATAGGATATTAACTTGTAAGTGGAATTTGTGGCATAATTATATCATTGTCTTTATTTTTCTTCAAAGCTTGTTGTACACTATCTATGACTGTTTGAATGGTTAACTGTTTTATATTAATGAATGCAACTAGTTACTACTATAGGGCTAGGAAATGAGGATTAAACTTCAAAGCAACAATATGTATTACCCATTCTTCAGCCAAGGAAGCCCTGCTGTGGCCACAACTTGCTTTAGTTATAAATGAAGTCAAGCCTGATCCTATTTTATTTCAGATCTGCTTAAACTTTGTCAGAGAAAGTCTTAAGCTTTAAGGACTGAGATCTTTGAGTTGACTCTGGATCCATCCTGAGGATTCTCATGAAAGAATTTGAACAAGCTCTGTATATGGACTAAAACCTCCGGAACTGATTTTAGAAGAACGTTTAAAAACCAGCAGCCTCACCTTCTCTGTCATGAATCTGACATAAGAACTTTATTCATACCAATAAGAATAATGTTCTTTTAACCACAGTAACTGTTTTCTTTTTATTAAATCTTAAATTAGTTAATAAGAATTTCCTGTAAGCACATATCTGGCTAAGATCAAACACTAATTGACCTGGTGGATGATCTGTTGGGTAACCCGCTCTGATCTCTTGGTATAAGTAGAATGTTATATATGGAGAGTCAGATTTTAAGTAATCTTCACTTATGTAGACTTGGCTGTCTGCATGGGAGCCCGAGACTGGATTGCTTAGAGGAAACTTTATTTTGATTTTGTGATAACTAATAAGGTATTACAGAAGTTGTTTGTGACTGGCTTGGTGCATTTAAATATGGAATAAACCACCAGTTTTAGAATCATTTGCCCTATTCCTTGCAGTCTGCTCTGACTGAGGATTCTCAGCTTGGCCCTTCCACAGGCACTATGGGTCATGCTAGGGTTTATCTATTTTGCTAGGGACATTGTGCAATAACTAGAAGCATGTTATTCACAACTCAACATTTCACATTGACAGGCTGGGATATTCCATTATGCATTAAGACAGTAGCACTCTTTTCAGCAAACACACACTGAGCAGTGCAGTGGCATGTATTTCCTTCCCACTGAGGAAGCAATAGTGCAACACAGTAAGTGGAGAAATCTTATTGATGTTAAAACCAGATAGTTATTTCAGCCCACATTAAGATTTCTGTAACTTCACTCAAATGTTTTAGGTTGTGGAACAGCTTTTGACAGATACACAAGAGAACTTAAAACACATAGGAAAAAGAATATATGAGTTGTTTAAGCAATTTACAGACAAAAAATCCACTAGAACTAGGCATGTGCATCATTTGTTTATTAATTATATATTCAGGTGCCCAAGAAGATTTGTTGTTTCAGAAGTGTTTGGTTTTATACCAAACCCCCCCCCCACACACACGTATGCTACCACCAGACCTCTTTGCACTTCAGAGCAGAAAAGGCACAAACCTAATTACTTTTCTTTGCATGCCACCTTTAATTTTGTTCAGTGGGAACAGAGAAAACATATATAAGAATCAAATAACCATTCAGGTTGGTTACATGGAGCTTCCCTTGATAAATCATCAACAAATAGAAAGTGTAGAATGTAACACCTCAAGTCACCTATCTTGTAATAAAATCCAAAGGAGAGACAAGGTAGAGAAAGCTTTCGTCTCTATGCAACTAGTTCAAGTCACTGTTAAATCGCAGTTTAGCGGTATAAATTGACTAACTACATCAAAGTAGACCTATACCTTACCTCCACTTGGATTTTTCACTAAAATAGCTAACAATTTAAGTGCCTCACATTTGTTACAGTGAAGACATCACTTTAATTATTTATATTACTAGTCTATGTCTTTAAGAGTCTATCCCAAATACATTCTGTGAAGTGCTAAGCTCTCTCAGCTGGCAGTGAAACATGTTGGTAGCTCAGATCCTACTCCAGCAAGAGGCTCTGAACTCCTCTTATGGAGCACGGGGTAGTAGAGGAGACATTCCACACCTTACAAGACTAGGCTTTTGGGGGAAAAAGAATGGTGAGTCAGTGCTAAATCTGAGGTCAAATGCTGTCTTGCAACCATTCAGAGTTGACTGAGGTACACAAACAAGGACAAGGTACATGGAGCAGTAGCTTTTAATTTTCTTTCTAAATAGTTTTTGTTCTGTGAGGAACTCAGCAGAATTATTTTCCAGATCTTGGGCCTTTGCATTTCATAGGGCTCAGTGAGTTACCAGCACACACAAAAAGCTAAACTATTTCCTTGCCATCCCAAGCACAACATACTCAAGCTATCTGAAAAGCTTTTCCATAGCTAGATTTTAATAAAGTATTTTTGCAGAGAAGCGCTTGTGGTAGCAATGGGGTCCAAAAAAATAAGCGCAAGGTTAAGAGTCAAAGTCCCAAATTGTATCCTCCTGGCTCGCCCCCCCCCCCCCCAAATTTATGTGCCCCAGAAAGCCAACCCCAACTATTTTTTTTTTTTTTTTTTAAGCTTCTATCTCAGACTTAAGTAGTGAATAAGAAAATTTAAAAGACCTCTACTTCCTGCTACCGGAAATACCTGCAAACAATAGAACTATTTGACAGAGGCAGAAAATGAACTTCTTTCCAGCAGGACTATACTGCAGGGGTGGCCAAACTTATGACCTGAAGAGCCACACAAGTTGATTATTAAACCTTCAAGAGCCGCACTGAGGCCTATAGCCATATCCTTTTACCTACTAAATTGATTTGCTGACATTCTTCCACAAGCCACACTTTTTCATTCAAGAGCCACATGTGGCTCCTGAGCTGCAGTTTGGCCATGCCTGAACTATAGCATAAATGGTGCTGAAAGGATTACTCTCAGTTCCAAGCTCAGCTCTCTCTTATTTCCATTTTTCTAGGAATGGAAGGAGACGCTGCTAGTGAAGACTAGACACTATACAACCACACCACAACTGGTACGTTGTCTCTTATACTGATCAAGCTGTAGCTGTATCTCTGTAACCTTTATGGCAGTTTACACAAATTGTGTTACTGAAGTACTTGGCTCAAAGGCAACCTGGTTAACTTCTTTGCAATACGAGCAATGGCAGTTATAAGGTATTCTAGTTTCTACCTTCTGCTCTATAAAACAACAGAGTGGAAGATAAAGGCAGCTATAAAAACTACAGGTGATGTGGATTTTAAAAGCCAGTTTGCATGTGCACATAGGCTTACAGTAGAAAATATTTATGGTTTTATGGCATGGTGATTGGCCCAAAGCACTGGGCACAACTGAAATATACTTTTGAGAATGCACCGTGTCCGTAAGAATAATTAGGTACTTTACCAGTCCTATGATATTGCTTCATAATGCATGGAATCAGTTATATAGGGTGTGGAACAGTAAATACATCCTAGATTCCTATATTTCTTTTGACATAAAAAGCAGTCATAGTAAGTTGCAGCAAGAGGTTTGAGTATTTCCTTCTCATGTTGGTAAAGTTTGTCATTTTCTGGAGTACAAAGGACCAACACAAACAAACTCAAGTCCCAGTAGTTAATTTTAAAGAAAAAAAAACAGCAACCGAAAGGATTGCAACCCCCCCCCCCACCCCCCAACTAACCAAGCAACTTTGAACAGAAAAAACAAGCAAGGAGTCCTGTGGCACTTTTAAAGACTAACAAATTTATTTACTGAATGAGCTTTCATGGGAGAAAATCCTACTTCGTCAGACATCTTGAAGAGAAGGCTCTGTCATTTGCTGGATCAGAACAAAGGCCCTGAATAAGTTTAAACTTAAGTTGTTTATCTAAAATCCTTTCTTTATCTGTTGGTCTCTGGGGAATCTATTTTCAACCAGTATATGTGAGTCTCTCCAGGTGCTAGTAGCTCTCTAGGAGGTTGTCACTCTCTGACTCAAACTTGCCTGATCATTTGCCACTGTTCATAGTTCCTGAAAGAGCTGTGGTCATCCTCTCCCATGGAACTGCAATACAGTCCCCGGCCCCCTATAACATTTATTTAATGCAGTAAAATCACTCAAAATTTATCATAACTATCACTTCTGTTACTAAAATTTCACAGCTAGCAGAGCTCAGAGTTACTTCCAATTCTCTCTGTAACTCCATCAAAAGTTCAAATTTCTGAAGAAAGTAATGCTTTGAATGAACGAATGAACTGGTCAGATGTGTCCAGTTTCAAAAGAATGGAAGACGCAAGTATCCCAGTAGTTACTCTTAAGGATCTCATGCTTTATGAAGGTGACCATTATCATACTCATTTATCAAGTGGGGAAAAGGAGACAGAGATGAACTAAACTTTTTTTTTTTTAACATCAGAGTGCAAGTCAGTAGCAAAGGACCCAAGTCTCCCTAGGACTGCAGTGGTTGAATCTAAGTCATAAAACAGCAGCATACAAAGAATTAGTTCTTTCAGCTTTTCAAGGATATTGCAAAACATATTTGGCTTCTTGAGATACATCAGTGATCAGTGTTAATATCTGCCTAGCAGATGAAGAACATACATTACATTGGGGAAAACACACAACTGAAAACTTCATCCAGTACAGGAAGGGCCACTGCATACAGTTCCATCCTTATATCCAAAAAACCATACCAACAAATTTCAAGGAGAGAGCAGTGTTTCCAGATGATTTCTTGGTGCATTTCTCATATATGCTGACAGTGTTAGTCTTATACTTCATCCTGACCAGTTAAATTTGTCCATGCCTCAAGGATTCAAAGCAAGTATAAAACTTTTAACAGTACTGCAACATGAGGTTACGTCACTGTATGTGAAGTCACTTGGAACAGGAACAATTGAGATGAAGGTCAGACTGAGTTGTGTTAACTTTCTGCTAACACAATCTTAATCTTTGAAGATCAGAGTACCTGGACAAAATTGGAGAAGGAAGTGGTAGAAAAAGCAGCAGATGACTGTTAGAGAAATAAAAGTTTGCAGTTTTGAACATTCATCAGTTGTCCTGATTCTTTCTGAGTCACAGCCATGGCAAAGTGATGAACAAAGATTTTGTTCAAATCCAGTGTTTGCTAACTGAATACAGCAATATTTATGTACATAAGAGTAATAGTCATGGATTTCAAAACATTTTTAGTTAAGCCTTATCCATTTGAGGCTGGTTAAGTATTATAAATACTTCATATCAGGTTCAACTGATGTACAGAGAGATTAAGAAATTTTGCCTCTGGCTCACTGTAACCAACAACTGAGCCAAGAACAAAAAACTTGAGCCTTGGCTCCTGCTATTAAATGAAGGCTTTTGTACCAAGAAAACTGCTATTTATTCAGTTCCAAAGGGGCAGCTGTGTTAGTCTACTTTAGGGGTGGCCAAAGTTATGGAACTCAAGAGCCACACAAGCTGATTATTGAACATTTGAGAGCTGCACTGAGGCATATGGCCATATCCTTTTACCTACTCCAAAATTACTAAGTTTAAAATTCATCGCACACTTTAATTTTATCATACAAAGAGGACAAATATTGATCCTACTAATGTCAGATTCTAATAATTACTTAAGGTTACCATGAAAGTTAGGCCTATCCAGTAAAAACTTAGCTGTTGCTTGATGTAGAAGACTACAGGCTAGCAGTGAGTTTTTTTAAAATCCTGACTATGCTGCTGCTTCTCCCCACCATCCCTGATGCCCTCCCGAACACCCATGCCCTGATGCTGGCTCCCCTGGGCCAACCCCTCCAGAACCCCCTTACCTGGCTGCTTCAGCAGCTAGGTACTGGCTGTGGCTCCCCACGAGCATGCTCCAGGCAGGAGACTTAAAACTCCTAGGCTGGGGCTGCTTTCCTAAATTGATTTGCTGACATTCTTCTAGGAGCCACAATTTTTCATTCAAGAGCCACGTGTGGCTCCCGAGCTGCAGTCTGGCCATACTTGATCTAGTTCAGCAAAACAAACAAGTCCTGTGGTACTTAAAGACTAACAAATTGATTTATTGCATGAGCTTTCAGGGGAGAAAAATCTCACTTTGTCAGATACTTGCAAGTTGCAACAGCTCCCTAAAGATGCCTCTACAGCACAATTCCACATCGTCAGCAGAGGCAGCTACACACAGAACTGGTAGAAAGAGGAACTGTAAACTAGCAACAAGAAGAGAAAATAGTTACAAGAACAAGTTGTATTACAGAATGTAGTTGCAATAGAAACTGATTTCAACCCATCTTTTCTATAAACAGATGTTATAAACCATATAATCTGTGGTGACCATCCTGTAAACCTCACTCAGACAAATGCAGGCAGAGCAACGGCTGGTTAAAAGTTTTAAATATGTCACAGTCATCCATCAAAGAAGGTTCTTAGCTCCAGACTAATTTGTTGTAGCTAGAAAAGTAGCATGTTCTACTGGGATTTAACACACATGTAATAAAATATTTATATTCTCTCTTCAAAAAGAGCTTAACAGGCCACTTTAATCCAAAATAACTTGCATGGATCAGAGATCTGGACTCTATATTTTCATCTGTTGTAACAAGTCATTCTTGCTTAAAATACATTAGAAATGTTGTTGTTTCAGAGACTTGCTGGTTTCTGAAAATAATAGGCTTTCCATTACCTAATACAGATATCATCCATGCATGATTTGAGAAAGAAAACCATGCCTGGTCCTGATCAAGACGTTTACATGTTTTGGTTACACCCAAAATATAATAGAATCTTTTTCAAAATGAAAGGCAACACAGGTGCTGTCCTGAAAAGCTCATAAAGACCTAAAAAACCCACACAGATACAGATAAGGGAGGACAAAAGAGCATAAGGCACATCATGATAGACCATGTTTTGTTAGCATAAGGTATTTATAACCCAAAAGAGGAGGATTTTTTGGTAAAGAGTGGCTGCTCACCAGAAAGACAGACGATCTATAATAACTCTGCACAGAAGTGGATCTTCTTGCGGGATTTGATTGGGAGGAAGTAATGGGCTTTGCAGACTAAGGCTATGCCTATGTTTAAAATACTACAGTGGGACAGCATAGCTGCTGCAATGCTTTAGTATGGGCACTACAACAGAAGGGATTTTCCCATCATTGTAGTTAATCCACCTTCCCCAAGATGCAGCAGAATCCTTTCCCTGATCTAGTACTGTCAACACCAGGGTTTAGGTTGGCTTCACTAAGTGGTTCAGAAGGTATGGATTTTACACATCCCCAGAGACGCAGCTAAACTAATCTAAATTTTCAGAGTAAGCCCTCACAAACTCAGGAGGGGTCCTTCAAAGCTAAGACACAATGTGGAAGAAGGTAGAGATGTTCATGGGAGAAACAGTGTGTGAAGACTAAACTAGCCAGGAGTCCTATGGCACTTAAAGACTAATAAATTTATTTATCGGATAGCGTTTGTGGGAGAAAATTTGTGGGAGAAAATCCCACTTCGTCAGAGGCTGCTTAGGAAAATGGATGGGGCTTCAAAAGACTAGAAAGAAACTTAAGGTGGCAGAAAAGGGGGAAATTAATGGAATGATTCAAAGAGAGGTCTACATGGTCCAACTGACAAGCAAGGAAAATATTTTGGTAACATCATTTCAAATAGACACTTTGTGTCCAACCAATATATATTTCTAATGGCTTTTGGAACTAAAAAACTGAAAACTATAGGATTAATGTATCTGCTGGAGTTAGTTACAGAAGGGATGAATCTTATCCATGAGTAATGAGATGCAACCGAGAATGCTGATCCAACATGATTGTCAAATGAACTCTAATTAATTACCAGGGAAGGAGCAAAATATTTTTAGTGCAAAGTTTAGTTCTGCGTCCACCTAACTCACGCTGACAATTGCAAATAGCTAATCAGATAATCACCAGAAGTGAGCAATACAGAATCTCCAAAAAGAATTCTCAATTTGCAACAGTACCCAGCAGTACATTTCACAGCCTGATAATTATCAAATAGGTAATACACATTCAGTTAGTGCTCCTACAGTTCCTTCTAGCTATTTATTCCTTACAAAAGAAACAGTCAAACTTGGAGCACTTGCATGACAAGAGATTGTTTTCCTATTCTCATTTTAATAATGTCACTGGTCCCAGTCAAATGGCCTAAGGGAATATTATCCTTCATTAAAGATTTATCAATCAGCGTATCCACTGTAATAAGAGATTCTGCATGGAAGCAGTCAAATATAACAAGATATGTTTCCAAAATATAAAAGAGTTCAGATAGATCAGATGCATTTTATAAACGTGTATTCACAGAGTAAAACTAAGAATGACCTTTTAGTGAGACTGGCATGTACAAAGCCACTAAGGCGATAAGAAAAGATATGACCTTGATTAGAAGAGATTTAAGATACTAGCCAGTCTTATATGAAATACTTTATAAAAGCAAAACTGTAATTTCATTAAAAAGAATAACCAGCATTGGGACTGAAATAAAAACACACTGTTGAGCTTTGGAATCAGTGTGTGAGCTGTGTCACTTGTGCTCTCCAGTCTCTAGAAAGGAGCAGGAAAATTCCATTGAAACTGTCAGTTTGTTTGACTACTACTTACATAACAAATATTCTCACTTCTATAAACTAGTAATGCAGCTCAGAAAATAAAAGATTACTTCAAAACCAAGATTATATTTGTGATGTCCAGGGACCATCCTATCCTTTTTCCTGCATTGGACTTCAGTGTGTTCTCTTCATCAGCTGCTCCAAAATTTCATCCCAGGTTATACTGAGCCCACCTCCTGCTAGAAAAGAAATGTAGGCTAAGGTTATGCTGGTATTTGGATACAGGCCCACACATGGTTGTTTCAGAACCACACCTACCATTTACATCTAAACCCCAGAAGCACAGATTTCAAGGCATGCCCAGGGCAAGAACACAAGCATGCCTGAACAGTGGGCATGAACACGTTTCAGGCTCCAAAGGGGCACCATGCCAGAGTGTAGTGTTGGCAGGTAGAGGGAAACATTCCATATCCCAAGCATTCCCAGAGTGCACCGAATCCGTTCTTGCCTGATCCCTTCCCAAGCCTACGAATGTCCCTGTGCCCCCATTCTCACCTGTGCAGAGAGATGGGAGCCACTCTTTTCATCACTACACATGGATATGGAACCTGCTCCAAGAGCAGATGTCTGATCAGCTGAACACACCCAGATCTTAATAAATGTGTGGTCAGAGCTGACTGTCCTTCATGACTCCTCTTGCAGTATCAGGGATTTACATCCATTCTGGGAATTTTGAGAGGCTGGTACAGGTGGGCATTCACCATACTTTGGGCCAGTGCTCCTGAGGCTCCAGTACTGGAGGGCAAAAGACTCCAGCAGGGAGTCACTCTGGGAAGGCACCTGCAACAAGCCCCTTTAAGGAGGTGGGAAAAGTAGTCTCCTGGGCTCCCTGTACTGAGCCTGAGATGCATGCCCTCCTCCTCAGCTCCACAAACCTTCACTAAATGACAAGATGTCAATGAAGGTCAGGGCGTGGAGGCAGCAGGGTCTGCAGGGGCAGAAGCCCTGGAGGACCGGCAGGAAAAGGAGCATGTTTATCCTGCACTCTGCCTGGAGGAGCTGGTTCAACAAGCCCCTCTTGACAAACCAGAGGAACACCTGACAAACAGCAGCATCCAGAACCCAAAGTTAACAAGTTAATCCCTCCATCTTTCCCCTCATTCTTTCTGTGGGGTACATGCAGGACTGGAAAGCCATCCTCCTTCCACAAAAGAGCCTCCAACAAAGACAACTGTAGATTCAAATAGTATTGAATTTCTTTGAACCACTATAACGTTTTTGACAAAATCTATAGAACAGATAGATAAGCAAAACTGTCACATTGCTCCTGGTCTGTGCTTCTGTCATTAGCAGAGGAGAGAAGTGGAAAGGTCCAGTTGTCAGACAGGACATCCACACAAGATTAATGGCTCTCCAAAGCTACAGCTGTTATCTATTCCTTGAAGATCAGATTTTTACTAGAGGAACAGTCTCCTACTTACAAAATGGAAGCTGCACAAAAGGGGGTTCACATTAGTATCAAGTGTGGTTACAGAGGGGGAAGAAAAAATCTTGGCTTCCCTGAGTAATGTCACAATAGCCCTCTCTTACAGCACAAATGTTTTCAAGCATTCCCATACAAGGGTGTCTCATGGCTCCCCAATCGGACCGATGAGGCAGAACACAGGAGAAAGGTACGTGGGTCAAGGATCTGCTCTGGAGGCTGCAAAACCCAACACAGTGCCCTTTACAGTGGGGAGACAAGTAGCTTGTGGGTCTGAATCAAACATTCATGGAGAGTAGTGCAGTTTCAATGTGATTCTCTTTCCCAATTCTTTTCTCCACTTTTGCCACATGAAGGGGATTTCTTGATGATGCAGTGGCTTGTTTCGGGACTGGTGGGCATCTGAAGTAGTTTACTTCTCTCTACTCCATGCAGGCTCCATATGATGGCTTAGAATATAGACCACTTCCATGCCAATTGCTTCTCCCTGTAAGCATACATGTGCTAGAAACTGCAGCCGGTTCTTGAGGTTCAAGGGCAATGCAACTGTTTGGTGCACTTCCATAGTTCACCAAACCACTTCATGTCCAAAGGGGTGATCAGCAGCACTAGTGGCAGCCACAGACCAAATGGCAAAGCATGACTTGGTGCGTCCACCTCCATTTGTTAAAATTCTGAATACCTTATTTTTATTGCATTTGTAGCCCATTTCATAAGTTTGATGCATAATTTGCATGATAGATTTACCCCTCCCATACAAGATGATCAATTTGCTCAGTAGGATCTGTAAGTCTGCATTTATTCAAGCCATATATAATGTATAAAAATTAGTTTCCTCTAAGCCTATAGAAAAACTTTTGAATTTTAAGAACAACTGAAAAGAACTAAATTAAAAAAAATTGAACTGTGCAGCAAGACTGAGTGGACCAATATTAACTAATGTTATAGTAGATGACGACCTTAAAATGTTAACCCTAGTCCTTTAGTTCTGAAGGTCATTTTCTCACCTTTACCCTCACAAACTGAAGCAGAGCATCAGAGAAATCCAAAAAGATTGGCCAACTGTATTTTCAAGGAACAAAACAGCAAGTGATGTCAATTTTTTACTGGCCTTCATCGATTGACGATACTTTTTAATGAGTCTGAACTTCGAAAAGCTGTAGTCATCACTCTTGACTGTGACTGGAAGTGTGTGTAAAATCCTCAAAGCTATAAACACAATAGGAAATGTGCCCTTCATCTCTACATCATGAAAAATTGGAAACCATGAAGTGGATAGTGGCAAAATGTGATGGATGTGGTTTAAGTCGACACAGAGGTTTCTAACATTACATGTTAAGCATGGCAAAAGAAGTAACAGGATTTCTTTCATATTGTTATATAGACATCTCTGGCATCTCATTAAACATGTCCTTTATTAGCCACTACTTACACTCTTCAAGTAGTAAAATCACAAGTAGTATTTCACAGTACGTAATAAAACAAGGTTCATAATGTCACAGGTGGGCTCTCACTTCATTTCATTCTTGCATCTTACTGACTGCAATGCCCCACCCCTTATATATCCATGAGATCATCCAAACAAGATTCTAAAAAGAAAAATATAATTTCTCGGAAAAAACAGTTTCAGGAAGTCTGGAAGATTCTACAATTTTCCAGACTAGAATCTTGAATCACAAAGGTCTGGAACATTCTAGAAAATTGTTAAGAAAAAAGAAATCAACATGCAGAATACCTGAAACATTTTACTTCAAAACATTCTATTCTCCCTTTCATCACTAACAACGAAAACAGCACCCCAAGTCCAGTGGCCCAGACCAAGCACTCACCTAGATTGTCTGTCACTAAATCCAGCCCTGAGCAGAAACAAAAACAAATTTCCAGAATAAATAGTCAGATTCCCCACCACAAGACTGAAAAGACCTTTTTTCCAGTCTAGTCCTTTCAGAACTGCAGTGTTCCCCAATGGATGGCGACCCTGAGAAGAAAGTGAGAACACTGCTGCTGAAATAAATGCACCCCACAGCCCACACACTCTGGGGCATTCAAGTTTTTTAAAAAAATCATTAGTCTGTGCTCTATACTGTTTTCTGCAAGTACCCTTTCTTGGGGACTACTAAAGCCACCTGAAGACACAAGGATAATGAAATAATAGCATTCCTGAAATGTTGAAGAGTATTAATATTGTGGCCTTCAACCAAAATTATGTTATTTCCATGGGGACACAGGATTTCTCACCTGCTTCCCAAGGAAAGATAAAACATAATGCTGCCCCTTATTGAATCGACAGGACCTTTAGCTAGAGACCAATGTCCCCTCTAATTACTTGCAGACTGTGTCCACAAGCAATTTCTTTGTGTGCACAAAAACATTTCTTTGTGAGCACCAGTATTAGCACTATTGAATTTTTTTGTGCACACTTTATTTTGTCGTGTGTGCAGGTTTCATGACCTGTGTGCGTGCGTACAGCTCAAAGGGAACAGTGCTAGAGACTGCAGCCAGTCAGGAGAAGCAGCCAAGGGGCAGACAGAGGAGGACACTTGAAGATCTGCATGCTGGTATCAACAGAAGGAGCCAAGAGTAGGTTAACTTAGTTGGGGTTGGTCGGGCTCTGAGCAGGAGGGTTGGACTAAATGATCTTCTGAGGTCCTTCCAATTCTAAAATTCTGTGATTTTATGACTTTGTGGGAAGGGAGAAATGGGCTTTTGAGCAGGACCAACATGCAGTAGAATGAGGGAATGTTTTTTCCAAAGGCAAGAAGGATTCATGGTCCAGTTCTTGGAGCAGGATGCTCAGAGAATGGATGTTTTCCCAAAGGCACTGAGAGCAGGCCCTATTGCTGTCTCTGATTCAAGCGATGATGATGCAATGGATTTTGATCCGTCTTGCCACAATAGACACTCCCAGCAACCAAAAGCTGACACCTAGTCCTCCTCCTCTCGCATCAGTAGTCCACCATGATGCTGAGACAGAGGATCTGCCCAGTGGGGTAAGGAGGGAGGCTGCAGGACTCCAGGCATGATACCCTGCACTGATACCCAAAACCTATCCCAGGAGCATCCATGTGACTGCTGGAGTAAAACCTATGAGGAGCCTATGAGTGTGCCTGAAGGCCAGTAGGAGTCTGGTTCCTATACCCCATGCAGGGGACACCCCAGAACAACTTCTGCAGCTGCTCTTCCCCAAGAGAGAACAGGATCACAGGCAATCTAGTTTTAATGCTCTTTGAGTAGTCAGATCCGTTCTGCTTTAATTCACAGCTTTTTTTTTTTAAAGTGTTCAAAGCAATGCCACATGCATTAGTTTAAATTCATGTTTATTTCTTATACATATGTGTAGACCCTTCATGTGGGCTGTGATGAAAGAGTACATTTATCATCCCCCTTTTGGTTTTGGATCCCACCAATCAGTGCCTTAACTTGCACAACTACCCTGGAGGGCTGATCTCTGTCCCCCCCTCCCCTGAACCACACCCACAACACCCACATTCAACTACGTATCTGCAACTATAAATAAGCTGGATGGACTGCGAAAATGTACCATGCACAGAAATGATAGGTATCCTTAGTAATTGGGAAGTGGAAAGAAGGAAGATAAACTTCTGTATGGATTTGACAAAGCAGAGAACCAGAAAGACACAATGGAAATAATTGCACCACTACATACTGACTAGCACTAACATGGCCCCTTCTTCCACCTCCAATGCCAAGACTTCTTTGAACCTTGGGGGTTAACAGCCAGTATGTGCCTTATTCACCCCCACACGAAAATCACAATGACATGAAAGCAGTTGTACAAGGTCCTTCATGCACTAAGTAATCTCCCTAAAGAGTTGTGATTAATACAAAATGAAATAAAAAGTGAAATTTAACTGGGCAGACACCCTCCTCAAAACAATCAGAAAGCAGGTGTTATAGCATGGAGATGCCCTGTTCCAATTCTCTGTCATGAGTCTTTACCTGAAGGGCCAGCTAATAGACTGCAGGAGGGAGAGAAAGAAGGAACAAAATGGTGCACTGAAGTGCAAGTGAGTGAATAATGTTTTCTCTTGCATTTTTATATCAGCTGCATTGGGTGTGGTGCTTTGTTTGGGATCAAGCTGATACCAGCCCTTGCCTACCTGGAGTGTCTATTGTGGCAGGAGGGATTGAAATCCACTGTCCATCTTTTGTTCCAAGATGCAGGTATAAATTCCCTCCTGGATTTCTCTGGCTTACTGCACTCCACAATATGAACGCAAATTGGAACAGGCTGTTTATAAAGACTTTGAAAGCTGGTTGGGTCCCATACCCACTCTGTCTCAAAGTTCTGTCCTTTTCTCTCACAAATGTAATGAAATGCACAGTGCACCATGACAATGCAGATGGTGTTGACCACAATGACATCCAACTAGGGCAGATATCACCAATAAGCCCTCAGTTGTCCAAAGGAGCATTTCACTACCATCCTACAGTTGCCTGGCTTGTAGCTGAACTCTTGTTATGCTGGATCCTTCATGCTGGGATAGGATTTCATTAGTCAGGGTAGAAGCAGGTATGCAGGGTCCTCCAGAATACCCATGGGCATGGAGACTTTGCACAGAACCATGTCATTTCTGGGGAACAAGTGCCTCCCTCCCCTTCAAGTATAGTCTTGATCTCCCCAGGACCCTGGCACAATGAATCTTGTCCTCAGCATCATTAATCTTCTCTGTATGCCCAACATTAGTGCTCAAGAACCTGCCTTTGTGGTCCACTAGGCCCTTGAAGTGCATAGTACCCTTTCCAATTGACACACTTGCATCTTTCAAGCAGTAAAGCATAACCCCATTCTCTAGAACTCAGCAGTAAAATCTGGAATTTTAGTGATGGAAGCCATCAAAGTAGACGAGAGTATTGACAGCTTTGTAAACCCGGCACTACCCCAATAGTCAACTTCCCCACACCCAAATGCTCTCCTGCCAACATAATGTTCTCCACACCATGTCAATGTAAATTATATTGCTCAGAAGTGGCTTATTCACATCCTCTAGTGACATAAAATTTATAGCAACTTCAGCCGTAGTGTGTATATACTGTAAGCCTGAGATTCATGCAGCATTATGGACTACAGATGATGGTAATACATTCAGCACTGGCTATGGGGATTCCGGCAGAGACCAAATGCTCCTCAGCCCCTCAGAGGAAGACAAAATAAAACCATGGCCTTTTAAAATCTCTATTTCAAATGCAAGAAAATGCAAAAACCCAATTTCTCTATTCATCTTTGCTGATTTAATTGTTACGGCAGTGTTCAATATCAGGATTTTTCTTTTCATTGGCTGTAGATGGATCCATCCATAGCCACTTTTGTTTCAGATAAAGCAACGCCTTCCAATAAGAAAGCAGTTTCACATTCTTTCCTCCAATTACACAGCCTAAAATCATCCACTTTTTTTAAAATCATTTTTGTGGAAAGGGCTTTGCAATTGAAAAGCCCAAACACATTAAAAGGGCAAACTAGTGTAACCGGAGGTTTACATGCCTTTTACCCATCAGCCTTAGAAGCACAAGCTCAGAAAGGCTCGAAGCAGTCTCTGAAATTCAAAGACCCGCAGTTGTTTCTTCTGAAATTGTAGTACTCCGTTCAGACGAGCCCAGGGTTGCTAATTTTTGTATTATATTGCAAGCTCTGTAATATTTTATGGCTTTATTAAGTGACAGTTGATTTTAAAACAAAAAGTTTCCTACCCTCCTGGTTGCAGAGGAAATCTTTTTGGGCACCTGATTTACAATTTGTATGGTTTCTAGAAGCAGCTAGAAGGGCATTGTTCTACAGACCTCATGGATCATCTATAACCCCATAACGTACGTGGACAACACAGCAAGTATAAAAGGAGGACAAGTTGTCCAGTGTATTAAGTCTACCCAGAAATATTCTACACAATTAAGAGCACAGGTTTGGGTTTTTCTGTTTTAAATAGAGTTAAAATATTTTAGATGAATGGCTATTTCTTAAGATAATCTGTTAACTTTTTTTAATGAGCATCCAGCTTTCACACAGAGTACCGCATTCCAGGGTGCGTCCCTGTCAATGTTTACACAACTCTCCTGTGTCACACCTCACCCAAGGCATATTTATACCAACTGGAATGAATTGAGCCTCTGTTAATAAACCTTAATACATAAAAGTAAAATGACAACCACCCTTTTCAACTTGGCACACATAAAAAACTGACAGAGGACAACCACTGAGCCAAGACTACACTTCAGGTTTGATATTTCTACTCAATGTGTCACACCACTAGGACATGACTGAACAGGTGGTTTGCTCAATCTGGATCTCATTAAAAATTGGTTTGGCTGTTGATTGTATTCTGCTCTTAACTATAGGAAAGTGTCTGCTGAATTCAGGAAGTTTTTCCTAATAGTGAAATCATTTTCAAATGTTTTGGCAGGAAGGAAAGGAGGAAATCTCTCCAAGGAATTTGTGGAAACCCCATTTTTCAATACATTTTGAAGAAAGGACAAAGTTTTACTCATTTGTATTGCTGAGAAAAAACCTGTACTGGCTGGGACATTTAGTTCATAACTGACGTGGCATATTATTTACTCCACCTTCCAGAAAAACTCAAATGCTTTTAGACAACAGAACTGCATTAAATTGTGTACGTTTCCGTATATGGCAGTAGCCTTCTACCATTGCAAAACAATGTAATTTTACGGAAGCTGCATACCTTCAAAAGAGGAAGATGGTCACAAAGGAATGGAATTGCCCAAAGCAGTTGCACATTTTCTCTTGTCCAAAAGACTTAACAAACTTGCAAAACCAGACAGGTTGGGCCAGATGATTAGCAAGACAACATGTAGCTTTTCTGTTTCAGCAAGGGTGTAACTAAGATCAGTACTGCTGAAAAAAAGATTGGGGTGTTTAATTCACCATACACGGTTATAATCAAACTATGTTCACCTATCATTAACTGTACACAATCAAGAATGAAGTTAACTGACTACAAATGCAAATATTTCATTGGTAATTGCAGGTATATTGTAGTTCAGATATTCTCAGAAATACTCCAAAAGCAAAATGGGCTACTTGGGAGGCTGCTCTTCCTAGATGTGTATTTTTCTATATTTGATGATACAACAGATTAGCATTTGCTGTCCCTTCTTCAGGTCTTCAATTAAATGTAACTTTTAAAGTTTTGGTAGGTCATGAATGAATCTTACATTTTTAGGATTAGAGGTAGCATGATTGAGCACACAGGGCACAAGGCCAGGAGTCAGAAGAACCTAGATTCTATTTCTAGCTCTAACACTGACCTGCAATAGTAGCTCTGACTTCAACCACTCACTGCCTCGTTTCCCCAAAATGGAGATAATAATCTCTTTGCAAAATGCTTTGACATATACAGCTAAAAAACACTACTATATAATTGCTAAGTATTATTTAAAAGCAAAATAGTGTAGTGGCTAGCACATCTGTTTTACATACAGAGGGTCCTAGGTTCAAAACTCAGGGGGTTGGATAGATGATCTCATGAGGTCCCTTCTAACCCTATGATTCGATTCGATTCAAAAACACATATAGAAATATACTAACAAAACCATGTTATATAAAGAAATTGCTACCAGTAAGAATGCATTACTGTTCCTCAGTATTTCTTTTCCTTTTCCTTCAGGAACTAGAGAATGGCTGCAGAAGGGCTGGCACTGGAAGCAATTACTAATGGTGGGTCTGAAGTATGTGGAATATGTTTGCCTATGGGTACATCAGAGGTGATAGTGAAGGGGGTAGGGGGCTGAACCAAGGATCTCTGGATCTTAAAAGCATGAACCTCTGCAGTCACATTTGTGATACCAGAAATCCACATCTGAGCACTTAGATCACAGCTAAAATCTGAGGCATGTTAACGTTATAATGTACATACTATGCTGTTTGATGCAACACTCAGCAAATTTGTCAAAAACTCTACTAGCTTGAGAGTAGGTAAGAATAGCAGTGTCGTTAATAATAGAATACACAATGTTCTATTGCATTCATCAAAGTTGTTTTGGTATATGATTGTGAGAAAACCATTAAGGAATTGGATTTTGCTATTACACCCTGTCTAGATGTACAGCGCTACAGCTGCCAGCACCTCTAGTGAGGATGCTCTATGGCGACAGGGGCAAGCTCCTCCACTGAGATAAAAAACACCATCACAGATATTCACACTCCAGAACAACATAAGTTTTGCTGACATAGGCAGTATAGACAGTCTTGAATAGGTGTCATACAAGACAAATGTCATGCTCGGTTTCACATGCAACTCCACCGACATTACCCGGGTTGGTGTAACTGAGGGCAGAATATATGGCTCAATGGCAATCTGTCACGCTGTGCAGTGAAGTCATCCTGAGTGTGGAATTCATTACCAGAGGCCATTATGCCAAGGCAGGATAATTGTATTGCACTTAGGGATAGGCACACTATTGTAAAGTAAGGGTGAGTAAATCATACTTAAGGGTATAAGCTGAAGTATTAAAGTAGTAAACTTTTTCACTGCAGCTAGCTAAAAGTAGGAAGTTTTCATTTACCTTAGAAAAATCATGTATTAGCTCATGACAGAGATGTAAGAGAAATTTGGAGGGCATGGACTGTGGTCTAATGAAAGCATAAAGCCACTACAGAAATTCAGCAAGTTACCAGAAGAAGACAGCTTATATTTACACAGTGAATTTCTAAAAATAAGGTGTTCAATAGAGAGACTGCCAACATACACTATCCTCAGAAACAGTAAAACAAACAAGGGGTCCCGTGGCACTTTCTAAAGACTAACAAATTTATTCATCCCATGAGCTTTCACAGGAGACAAAAATCCTACTTTGTCAGACACTTTGAAGATGAGGAACTTATTCTGCAAGTGCCACAGGACTTCTCGTTTGTTTTGCTGAACCAGACTAACATGGCTACCTCTTTGGAACATCTCAAAAACAGGAGTTGCTGATAATTAGACAGCTTTTTTTTTTTTAAACGATGCTGTTAGAATTACAAACCTGTGCACCTCTCCCTGCACAACTGTTGAAATTGATGGAAAGTGTAGATAAAGCAGGCCTCAACAAATTTGCCAGACACCTACGTGCCGTCCCAAAAATTTAGGTGCCTAGATATGTGGCACTTTAAAGGGCCCTCTGTTGCCAAAAATTCACCTCTACTTTCAACAGCACTGCAGGGAAGAAGCCACCAGCCCTCCCACCCCATACACCCGGGAAGCCACCATCAATTTCACCAGCACTTTGGGGAAGCAGCCACCCTTATTCCCCACCCCACCCCCACCAGGTGAAAAAGCAGTTGACAAATAAGTTGTCAGGAAGGAGAAAAAGAAAAGACGCCATGAACAAAGGAAAAAAGCTGCAGTCATAGAAGCACCCTGCTGCCGAAAAAAGTTGCATAATTCTCAATGCAGCAGCAGCAGCTTTTTTTGGGTCACCAGGAGGTGTTCCACCCCAGAAGTGCTGTAGCACAATTCCCAAGAACCATGATGAACTGGAGTGTGGGTTTTGCCAAGCCCTGAGATAAAGCCAGCTTTCAACAGCTGCACTAGACTGACTTAGTAGGGCAATATAATAACTTCTGCAAAATATACATCCCTGATTAACGTATTAAAAGGTTTCCTCTCCTCTTCCTGCCACAAAGGTCTTATCTACACTAAATAAAGTAAGTCGACATAACTGCAGTAATTACTCACTAGGAGCACTCCACCAACCCAAGCGGGGCAGTGTGAGGAGCTGAGAGACTCCCTGGTGGGACCCCACAAGCTGATCTCCAGCAGGCTCCCATCCCTCCTCCATTCCCTGTTCCCTGCCAGGACAAGCCACCAGGGACTTGCCCCACTTCCCAATTCCTGGGGGGAGGGGGGAGTAGCCCTGAGGAATGGGGTTCAGCAGCCCTGACTTCTCACTTGGCCATCCACCCACTCCACACTAGAAGTCAGACAGCCTTGTCAATTTTACCGTGGTGCATGGGGAGAAGCTGCCACCTGCTTCTACCTTGGCAGTCAGAAGCAGGGACTGAAACTGCCTGCAGCTTTTCCTTACTCACAGCTGGCAACACCCCACAACTTTTCACCCCCCACACAGTTGGTTTTCTTGTCAAAACTCTGAAGCAGACAAGAATGACAGCAAATAATGGCACTGACACTGCCTCATCCTACCTTGTGCTGACATAAGCCCTACATTTCTCACTGAGGTGGTTTTATTACATCAGCACAGCAGGGAAATAATACTGATGGGAGGCAGCTTTCAGTGCACACAGCTCCATTGTTTTGTCAACAAAAGTGGACTTTTTTTGATAAAGCTCTCCAGTGTAGATTAACACTCAAGTGAATTTGTTTAGTAAGATACACAGAATTAGAAGCAGCTCCAGATAGTCATAAATTCATAGGGACATTGTACAGGAAAGAATTCAGCGGTTATGGCACTTGGGAGAGCCAGGTCCATTTCCCAACTTCACTGCCAACCTCTTGTGTGATTCTGGGAAGCCACTTTACTTCTCTATGTCTCAGGTACCCTATGAAATGGACCTATCTCACAGGTACATTTTGAGGATAAAACCATTAAGAATTGTGAGCTGCTCTGATGCTTCAGTGTTAGGGGCCCTAAGAAACAGAATGCACAATAGCAAATACAGCTTAACTTGAATATATGTAATACAGCAAAAAGAGAAGCATAAGTACACCCAATTTATAAAACCTTGAGGGAAGAGACTGAATGTAGTGTTCAGCATCGGGTTTTGATTTACGTCAAAGACTGGTGCAGACTGAATCCCAGAAGGGCACCTCAGAGGAGAGGTGGAGAAACCTATACCTGGAAAATGAGGCAGACACTGTAGGTGATCAGTCACAAACAATGGAACACATATCTGAGCTTCCCCTTCTTTCTTTCATCTGGAGCCTGAAAGACATTCACCGGCTCATTGATGTGGTAATATGCTACCTATCAAACCCAAATACAAATTTGTAATCATTGCGACCTACCCAAGCTATATGAAAGAAGAGAAGGAAGAAGAATGGAGCATCTACTCAGTGCATAACCAGGCTGGCTAAGTATATTACATGGACAGAAAAACCAATGTCAGGGAAGAGGAACTAAATAGTACACTTTAATTTGGAATGCTTAGTTAAATTCCTAATATCAACATAAGGAAAACATAGTTAGAACTGACAAGGAACATCCATAAGTGAGATCACAAAAGTTAGGATTAATTGAAAGGAGAATCACTAGAAGCTCATTGTAATCCCATTAGAAGCAAACTTTAGCACTGCACAACTGAATAATGAAGTTTGCACATTACTCTTGTACTTCAGGGAGCTGACAGTGGCCCCATCCAATAGGATTTGTCATATGTTCCCTCTTACAAGTCACTGAACAGCAGTGTACCTTTAACATTAAAAGCCCTACTGCACATGCAATCACAGGATGTACAAGCCAAGGTGCACTGGTATCTTTAGGAAGATCTTCAAAGGACTGGAAACAGAGCCTCCAGAGTATAAATTATAGCTCTCGCCCAAGAGGCCTAATCCTCAATGGTTTAAAGTAAAACTGCTCACCTCAAGTCAATTAGATTTCGATGGGTTCAATTCCCAGGGGGTTGGGCTTGATGATCTCACGAGGTCCCTTCCAGCCCTATGATTTGATTTGATTTGGCACTACACCAGCTGAGGATCAGGACTCATGTGTCTTAGGTGAGTAATATAATTCAGTCTCTAGAGAGTCCATTTTCAGTCCTTTGAAGTTGTACTTGTATCTCTGAGAAGGTCTCAGCCCAAGAACATCTGATTTAGTTGCATGACATTCAACATACAGTACTCCACTGAAAGCAATGGAGAGGCATTTCAGGCAATTTGTTTGGTTCTAAAACCTATATTTAGGATACCAACAATGGTATACATGGGAAATAGAAACAAAGCCTGTGGCATAGCTGCAGAAAAGATTAGATACAATGCACTTTTCATGATCCTTAGCACAGAATGCCAACAGACCACTCACGGTCAACAGAAGCAGGCAAATTACGGACTACAAGGGGAGGTGAAGCAAACCTGGAAAGACTAAAGAATCTGGACATTAAGACCATTTTCTTTCCACTTCTCTGAATTTTGATTTCAAGAACATTTTTTAAAGTATAGCCAGAAAATAAGTATCTACTGTTGAACACAGGAGCTCCACATGCCAGGAGCTTTCCCCTCCTCACTGTTCTAAACACAAGAGTGAGAAAAATTATAGCTAATTAAATAGAAAAAACAAAAAAAGAGCAAAATTCTCTCCTTAATTCCCACTATGCAAAAGCCATATGTAATTCAAGTAGGCGATACAAATAAAATAGCATAAGCCCCTCAGACATCTTATAAGCAATATATTTGACAGTTTCAAAACTACTGAATGAAAGCTGAGTAATACATAGGAGTCAGGCTCACTCTATGATGCACCAGGAAGTACAGAACTGTTCTTGAAGAATGGTTGCCCTCAGGAGTGTCGTTGCCCCGAGGAACGACCTAGGGCACGGGCATGCCCCTGACTCTCCGCCACAGGCCCAATCCATCCTTGGGCTCCTGCTGCCCCAGCCTGGCCCTGGATCCCGGGCCAGGGACTGGGCCGGAAGACACAGGCGCAGTTGGGAGCTGCCCAGTCTGGGACTGGGCCAGGATAGGTGACCGCTGCCGCTGGTGGCCAGGCTGCGGATCTCCGGCTGGGGACAGAACCAGAAGAGGCAGGGCCTTCCCTGGACACTCAGGGCACTGGCGCAGGGACTCGGGGCACATGCCTCATGTGCTGGGCCCCAGTGACACCACTGGTTGCCCTGATATTTCCTTGATCCACAGCATTACAGAAGGGTGACTAAATTCCTATAACTCTTTCGAATTTTTTCTGACCCATGCATATACGTGTACAAATTTGCATGAGGGTCATAAGCACCTAATCTTGTAAATACCTAGAATTTCTTAAAACCACTTTCTCTAAAAACAATTAAGTCTTCCCCCTCCTTTGATGTCAGAGGGATGTACTTATGAGCATGGTCAGAAGAATGAAGTTGAATTATAGCACTTGAGTTACAGCACTGACTTTCTGTATGGTCTTGTGCAAGCCAATTCTCTCTGCCTTCTCTCTGTAAAATGGAAATATACTCACCCCAAAAGGGAGTGCAAGAAATAAATTAGTCCCTTATAAGTAATGACATTTATTATAGCTTAAGACTGAAGAAATGGTGAACAGCTTGACAATTTATGTTTTAAACTTGAGGTGATTTCATCATGTTCAATAAACATATAAATAAAAAGAAATTTCTAATAATAGCTCTTTAATCTACCAGCAAAGAGCATAATAAGATCCACTAGCTGCTTGAAGCTGAAGCAAGACAATGGCTAGAACTAATATCATTTTTTTCAACAGTTTGGTTAGTTAACTATTAGAACAACTTAGCTAGGGATATGTCAATTCTCCATACTTCGACTGGATAGCAATTTAAAAGAGAAGCTATCACACGAATGTAAGTTATGGGCTTGATGCAGAGTTAAAGTAAGCTTCTTAGGTCTGCTTTATGGGGGCATCACAGTCAGTATGATCATAATAGTTGCTTCTTGTCTTTAAGTTTATGGATCTATTTTTCACATAAGTAATAAAGCTGCTTATTTAAGGAAAACCACATACAAACAAGTGTATGAATCCATTTTCTATTTGGCATGGAAACTTTTTAAAGATGTAACAGGGAAAAGCACTACTCTGACAAAACATAAAATACACATTACATTCTGCTCCAAATGAAATCAGACTGCAACTACCATAAGCATGTATTACTAGCTTTAAAAACCATGACAAAATGGCTTTA
Organism: Podocnemis expansa; assembly: GCA_007922195.1. Lineage (NCBI taxonomy): Eukaryota > Metazoa > Chordata > Testudines > Podocnemididae > Podocnemis > Podocnemis expansa. The sequence goes on along the minus strand of ML682015.1, from coordinate 5,218,577 downwards.
AATGGTTTTTTTGCTAATATAGTTTTTGTCACCATTATGAGCAAGAAAACTTTACAAGGACTATTCTCTTTAAAATGCTCAACTTTGTACTGTTTAGTACTGTTATTAGCATTATGGAAATATACACACATCTCACCTGCACACCCCCGTCTTCAAATTGGGTGCTATCCACCATAAAGACCATTAAAAAACAAGCTAACAATTTCCTAGAACAGTTTTCCCTCCCACTCATGGCTGTGTACACACTACAAAAGTTGAAATACAAGTCAAAACTTGTAGGGAAAGCCTCACATTTTACTGCAATATTAATACTAATATTACAGTAAACTTTACTTAGGCACTGATCCCACCCACCCAACTTTACTTATATTAAGTATTTGGAGGACAAAGGTCATAGTTAGAGGGCCAGTTTGGGGGATGTCACCACATTTTGCAGAAAAAGACTGATTTCACATTCTGAAATTGTCATCTGCATTTCGGAGCAGCACCACCATATGTAATGAGTCCAAATATCTGTTAGCATTTGGGTGTTACTTTCGGTGAAAACATATCAGGCTCTTGGAACTATTATGAGAGGATCCCCCTAAGATGCCTGTTTTTAAAGAAATCCTTTCAAATATAGATGCCTCCTAATCACACTCAGTTAACATGTGATAAACTTGCCTTGCTGTTATTACCTGGGCAAACACCACCAGCCAGTTAGAAGGCTACACACTGACCGTCACTATTTTTTAAGATACTCAGTTATTTAATATCTCTTTAAAAAGCTCTCAAGCAGTATTTAAACAATGGACAAGCTGAACACTCGCAACACTCTTATAGAAAGGAGATAGTTGTCCTTTCTTTCTATTTTCTGCACTCTAATGTTGTACCATTGCTTCAAACTGGATTCTTCCACTTTCTAAAGAAAATGATAGGAAACTCCACTATATCAAAATTAAAAGCTTTTGAGCACTACTTTATTTCTGTTAATATACTATACCCAGTAGTATACTCAAGTATAAATGCAATTAATAGTGTTTTCCACTTCTATTATGGGAATACAGAGTTTAGTTTACTCATTCCCCACCCCACTCCCCCTCTGCACTATGGCCCTACTGAACAAACCTCTAACAAAGTCTAACATATTGACAGAAGTCAGGATACTGCAACATTAATGTATGTCTTGGTCACACTACTGGTATGGATGACCGGACGCAAAAAATAATGTGATATGTAGCTAAGGTAAGAGCCAAACCTAGGCAGTTTAATGCTGCAGATATATTTTTTAACTCTACATATGTCACTGATTTCCATACGTTCTTTTATTTGGTTAGCTTACAAATTTCTACCATGCTCTGTTTCTTTCCAAGAAACACTTGGGTAAGGTAATACTCACACTCAGAGTTCTAATAAACAGAAGTGAAGATCAAATGTTGAGAGCCCTTTAAACTATATACAAAGGAGATATTTATTATATGTATCATTCTATTACAACTGCAGAGGAAAAATAAGATTAAAATAATTAAATATATTGAGCTTCTTTTATGTCGTTTTCCTTCCTTTATCCAGATACTTTCCTTCTGTACAGATTGATCAGGCTCTTAGAGGCTTTATGCTCTCTAATTTTTCCTATGGTGCCTAATTATTTGTTGTTCCCCATCCCAATACGTCTTTCTTTGTATTGTTTACACTCCATGCCATCTTGTTCAGCATTAAGTTTCTGTAACAAAGACAAACACCACCAGTAAACCTGCGCTTAAGTTCTCTGAATAAATTATAACTTTAAATACAAAGCAGACAAAAGTTATCCTTTAAAGACTGGTAACCAACGCCACACTAAACTATTGTGTTAGACGTTTCAAAGGGGCAGCTGTGTTAGTCTAGTCCATAGACGCATCTGATGAAGTGGGATTTTCTCCCACGAAAGCTCATGCAGTAAATAAATTTGTTAGTCTTTAAGTGCCACAGGACTCTGCTTCTTGTGTTAGAAGTGTTTTACAAGTGTCTTAAGGAGTCAAAATCTAGGACTACTACTTATGGTACTACTTTTACATCTTCAGAGGACTGATCCGCACTAACAATTCATCCTTTCAATGCCCCTAGGTAATGAAGACTTCTTTGCATTTCACAGAAAGAGAAATAGGCACCAATTTGACCACAGTCACATAGCAAGCTGCAGGCAGCACTGAGATTAGAATTCAAGAGATTCTTTTGTGGTCACACTGTCTCGGTCAGCAGATGCTGGTTAAAGAAAGCAGTCAAAAGGACAAAGACTGGAAAAATCTTATCATTCCAAAAGTGGAATTTAAACCTATGGCAGACTGCATAATAAGCCTAACATAACTAACATGCTGTCAAAATAAAGGCTGCATAACTATAATTTAAAAAAAAAAAAAGCAAATGAGTTCAAACTAATTTGAATAGAAGGCTAGGACATGCGGCAGGCAAGTGCCTCATTCAATTTAGTATTGCAAATTACAAGACTAGGGACCAAAATACTCACAGGAAGTCACACAAAGGAGAACAAGCAAGAGAATAATTCAAAGTTAGTGAAGTAAGGCCACCTGAATGTTTAGCACTAGTAAAAAAGAAAGGTTTGGAATGAGTATGATGTATAAATTGCTATAACCCTACAAAAATGCTCCATCTTTATAGACAAAGGAATTAACATGGGGAATCTGCAGAAACTGAAATAAAGGAGACAGTGACCAAATTCTCATGTTCACCATGAGCTTGAATCATGATTTAGAAACAAACTAATAAACCATGAATTGATACCAAACAATATGATACCTAGAAGCTCATACCTAGACCTAGATTTCCAGGCTTTATTAAGAGAAATGTGCGTGGGCTTATGTTACGAAGGAAATGCTTAGCTACTAGTCCAGTTGATTCATATGTGGCACGCTTCTCTTTTACCTCGTGTGCAATATATTTATAGTAGATGAAGTTGATCACAAATTTGAGCGCCTTCCAGGATCTCTGAGGTTCCTGGTAATATATCTTGGAAGCTTCTTACACAGCCCTCTTAACTGGAGCAGCTGAGATTCCTCACTTCCTATCTCTAGTGTACTCTGACAAAAAAAGGTAAGATTTATTTTAATAGCTAAACTAGCTCAATTAAACAATTCTATTAGAACTTTCAGAGGAAAAAAACTAGTATTTTGGGGTTATTATTTAAAATCTTAATAGGTAATAAGCATGGAGTAGTAAGAAATCTGAACCACAGAGACAATTAACCAAAACCCCAGAAGAATTAAGACTAGTTTTCTTTGGTCCACTATTACATAAAGTGTTCCAGACAATTAAAAGCCTCACTAATGTTATTATTAGCAATGAATATTCCTCCATAAGCAGGAGCATGGCTTCTTGAGAAGAATGTGTAAACACTGACTAATGAATAACTATCTCAGCCTGCAAGACAAATTACCCCCATTTTATAGATGAGACAACAAACAGAATTTAACAGATTTCTCCAAGGTCTCGCAGCATGATCCAACCAGGATTATCAGATCTCGCATCCCACCATCAGCATGAGCAAGATTCACCAACCAATTGCTAACACTCCATAAAATATAGTGAGAAGTTGTTTTTTTTTTAAATCAGGAGTTTGAACTTCCCTTTCTATATTCCCTATATTGCAAAGTCTTTGCAGTAAGGATCAGCTGCACTAGGTCTGTACAGCACCAAATTATACTGCTGGCACTAAGGAAAAACATCACCAACAAAAACGCTGGATTATGACTAGCAGAAAAGTTTCACAAAACTAATCAAGAAAACAGAACACTACCCCCTCTATGAAACTATTTTTCTGTGACGACATGCTATAGTTGCTTTATTAGATGATGTGACAACCATAATTTCGTACAACAAATATTTATATCATCTTAATATTTGGGCCAAAATGTTGACATTTTAAACATTATTCCAATATATCTCGTTTCCTTAACAAAAAAAGAAGAGAACCATTTCCGTGGACTAAGGACTAGTACTTTAGAGCTTTCTTCCTTTGTTATACTGCTGTGCTTTACAGAAAGTTGTGTATGGAATCAGGCACATCAAGTTTTCCTTTACAAATTAAAAGAAAGGAAATTTTACTAATGAGCACAAGAAGTGGAGAGCCCCAGTTTTTGTTTTGTTTTGTTTTTCAAGACATACTGCAGCTCATTAATGTATGGATTTCACACTCTTACAGTGACACAGGAACAACATATTCTGGAGTCAAAGCAGGTGCATCAGAATTTGCTTTTATCCACCCAGTCCAGGGAGGAGAATGACGTGCATTTCTTTATTGTGTTGACAGACGGATTGAAAAGACATTTGAAAGCAAACACCAACAGGTTTGGCTGTTTTAGTTCCTCCACCACCTTCAGCCCCAGATCAAGGCAACGGGCTTCTTCAGTGAGTTAATGTTTACCCTAAAAGGCGACCATTCTGAAAATGAATCAGAACTGGTTTTGCCTTGGTCATTTAAACAAGCCTGCGGTGCTGAGAGCACACTATTAAGAAATTAGTGAATGCTCTGTGTTCCCCTAGGAGAAAAAGTGAGATATTTTAGCTACCTTTATATTATTTCCCTTTGAGTGTCTAGTTTAGTTTCCCAAGTGCATCCACCAGCTGTGGGTTAGCTCCAGAGCAAAGTGGGATTTTCTCCCTTGAAAGCTCATGCGATAAATAAATGTTAGTCTAAATGCCATGGGACATGCTTTTTTTAAGTTCCAAAGGGGGTGTCCATGTTAGCTCAGTTCGGCAAAAAGTAAAGAGTTTTCTGGCACTTAAAGACTAACAAGTGTCTTTATCGCATGAGCTTTTGCAGGAGAAAATCCCATTTCATCGGACACTTTGAAGTGGGATTTTCTCCCACAAAAGCTCAGCAATACATACATTTTAGTCTAAATGCCACAGGACTTGCTTTTTTTGCGGAGCTAGACTAACACGGCTGTCCTTTCGGAACTCAAAAAAAAAAAAAAAAAAAAGCAAGGAGTCCTGTGGCACTTAAAGACTAACAGATTTATTTATTGCATGACCTTCCATGGGAGAAAATCCCACTTCAAAGCATCTGATGAAGTGAGATTTTCTCCCACGAAAGTTCATGCAGTAAATAAATGTTAGTCTAAATGCCACAGTGCTTGCTTTTTTTCCTTTTGTTCCAAAGGGGTGGCTGTGTTAGTCTAGTTCAGCCAAAAAAAGCAAGGAGTCCTGTGGCACTTAAAGACTAACATTTATTTATTGCATGAGCTTTTGTGGGAGAAAATCCCACTTCGTCAGCTGCTTTGAAGTGGGATTTTTCTCCCACTAAAGCTCATGCAAATAAATGTTAGCCTAAGTGCCAGGGGACTTGCTTTTCTTTAGTTGCAAAGGGGCAGCCACGCTGGCCCAGTTCAGCAAAAAAGCAAGAAGGCTTAGGGCACTGAAAGACTAACATTTATTTATCGCATGAGCTTTCATGCAAGAAAATCCCACTTTGTCAGATGCTTTGAAGTGAGAGTATCTCCCAGGAAAGCTCAGGCAATAAATAACTGTTAGCCTAAATGCCTCTGGACTCGCTTTTGGTTTTGTTTTTTTTTTGGTTTCGTTTTTTTTTTGGTTTCAAAGGGGCAGCCTTGTTAGTGTAGTTCAGCAAACCAACAAAAACAAAAAAGCAAGGACTCCTGGGGCATTTATAGACTAACAGATTTACTGATTGCATCTGGGGCATTTATAAACTAACAGATTTATTGATTGCATGAGCTTTCATGGGAGAAAAATCCCACTTCCCAGCATCTGACAAAGTGGGAGTTCCTGCCAGGAAAGCTCATGCGATAAATAAATCTGGTAGTCTATAAGTGCCACAGGACTCCTTACTTTCTGGGGCCTTTTTTTTTAAAGAAAGCTCTGAGATTTCACCCCACAGCGCACAAACCCACGGCGACAAACGCCGAGAGGGGCAGCGCGGGCCCGTGGCTGAGGGGCTGGGCGGGAAGTTCAGAGCCGGGGTGCAGGGGGCGCCACCGCCCCTGCGCGCGCGCCGCGGGAGCCCCGCGGCCGGCGGCCGTTGGGGGGGCGGTTGGGCCACCCGCGCGGCGGTTGGGGAGAGGCGCGCGCAGCCTGTGGCGCGCGGCGGGGCAGTGACGCGCGCGCTGAGGGGAGCAACCGTCACCCGCGCCGGCCGCTCAGGTGCGAGCGCGCCTCACCTCGTCCGCCGGGCTTCTCCTCGGCGCCTTTCCCGCCCGACACCTGCCGCCTGGCGGGACAGCGGCGGCGGCAGCGGCTCGGGCTCGCCTCCAATGGCGGGCGCTCCGTCCGCCCCGCTCCCTCGGCAGGCGGGCTCAGGACTCGCCCGACCAGTTCCGCCGCTCCGCCAGAGGTGCCGGCCGGCCGCGGGCGGGGGGTGTTTGCTCCTCTGGGCGCATCCCGGCCTGCGGGGGCGCTGGGGGTGGGACCCGCCTCGCCGCCAGCCGCCGCGGAGCCCCCACGTGACTCGCAGGTAAGAGCCGCCGCCCCCGCCCCGCCCCAGGGAGCAGCCTGGCCTGGCCCCGCGCCTCCGCTTAGGCTCCCGCGGGCGGCCCCAGGCGTAGGGTTACCAGATGCCAAAGCTTGGAAGGGAGGACAGGGAAGTGCAAAAAGGAGGACATTGGAGGACCCCTGGAGAAAATGTAGTATTCGTGTCATATTCTTCTGTTTTTAGGGGGCCCTGGAATGCTTTCCCCTAATTAGAAGGTATTCTGTGGCACTCCAGCATCCTTTAACCCTGATAAGTAAAAAGTCAGACAGAATCTTTTAAAATGCATGCTAGACGGAGGATGCGAAGCTAAAAAGGAGGACATGCCCTCCTTTTGCCTGACATCTGGTAACCCTACCCAGCTGGGATGCCTCCCGCTTGGCCTCTCTGCCTGCCCCGGCTCCCTCTGCTCTCTCTGGGGGCCACAGCGCTGCAGGGGCCTGGCCCGGCCTGTTCCCAGGGCAGAGGTTTCCTCAACACCTCTCCTGCATCCCCCAGATTTTCCGGTTGTCTGCTAGTAAGAGTGTTGTGTCAAATTAGCCAGCACCACCTACACCCTCCTGTGGATTTCCCAACAGCCCCACAGTTGTCAGCCAGTAACAATGTTACACCAACTGAGTGAGCACTTCCTAAACCTCTTTCTAATTACTTGTAGACTGTGTGCACAAACTATTTCTTTGTGTGCGCAAAAACATTTCTTGGTGAGCACCAGTGTTAGCACTATTGGATTTTTTTGTGCCCGCTGTATTTTGTTGTGTGCACAGGTTTCAGGACCTGTGCGCGTGCACGCATGCGCACAGCTTAGGGGGAACAGTGCCCTGCACCACCTGAATTTCCCAACATTCCCCCTGTTGTCTGTGGGTAACTGTTATACCAATTTAGTCAGCACCCCAACACCCCTCTTATACCTCCTGAATTTCCCAACACCCCTCAGTTGTCTGCTAGTAACAGTGTTACACCAATTTAGTCAGTACCCCAACATCCCTCATACACCCCCTGAATTTCCCAACATCCCCCCAGTTGTCAGCCAGTGTTATACCAATTTAGTGAGCAACCCAACACCCCCTAAGCCCCTCTGAATTTCCCAACACCCCTCAGTTGTCTGCTAGTAACTGTTACACCAAATTAGTGAGTACCCAACACCCTTCTTATATCCCCTGAATTTCCCAACATCCCCCCAGTTGTCAGCTGGTGTTTTACCAATTTAGTGAGCACCCTTACACCTCCCCTCAATTTCCCAACACTCGCCCCAGTTGTCAGCCAGTAACAGTGTTATACGGATTTAGTGCGCCTCCAACACCCCCCCATTCCGCCCCCCGTTTCAAAGCCTGGGGCAAATACTGACGGGGGGGGGGTGGATTAAGCCTTGCCCTGTTCTCAAACAAATATGAGTGTCACCACAAGGAGAGTCCTGTGGCACCTTACAGCCTAGGGGTCTCAAACGTATGGCCCGTGGGTAGGGTTACCAGATGTCAGGTAAAAGGAGGACATGTTCTTGTTTTTACCTTCACATCCTCTGTCCAGCAGGCATTTTAAAAATACATGATTTTGGCTGGCTTTTTGCTTACAGGGGTGAAAGGATGCTATAACACCCCGGAGCACCCTATTTTTAAGGGGAAGTGTTCCAAGGCCCCCCTAAAAACAGAAGAATATTATATTTATACTACATTTTCTCCATGTGTCCTCCAATGTCCTCCTTTTCATACTTCCCTGTCCTCCTTTCAGTGGTTTGGTATCTGATAACCCTACCCTTGGGCTGCGTGCGGCCCTTGAAGCTATTTCCTGCAGCCTGCAATGACACTATTGTTACTGCAGTATTTGCAATATCGTTCTATGAAAAGGTTTCAGTGGTGTGGCCCTCGGGCTAATGTACTATTCCTCATGTGGCCCTGTGCTAGTCTTCATGCGGCCTTCATGGTGATTTGAGTTTGGGACCCTTGTTATTGACAAGCAGATTTCTTCAGGGATAAGCTTTCGTGGGCTCCAACCCACTTCATCAGATGCATCTGGCAAAGCGGCTTGGAGCCTATGAAAGCTTATGCCTGAAAAAATCTTATCTATAAGGTGCTGGAGGTGTTTTGTTTTTGCTGTACACAGACTAACACATCTACCCCTGTGAAAGTATCACCACAGTTACTTGCCCATTCCCCAAACCCGTCCCTCCATCTCTGTCCCTTGTGTCATTGGCGTGCCAAAGGGCAGCAGTGTTAGTCTTGTTCAGCAAAACAAACAGAGTCCTGAGACGCTTCTAAAAACTAACAAATTTATTTATTGCATGAGCTTTTATGGGAGAAATCCCACTTTGTCAGATGCTTAGAAGATGGGGAATTTGGGAATTTCTTGCAGGTGGGAGCTGTCGTTTTGTTTTGCTTTGCAAGAAGGAGAGCTAAAGCCAGGCCTTTCGTTCACAGTGTGGCTTTCTACATTTGCATTTCATCCTCTGCTAGGAAATTAGCAAAGGTGTGGGGTTTTGTATGTTGTTGTTTAAAGCTCATTCAGTTTTGAGATGCAGTGAAACTTGTGCTAAGGGCCACAGTTATTTGCTCTTGAGACTGGATCCTGTACAACCAGGAAACTGTAGTAGTTTGCTTTTGGAAGCACCATATTTTAAAAAGACTGGGGCAAAAAGCAAAGGGTATTGGTGGGTCAAGCCGAAATACAACACAATTGTACACTGGTTTATGTTGTAACATTGATAGCTAACTACTGTAAATGATTTGAATGTTAAAGGTTGTGTGCAAAGAAGTGGAGGTGTTTTGTTTATTTATGATGGACTCAGAAGCCCTGGAATGATTTTTTTTATCTGTCTGTTCTTTTTTTGTTGGCATTAAAAAAAAAAAAGTCACCCCCTCCCCCCACGAAAAAAAACCCTTAGGAATGTCTGGAATATAAAGCCTGGTTATTCCTGCTTTTTCTCAAAGACTCAGGAATAATAGTGCTTCCCAACGTGATGCTCAGATGCTGATATGACACGAGCCGTATATGTACTCCAGATACCTAGATGATAGGTGTTAAATAGGTATTAAGATGAGACCCAAAAAGTTTTAAACCTGTGTAAAATTCACTTCCTCTCCCATCAGATGGCACTTCCTTGTTGCTTGCAATGTCATAATCCCACTGGTTCTGATTCTCCAGTTGACAGAGTCCTCTAGCATAGGTGAGAAAGGAATGCATAAAGCAAAAGCAAGCACAAAAAGTAACTATTTATGACAACAATAAGGCCTTTTTATATGTCATGAAGAAACATAAAAGGGTTGTAAGACTTTTTTTTAACTGCTCACCTTGAAATCCAGTCTTTACTGGACTAATAAGCTGTTTTAGTCCATTTATAACAGATTTTGGAGATATTTAAAAAAAAAAAAAAAGGCAGAAACAAAGCATCTTCTGCAAGCTAGATGGAGCTCAACTATGTTCCAGGCAGATGGCTGCCAACTTCCAATTTTATTGTGAGCCTTGCCAAATTTGTTGTTTTACTTGACGAGACGGCTCCTGGAATCGTTATTATATAGGATTCACGTTTTAAAAAGAAAATTTCTAGATCTCATAGCTGTGAAGAAAAGTTAGAAACAGACCATAGGCAACTTAAGCACTCATAACCCACAAGGCAAATTCTAGGGGAGTTGATTCATGATTCTTGGACAGTTTGGGTTGGCAATGCTGCCTATTGTTTAATTACACTGGTGTTACACTGGGTGGGGTGGTGGCAATACTGTGAATGTGGTGTTACAGTTTGTTTATTCATTTGCAACCTCCCTTTTACTCTATTTTTAGGGTTTTTTTCGTGGATTAATTCTGAAGTTAAACATAAAATGTGTTGAAAATAGAATGGAGATTCATCTAAGGAAATAGACAAAATGAGTAAATTTACAGCAACAGACTTTCATAAGAATCCGCTGGGAGGTTTTGAGTACTAAACCCTTTTGAAAACCTGGCTAATATGGTCCCTGACCCTAAAGTTGTCAACCTAAAACCTTCCACATTGTTTAACTTGCAGGTCAACATGTCAGGTAATAATGTTTCAAATGCCTTAAAAGATAACTAAGGAAAAGTTCTCTGGAGCTTGGAAGTATATCTCTTCTCTTAGTATGTGTTAGTTCAGTGAGAGATGTTATTTCACCTGTCTCATCTCCTTTCAAGGCAATACTTAATGCCTTGTCTACATTAGGAAGTTTTGTTAACAAAAGTCAGCTTTTGTCGACTGAACAGTCATAGCGTACACACTGCACTCCCCTTTTTGCCAACAAAACTGCCCTGTTTTGTGGACAAAATAATACCACCAAAATGAGTGGGTAGGGCTTTTGTTGGCAAAGTTAAGATAGCAGAGGACACTGCCTCCTTGGAGCCCTGGGGAGCTGTCATACTTGTCAGTTTCACAGCTCTGACAGTGCTGTTAGTGCTGCTCTGTCAGAGCTGTGAAATTGACTAGGGTCAGGCGTTCCTCAGTATCAGGGCTTCAGCTGCCTGGAAGCTCACTAGGGTCCTGGGCAGGAACTGCCAGGGCTCTGAATCCTGGTAGCTGCCCACCCAGCCAACTGGTGAGCGTCGGTAGCTTCAGGACTACCAGCAGCCAGAGCTGGAGGACCCCATCTGCTTCAGCATCCCTGCTGACAGGGACAAAGGAGCCTCAGTGGCTTCAGTGCCTCTACCACTGGGGATGGAGGAGCCCCAGCAGCTTCAGCACCCCAGCTGCCAGGGTCCTCCATCCGTGACAGTTTCAGCTCCGTGCCACCAGGGATGGAGGAGCCCCAGTGTCTGTGCCCCCCTCCTGCTGGCAATGGAGGAGCCCTGGCATCTTCAGGCGTGCTGTTGCCAGGGCTCCTTCACCCCCAGCAGCAGTGCACCTGAAACCGCTGGGGCTCCTTCGTTCCCGGTAGCAAGGTAGGGGTGCAGTCTCAGGGGCTCTTCCATCCCAGTGACAGTGCTCCTGAAAATGCTGGGGCTTGCCATTCCCTGGCAGCTTCAGGTGCATTGCTACCAAAAGAGGGGAGCCCTGGCGGCTGCTTCTAGGGAACCCACAAATTTCCCAGGGTCCCAGAAGGAGCCAGCAGCTTGGGGCTCACCCACTTCAGCAGCAGCCAGCTGGGACCAGACAAACCCAGTGGCTGCTCCTCTGCCTCCCCGGGTGACTGCCCCCACCACCCCTGGACCTGTGAAGCCTGGCTGGGGATCCTGTGTTTGTGTCCATGGCAAGGGTGAGGGGCAGCAGGAGCTGAGAGATTGCTGTCTCAGCTCCTGCACACTGCCTTTTTTGACCATGAAAGTGGCTCTAGTGAAGACATACTCTACTGACAGAAGAAAGACTGTGTACACCAGTCACTGCTATAGTTATAATAGACAGCAGTGGCCACTCTGTAGTGTAGGCATAGCCTCAGATAAGATCCCTTCTTTTAAAAAATTGGTGAACACTTAGAATGTTCTTCTTAATTTGGGCTTTAAGGATTCTAGAGGCCTTCCGTAGGGCCCTTTACTATAATTAGTATACTTTTTTTGTTTTTTCAGATAAAATACAAAATTAAATTAAATTTACATTGATACAAAAAGGGAACATAATTTGAAGAGTACACTTTCTATGCTACCAAAGGCATACAACAGGTAAAATACAGAGAGTGTATTATTGACTATAATTATTGTATATTAAGTGCTGACAGTATGTTTCAGTTCTGTATAGAACAAATATAATCTCTGCCCCAAAGTGCTTAACAGAGGGCTTACAATATAAAACTGTACTGAAAACAAGCTCAAAACTACACTAAAGCCACAATAATAAAATAAAACACATGCTAAGCTGTTACTGCAAATAGATAATTCCGCTCACATTTCAATTTCACCGTTTGCGTCAGAGGTTCTTATAGCTCCTTTGTTTTACCCCTGAAACTTAAAATATTCCCCTGACATTGTTTGGATAAGTCATCTGGTAGCTTGTTTGCAATGGTTTTTGATGACTCTGTACTAGCAATTGTTATTTCTTGGTACTAAGTTTGTTCATACTTATTTCAACAATATTTGCTTAACTTCCCTCTGAAACATTATGTTGTTTCAACTGCTAAAGATTCAACATGTAAAACTCATCAGCTAGAGTCTGCGTCTTGTTCCAAAATGCCATGTATGATGATAGCTATGAGTTTTCTCCTGTGATTAAAGGACATGACTAGGAGTTGTCATCAGAGGGAAAGAGAAGTCAGAAAAGGTTGTGGTGGGAGGTTGAGATTTGTAAGAGAAAAAATGAGAAATAGGGACTTGCTGAATGGAGGAACAGAACAGATTAGCTGGTAAGAGCAGAAAATATAGCAGGGCAGAAGGGATGAGAAGAAGATGATAAAGTGGAGCTGAAAAGGAGGAAGAGAGGGCCACAAAAGTGTTCGGAAAGCACCTCGCATAGAGTGAGTGCTACAACAAATAAACAAACACCTAAATGACAAAGAAAAGGTGTGGAGAAGTAATGCTAAGTGTGTTATGTACTAGCCGGGAAATAAATTAACCAGCAAACTACCATGCAATAAATTAATCTGTAAAATAATTCAGTTAATCAGTTTCACAGATAACCAGTGGAGCTGGTGGACATTTGTCATTTTAAGCATTTTTTTTCCAAAGATAAAATGACCCATTTTCAAAAGTGAGAATTTTCATCAAAAATTAATTTTGAAATGTCCCACATTTTAACTAAACAGAATATTTTCAGGATTTTGGGATTTTTTTAAATTTTGTTTTTTTACCTTTTTTTCATTTTTGGCTCATTTTAAGTGGCAAAATGAAAAGGAAGGGAGGAAAGGAAAGAAAAGAGGAAAAACCAAAATGGGAAATGAATGTTTTATTTTGAAAAAAAAGTAAAATGAAATATTTTGATAAAACTTTTTTTCATAAAAAGAATTCCCCAACCCCTTCCCACCAAATTATTATTTTTAAAACTGTTAGAAATTTTGTTTTGATTTTTCTGAAAAATATTATCTTTTTTACCATCTGTCATTATCAAACACAGCAATTCACTGAATCAGTGATGCTACATCAGTATAAAGCCAGCATTAAAGAGATCAGAGGCTGGCTCATTAAATCTTAGGTCCCTTTTGTGATATCTGATTCTGTGTTTGTCAAGAAAAGCAAGTAAGGAGCCCTGTGATCTTTAAAGACTAACAAATTTATTTATCACATGAGCTATCGTGGGAAAAAATCCCACTTTGTCAGATGCTTTGAAGATGGGAGAACTTATAGAAGGGGAGCAAAATAAATGCAGGAAGTGTAAGTCATGGATCAGGTGATACTGAAACAGCAAATCAAATCAGTTAAGATTCAAACACTGAGAAACAGCACATAGAGGAAGGTGAGGTCAAATAACCTGTTATAATGGGAAAAGAATCCATAGGCAGGATTTAATTCTGCTTTCACACAATTGAATCTGCATATCAGTTGGAATTCTGCTGTTTCTTGTTACTTGAGCACAGTTGTTAACAATCAATCAACAGTGTGATTAGGAAGATTGAAGTGCTCTGCAACTGGTTTTTGAATGTTGTGATTTTTTATGTCAGTTTTTGCCCCCCCCCCTTTTTTTGAGCAGAGATTGTCCTGTTTGTCCGATGTATAAGGTGTGGGGACATTTCTGACACATGGTGTCATAAATCACATTGGTGGATGAGCAGATGAATGAGCCCTTGATGGAGTCTTTATGTGCCACAGGACTCCTTGCTTGTTTTGCTGAACTAGACTAACATAGCTGCCCTTTCGTATTTGCTGTGTGTCCACCTGTGTTTTTATGCATTGCAAGGTAACTGCTAATGTGTTGGTTCCCAGCCCTTTGCTGTGGGCCAAAAGTGGCCCCTGCAGCTTTTTAAATGGTCCACGCTCTCCTTCCACTGCCAGCCTCCCATCTGGTCTCGGCACACAGCTGGGAGCTGCCTGCTCTTGGCCTAAAGCTAGGAACTGGGATGTGGCCACACAGCTCCCTCCCAGTCCTAGCATGCTGCTGGGAGCCAGGCTGCAGCTCTGTACCTCCCTCCCAGTCTCGGCCAGGAGCTGGGCTGTGACCGCATACTTTGGACAAGGTACTGGTGTACAGCTGGGATGCTGGCTGTGACTGCAAGTTTGCAGCCTGCTCCAGTGTATAGCCAGGAGCTGGGCTGCTGTGCACTCGTCCCATCCAATCCTGGCAGACAGCTGGGAGCTGGGCTGCAGCTGAAAGCCTGCAGCCAGGTCTGGTAGACAGGTCTGGTTGCAGCTGCCAGCCTCCTGTCCAGTGCCTACTTCAAGCTCTACCAGCCTTCCTCAGACATCCGTGTCCTGTCCAGTGTCTGCACTCAGCCCTTCTCGCCTACCACCCAGTGCCTGCTCTCCACCTCCCTAGCCCCAAATGAACTGCTTTTAACAATTTAATCTTTTTTAAAAAATTAAAATTTTAATTTTTCAAAACCTTTAAAAAAGATTTTAACACTTTAATGTTTTGTATTTTAAATTATTCAAAACTTGCTTTGCGGTAAATAGATATTTACTTTTAAATATGTGGAGATCTATAGTTCTCAGAGGTGTGCTCTGTACAGTATACAAATACATCAATACATGATAGGCTGGTGTCCCGTTTAGTGTTGTAAAAATGATATTTGTGGCCCTTGAGCCAAAAAGGTTAGGAACCTGTGCTAATGCATATGTGGCACCAACAGCAGGTTTGAGAAGATGTGAGGCAGTAGTGTCATATTCTCAGGATTACTGATCAGTCAGTGAGATTATTTGTTCTTCTATTATCCTTGTTGCTAAATATACTTGCTAGAGAGTGTTCTGAATGGATTTCTGGAGAAACTAGTTTGAATTACCATTTCTGTTGAAGAGAATATTCAAGCTCTCTGGTTTTCTGGTATGAATTTAATTAATCTCTCCTAAGAAAGTAATTCCAAAGGGGGAGCTGTGTTACTCTGTTTCAGCAAAACAAACAAGGAGTTCTGTGGCATTGTTAAAGACTAACAAATGTATTTATCTCATGAGCTTTTGTGGGCACAATCCCACTTCATCAGATGAATGAAATGAAAACTGTTGCATGTTAGCTGTAAAAATTTAGATATAGAGGAGAATGGGTCACAATGTTAATTCAAAGATCTAGAGGGACAGAATGCTAGCTATATCTTTGAAGTAATAAGCTATGGAATAGGGAGGCCAGGAGCTGAGAAGAGTGATTTTTAAATTACCCATATATACATATACATGTCATCATATGCCAGCAGTGCCCTTCCGCTGTATACATTGACCAGACTAGATAGTCTCTGTGCAAAAGAATAAATGGACATATAACAAAGTAGTTGTTAGTTTTCAGATTTGCCTCTGTCTTATAAAAGATGGCATCAACTTGCTACAGTTAAAATTGCAACAGAGATTCCCTTTTAATCACCAGTTTTCATATGCTCATAACTATCAAAATCCATATGCCTTTTGGATTGAAATTTTCCCATATAGGTTAAAAATGTTTGATTGTATTTTGTTTTTTGAAATTTTATTCACACTTCATCAGCCATTTTGGGGGTTATTAGGAGTCATTTTACCCATTGTACTACACTTAGGATCAGCTTTTTCCATGGAATAAATCTGAAATACAAAAAACTGCTCCTTCATTCATTCATTCATCCATGCAACTGCACCTGATAGTATCAATGAAGATTAAGGTCTCATTATACAGGACAATATAAACATACAGATATAGATAAAACACTGGAGAGTTCACAGTCTCAGGATATAATCCTACAGCAATTCAGACATGTTTAACTCTGTCCATGGATAGACCCATTGACTTCAAAGAGAATAGTTGAAGTAGGTGAAGTTGAGCAGGTCCATAATAAGTTTTTTGCAGAATCAGGGCATAACAGATATAAACAAATGAAATGCTAGGCATGGGGAATAATGTAACATAAATAAATATGCCAGAGCAGAACAATGGTCCACTGAATCCAGAGTGCTGCATCTGACAATGCCTAATACCAGATGTTTCATAAAAAAGATGTTAGAAAACCCACGGTGGACAATTAAGGAACAACCCCCATAAGAAGTTTCCTAACTCCTGTCTGTCTGTATTTGACTTATGCCTTTGCTGTTATTTTTTATATATAAAGAGAGAGAGAGAGAGAGATCCTATCTAATTTAACTATGGATGTTCTCATCCATTAAAATGTCTAATCCAAACCCAATTTTTTTGAAATTTTATGAGTTTTGGCTTGCTCTGAATGGTGTTTTTGCCAAGGAGATCTATAGCTGAACTGTATGTCAGGCTTTCTTTTTAAAAAATCCCTTTATCAGTGTTCAAATTTTTGCCTTTCAGTTTCTCCCTTTTGCAGCTTAGTGATCAGTATTGTAAAGAACTAGCTGAACAGTAATGTGTGAGCAGAGGGCAGTGTGATGAATTTTCTAAAGGTGAACATTCTACTTCTCTTCAGTTTCCATAACTCTGCTAGGAGGGAAATGTTCTCTGATGGTTGACAGAGAGTTTGAGACCTGGAAAGACAGTGACGAACAGGGGTGTTCCTGTGGGTGGGCCAGGTTGTGCATTGCCCACGCGGTTGGCCAGCAGGTCCACCCACCCACTGCAGCCCCTGACAGTGGGTGGCTGCCTGCAGCTCCCGCCCTGCGGCAGGGGTGAGTTGCCTCTCCCCCTCCCTCCTCCTCCCAAGGCTCCAGTAAGCTTCTGGTCACAGGCTGGCTGGGCCTACCCTGAAGAGTAAGGGGCCTGGCCAGAAGCAGGGGCTAGCTAACCTCTAGTGAGGAAGGCAGTTGTTTCTGATGCCTGTCAGTAGTTACTGTGCTAGAGTTTCTAGAATTAGCTGTGCTGTGTACAATTTGGGCTATCTCTGTTTAACAGGATTTATGTACATAATGTAAATAAACAGATTTTACATGGTTCCTGATTATGTATGTCAGTTTCTCTCCATCAGTTGAAACTGGTGAACTTTGAGGCCATAAACTATGTGTGTGTAAGCTGTTTGTAAACTGTAGTTTGCAAATAGTTACCCTGTTTGCACACACAATCATGGTAACTGTGTAACCTGGTAGTTTCACATTCAAATGCACAGTTTGATACTAAAATTACTTCCCTCACTTGTTTATAATCAGAGCCTTACATTCTGTGACTCGCTTTATCAATTTGTAATAAAATTTGCCTTATCTTCCAAGGATGCCATGAGGCTTTACTAGCTAATGTTTACAAATTGCTTTGTAAGTTTAAATAAGAGCAAATATTACTATTGGCAGGACTGGCATCTTTGTTGATGTAAGGCAGGCTTAGAAGCTGTGCCACTAATCTGCATGGTTCCTGTATTAGCATGAACAGAAAGAGCACAATTATGTATTAGCATACTGGGTGCAGGGCATAGTGGGTAATGGTATTTGGGGTTAATCTGATCACAAATCTATCAATATCTGTAATTCTACTGAAGGGAAATATGAAATACTGTATTTGGTGATGTGGTATTCTCTGCTTATTCTGAATCTGTTTGAGTTAGTTAAGGGGTAAAAACTACCCTTAGTTAAAAAGAGACCTGTAAGAGAGGCCACTGGCTATTTCAGCCTGGAAGAGTTTGAAGACAGGGGTGGGGTTAGCATGTCTCTTTCTGGACTGATGTGTGGGGCAATTTGCCTCACCTATCCAGCCCCACTGTCAAATGATAGAGCTGGCTGGGCTTCTTTGAGGTCTCCTTTGTCATGTTAAAGAAGTAGCTGTTTGCAGCTGCTTAAGGTTTAAGAGCTGAAATCACTAGAGAAGAGGAAATTCTCTCTCTCTCTCTCTCTCTCTCTCTGAGCTAGAATCACTAGAGGAGAGGGAACTCTTTCTCTCTAAGTTGAAATCACTGAAGAGAAGCAGCAGATGGTGTGACCGGAGGGTGGAGCTGGCAGACAGCGGATGGTAAGAATGGCCAGTGGCGAGCTGGGCAGTGTGAGTGAGCAGGGGGGGCAGAGCTGGTGGCTGGGTGGCATGAGTGACCGGGGGGCGGAGCTGGTGGACAGTAGGTGGAGCCAGTGGACAGCGAGAGCAGCAAGCTGGGCAGTGTGAGCGACTGGTGGGCGAAGCCAGCGGGCTGTGGGTGGAGGCAGCGGATGGTGACAGTGGCTAGCAGCGAGCTGGGCAGTGCAAGTGACTGGTGTGCAAAGCCAGTGGACAGTGAGAGTGACCAGCAGCGAGCTGGGCGGTGTGAGTGACCAGTGGGTGGAGCCGGTGGACAGCGGGTGAAGCCAAGGGATGGCACTAGTGGATAGAGTGAGTGACCAGGGGGTGGTGCCAGCAGACAGCTGGCATGAAAGACACTCCCTACATATCCCAGGGTTGATCGGGAGCCTAGTTAGCACTGATTCTCCAGATTGGTTTTGATTTTTGCCATTAAGTCTTGTATGTTCTGTTATGCGGTGTGGGTTGTTGGGAACTTTGTTCTGTATTGATTTTCTAGATCAGCGCTGATCTCTGTTGTTTGATCTTTTGCATTACATTTTACTACTATTAAAAGTTCTGTTTGTTACACTCAGACTAGTGCTTGTGAGTGGGGAAGCCTTAGCCCTTTGGGGTGCCCAGGGAACAGTGCAGGATTCCCCAGAAATCTGGGTGGGGGCTTGAGCCAGTTGGTGCTGTAACATTATTTGGAAATCCCTAGATATAGAACATGGGCCTTGTCCTGCCAGTGCGCCCTGGCAGAAGGGTTACATTGACAATAAATGGTTTGGTTGTGCTATGAAGAATAAGCTGTTCTGCTCTCAGTAGCATTGGAGAAGTACATTTTCACGTGGTGGAAAATTTTACACATCAAAAGACTCTCATGTTTCAACCAGGAAGTAGTTAAAGAAGTAAAATTCAGTGAGAAGTGTACCATTTTTCCTCACACAGACCCAGCCTCATCCATTTGAAAAATGGGCAAACGGAGCATTGGTTCAAACAGTCCTTAGAGCCCTTTGAGTCAGTAAATATGGTCTGACCCATGCCATGTGACAGTGATTAGTCTTTTTAAGCCCTTGCCCATGTTAGAAAATAAATTCCTTTGAGGAGTAGGAATTAATATCCCCATTTTACAGATGGGGAGTGAAGCACAAACAATTTTGATTTTTGAAAGAGCACAAAGGAAAACTGTGGCATAACTGGCTATTGAACCAAGAGCTCCTGAGTCTCTGTCCAGCTTCTTAAACACAAAACAGTCCTTCCTTTCATAACAGCATAATTATTCTCACAACTGATATTCTCAGTAACATCACATGGATAATACTTGATTATAAATACTCTGCTCCATTGTAAAAGGAGAAAACTCAAGGGAAATGCAACTGTTTGTATGCCCAAATATGTCAAGCAGCTATCAATGTTTAGACTTTTACTCAGACCTGAGGTTGCCATCAGATACCTTCAGTGCTTAAATAATTATATTTAGCTTTGTCTTGCAGATAACATATCTCCACCACGATGATGGTTCAAGATGAAATACTGGGCACTGTGGGTAATGCTGTGAGCAAGAACCTTCCTGAGTGATGCAGTTGCAGCAGAAACATTCTTTTGATTATAATGACTAGAGGAGTTTTCAGTTTCAACAATTTTGCAGAGATTTTCTCCTTCTCTGGCTTGAGGTTGGGTTGGATCTCATTTTGATGGGTTGAGCACAATAGGAGATATGATCAGCTTGCTTCTGGGAGCTAGGTGGTGAGACAATTGTAAGGTGTTTGATCTGCCACCACTTTGGACTCTGCTTGCTTGATCAACTTGCAAATTTAAAGATTTTTTTTTTTTTTTTACTGCTGACTTACAGTAGGGTAGGTCCATATGGTTTTAGAATAAAACATGCCCCAGTTTATAGAGCTGTCCATGTAATTTTCGTAACTGTCTCAGCCTTGGGAGATTCACTACATTAAAGTTGCACTGAAGGTGCAGAAACCCCAGCTAAAAGTAGGAAATTGAGGCTAAAGCTAGTGCCATAGTGCTTTTCCTTGATCTCCTTTATAGTAGTGAGTGTTAGGGACAGATTTTTAGTCATAACTTTATATGTCCTGACTTTTTTCCTCATATTTTTGCCAAGGTCTCGAGAATATGGATGTTTAGGTTTTGGGGGACACTGTTTGAAGGCAGATGAGTGTAGACCCGTGAAGAATTCCATAACCAGGACAAGAAAGCAGCCAGATTGAAGTTTTGACCTTTTGAGTATCACTGGTGGGACCAGAAAAGGAGATCATAGTTAGTTGCAACTTGTAATGCTTGCAGGTGCGGATATCCCTATTCTTTTGCTCATGGATGGCATCTGTGCAGTACAAGGACAAACCACCCTATTTAAATGTGCTTACACTATGGGACCCTGCAAAATATGGAATCCTTTGCTTTTGCACTTTTCACATACCTACAGCTAGCACTGCTTTAAATTAGACATGTCTTTTCCCTTTCTTGATTCTGAAAGTTAATTATTAAGCAGTGCAGCTGAGGAGGGATTCTGTCTTTGTAGTTCAATCTACATTCTATGGGATGTATTATTTTTCTGCATATCTATTCAGAATTTCTACTGATATTTTTGAGAACTCCACCGTGCCTCTGGACAGGCAAACTGCCCTCTGTGTTTTATGGAAATAGAAATAGTGAGGCCTTTGATGCTGTCTCACATGACCTCATTAGCAAACTAGGGAAAACCATTCCCAGAGGATAGTTACTACTGGTTTGCAGTCAAACTGGAAGGGCATATCAAGTGGGATCCTGCAGGAATAAATTCTGGGTCTGATTCTGTTTAATATCTTCATCAGTGGTTTAGATAATGGTATGCAGAACACTTAAGAAGTTTGTGAATGATACCAAGCTGGGAGGGGTTGCAAGTGCTTTGGAGGATAGCATTAAAAATCAAAATAATCAAGACAAGTTGGAGAAATGGTCTGAAGTAAATGGGATGAAAATCAATAAGGACAAATGCAAAGGTCTCCACTTAAGAAGGAACTATCAGTTGCAAACAAACATACAAAATGCGAAACAACTGTCTGGAAAGGAATAATGCAGAAAGAGATCTGGGGTCCATAATGGATCACAAACTAAGTATGAGTCAACACTTTTTTGTAATACTTGCTAAAAAGCAAGCATCATTTTAGGGCATATTAACAGAAGTTTTGTAAGCAAGACACAAGAAATAATTCTTTGGCTCTATTTTGTGCTGATTAGGCCTCAAGTGGAGTACTGTGTCCAATTCTGGGTGCCACATTTCAGTAATGATGTGGATAAATTGAAGAAAGTCCAGCGAAAAGCAATGAAAATGGTTAAAGATGTAGAAAAAGTGACCTAAGAGGGATGATTGGAAAAAAAATGGGTTTGTTTAGTCTGGAGAAGAGAAGAGGGGATTGGGAAGGAGGACATGAAAACAATTTTCAAGTACATGAAAGGTGGTTACGAGGAGAAAGGTCAAAAATTATTCTTGTTAACCTCTGAGAATAGGACAAGAGCCAATGGACTTGAAATTTCAATAAGGAGGGAATTTGTGGAATATCTGTCACTGGAAATTTTTAAGAATAGTTTTAGACAGATGCCTGTTGGGAATGGTGTAGATGTAGATAATGCTTGGCTCTGCCTTGACTGCAGGGGACTGGACTAGACTGAAGTCCCTTCCAGTCCTATAATTCTGTGATTCTCTGAAATTTCATCCACCATAAATTGGCTTAGTCACTGTTATATGAAGATTCACAAAAAATTCCTTTTTGTATTGAAAAAGGAGTGTGGATACTATACATGATTTACTCAGGATATTAGAACACACTAGCCCTGAGGTTCTGATCTAATTTGAATTAGGATAATAATACCCAAGTGCTTCACAGCTTCCATTAAGCTTCAGTTAGTTGACGTACTCTTCCATGCTTTCTCTGTGAAATTGTTTTGTAATAAACAGTAATAAATGTTTGTTCCTGGAATAATTTGCTATAGCTTATAGTTTCTGTCTCGCATTATACAGTATAAGCATAAGGGATGTTACTACTTCAAGCTGTACAGTTCTTTATGAGAGGTGCAGTTCACAAATTACGGAAATTGAGGTTATTTGTTATGATATCCCATTCATGCATTTCATATTTTATTGAACAGACTGGGAAGACTAGTCTAGGCACACAATAATTATGTGAACAGCAAAACATAGTGGCTAAGCTAGGTATACAGAAATCTGTCATAGCCCAGTGATTACACTCTGCGGAAAGTAACAAACTGGAATGACACCAAGGGAGTGGGGATTGTTCCAGGAGGTATGTGTATTTGGAGGTTTAGTAAAGAGGTTTGTTGGAGTGTTGCTTAAATAGTTCTTTGGAGACTGATATTTACATTTTGTATTAAATAGACTGATATTAAATATAGTAGTTTAATTTAAGAAAGAGCCACAAAAAGAAAATTAACACTTGAAATAATCAGGCGCAAAAAGTACTTTAAATTGAGATTAATATCATCCATGTAAAACATTCCTGGGGTAGTTTTTGGTAGCTCTTTCTTTGGCCCTATGCTTTCAGGCTGATGCCAGGGCTCACCATTTCTTCCTTCACATCTCAAAAAAATCATTCCTTCCTGCCTACCCAGATAGGTGGAACTCTAATCACCTCCCCTCTGACTTCCCTGTTTCCCATCCTGCCCCCTCCATCCCATCAGGAGTGCAGCCTCCAAAATGATTTTTCTCAGTGTTTGAACCTTGTCTCTCCCCTACTCATATCTTTCAGCTAGATTTCCTTCATTACCCAGATGAAACCTGTTTCTTATGTAGAGCCTTGAAGTCACAACACAGTGTGGCTGCTGCCTGCCTCTCTGGTCTGGTTTCTGATCACATCTGTCCTTACTTCCATTGCTTCCTCACCATTTGGTTTGTTTCATTATCTAACTTCTGTCTTTCATGACCTTTATCTTATCAAGCTTCACCCTCTTGAGAATAATCTTCTATCACAGAGTTCACAAATATTAACCATTGTCAATAAAATGTCATAACTTAGAACCTTTTTCTTAGCAGGAGTAGTAATCTCAGTGGGAGAGCTCCCTATGCATCTTATTAAACCTATGTCTTTTAAGTCCTGACCTTTCAAACAGAACTTCATGCATCCATATGGCTGTGTGAAACCCCTTCAGAGTCAAGAAGTTTAATGGGGCAGAACTGTGCCATAGGGCGTGGGGGGAGTCTAACTGAAGAACCAGGGTCTAACTTTTTAGGTGCCTATGTGAGAGACCCTGTCTCTATTTATGCATTGTAAATCACTTAATTCATTGCTGGATGTTAATAATAATGATGATGACATAAAGAATAAATAAGAACAAAACAAGATGTTATTTGCTTTTTAAGCAATAGAATAAATGCTTACTTTTATTTGACTGTGCTCACTTATTTCTGGATTTCACTTGCATACTTCTGTACTTTATATTATGTAGTAAAATAATTTTCTTTCCTTTCTATATGAAGGTATTTAAAATGAAAAATCAGTTGATATCAAATTATAACTATGAAGTCTCTCTCAGAAACTAGTATAACTTAGCCTGTGAGAAGTAGAAGCTGCTCTAGAAAACTTCATAATATTGTCTAAGTAGAAATTTGTGTAAATATCTGGGTACTGCACTGGGTTTTTACTTAGCCAGGAGAGGGAGCATTTCACCACAGAAAGCACAAACTAGACACAAGAAACAATGCATTTACATGTTCATAGATTCTAGATTGATATTTACTTTGGACCAAATACAGTTACAATTACAGAACCTCACATGAGTCAGTGGTGTTTCTTAGATATAAGAAAAGACTGAATGTGGTCTTGTGTAAGTAATTTATGTAAAATTTTGGATGTTTCACTTTTTAGGCACCAGTGTAAAAATTTGAGGAGGCTAACGGGTGATACTAAGCACTTTTTTAAAAAATTAGGCTCTGTTGTTAATGTATGTCTCAACTGTGACACTGAAAAGTAGAGGAAACTTAAAGCACTGGACACCTTTACAAATTTTGCTCATAGCACTTAAAATAATGTATATCAAAGGTAATGAAAATGTTAATGTCACTTAAATATTAATAGAATAGAATAGAATTAATATAAGAAGCAGAGGGACAGAGTGGGAGAGGAGAATGGAAACTTAAGTGCTTTGGATACACTTCAGAATATATCCAGACATTTCAGGGATTAGTCAACACAACAGTCCCCAAACTTTTGGGGTTGTGCCTTCTCTTATCTGATCTGTCTTCCCTCAGGAGATGCAGTCAGGAACCAGGGCCTGGAGCATGGCAAAAACTATCATTGGGGGTCAGGAACACTGACCTGAGCTATAATTGGAGCCAAGGTGGGAGCTAGAGCAGCACTTGTGGGCCCTGGGGCCAGGAATAGGGGCTGGGAGCCAGAGCCCAGGACCAGGAATGGGGTTGGGGCCCAGGTGTTGGTTGGGGTCAGCCAAGAGCAGGGCATGGGGCCCAGCTGCAGGCTGTGGCCAGGAGCAGGGCACAAGAGCCAAGGCTGGGCTGGTGCAGAGATGAGGGCTGGGTGGTGCTTCCTCTTTAACCTCATTGGGGCTGGCCCAGGCCCTACTGTGCCCCCACCCAAAGTTCCTCCTAGTGGGATATGCCCCACAGTTCAGGGACCTCTGCTCTTGAGATTCATGAAATAACAGTAAAGTTATAATAGTCAGTGATAAATTGAGAATATACATCGATTCCTATATATAGCATTCAGAAGAGAGAAATCTTGGTTTAAGAATTAGAGTAGTGAATTGGGAAACAGGTGACAGCAGTTCTGTTCCTGGATCTGTCACGTGTTCCCAGTGTGAACTTGGGAATTTGCCATTGACTTCGATGAGAGAAAGCTTTGGTCCCATTTAAGTGTAGAAGGTCACAATGTTAAGTCCTAGCCTATACACTTCCTGTGCAAGGGAGCAGGATCTTCTGCTGGTTGGTAGAGAAGTAGGGTATTTAATTTGGTTACCACAAGGATAAAAACTTTCAACTTCTCAAAACTTCAGAAGTTTTTCAAAAGGCCCTAAGTGACTGCAGAGAATAAGACTCACTTTAAAAAGTGATTTTGCCCAGTTAACCATTGAGCAGTTAAGAAGACCAAGCTACATTGCTCAGTGATATGAAATATATAAGACTGAGCAACATAGTTAAGCCAACTTAACCCCAGAGTAGACAAGGCTAGGATAATTGACTTTCATCAACCTAACTCCTCCTTCAGGGAGGTAGATCAACTACAGCCATGGGAGAATCCCTCCCATCATGTCAGTGTCCATACCATGGTTTGGCAACCCAAAAGATAAAGCACCAATTTAAAAAAAATTTTCAATAACCAAGTGTTTTGAGGGCCACAATGGGTGTAGCCTCGTGGTGGGGCAGAAGCTGGGCCAGGGCGGCTGCCACAGGGGCCCCAGGTTGGGGGGATGGGGAGGGGAGCCCAGAAGCAGAACCGGGCTCCCTAGAGGGTCTCCCTGCTGATGGTGGGTAGTCCGGAGCATGGCACAGGCCACCCTCAAGGTCACTCTGGTGGTTGGGGTGAAACTGGGACCTGGAGCCCAGAGTTGCAAGAGGATAGCAAAAGAGCCACATGTGGCTCCAGAGCCACAAGTTGCAGACCCCTGGTCTATTCTGAGGTTTACAGTAATGCAGCTGTAGCTTTTCTAGTGAAGACTTAGCCTGTGGCACTGAGGGATCTGCATTTGGTAAGTCTGCCTGCCTGTGTTCTGTGCATTTCCTTGTATTAAGTTCATATTTACTATTGTGATACTTTTCTAGCCTGTAGCAATTCATAGATTCTGTGTTCTTTAGCATTCTCTGAATTTGTATGCTCTATAACAGGTGTGGCCAAACTGCAGCTCGAGAGCCGCATGTGGCTCTTGAATGAAAAAGTGTGGTGCGCGGAAGAAGGTCAGCAAATCAATTTAGTAGGTAAAAGTATAAGGCTATATGCTTCACTGCAGCTCCTGAAGGTTTAATAATCAACTTGTGCGGCTCTTGAGTTCCACAAGTTTGGCTACTCCTGCTCTATAACAACCTAGTTTTACGTATTTCTGATGTGTCTTTCCTGTGCACAGCATATCTTCTTTTAGGGTTGGCCTAGTAGTATGTTTCCGTGTTTGTTTTTTGAACAAGGCTGTTTTAATATATAGTGGGGACCCATTAATGCATGACCCGTTTGCACACATCCGGTTAACGCGCGCTCCGGTCATGTCCTCTGAAGCCATTAACTTAACGTGCGGGACTCACTAGCGTGTGGTGCCTGAAGGCGGAAGTTGGCTTGGACACGGAAACGCTTGAAGTGACTGGCAACTTAAGGAGTCCGGCGTGCTAGCTAAAAGGGGAAGTTGGGCAGGGTGTGGAAACAAGTAGAGTGAGCCTTCTAGTGCTGCCCTCTTATTTATTTATTTATTTGCCGCGGTCCTGTTTGTGTGCAGTCCGTTTAACACGCTGTCGCAGGGGCTTGTCCCCCAACACCTGCGAGTTAATGGGTCCCCACTGTATTATTGATGTAGTGAGTTGAATAGTTGCCACATAAGAATATGTCTATCTGATTTCCATTTCAGATACTGCAACGCTTTCTAATAAAGAGAGAGTACATTAGGTTGATTGAAGTATTAACAAAAAATAAATGTTTTGTGCAGATACCTTAGAGAGGGAATCGTCCTTCTCCTGACCTGCATTCATTGTTAGGAGAGGTCCCATAAACAGATACTGTAGCACTTGTTTACAGACTTGTAGATGCCTAGGATTCTTTAGGGTTGTTGTTCCATTCAGTATATTCTGTTTTTATAGTTGTGCTGCAGACTTGCTAGAAACATGCCATGAATTAGACTGTCAAACAGTTCTAGCAGTAGGTATTATTACTGAGGATTCTGCCCAGCATTACGTAAAATTGGAAGAATACTTTGATAAAATCCGTCTCAGTAAATTAACATGGTTAGATGATCAACATTCAAAGGCTCCTAAAGAACTATTGAGATTCTCACGGGAACCACTTCTCTCCCATTGACAATCATGTCATCCCTGCTCCTGTTACCACAGTTGTAAATATGTGAAAATAGTGCTAGGAAAATATTTAAAGCGTTATTTTTTTTAATTTAATTTAATAGCTGGAAATAAGGAAGAGAGCTGTCACAATATCACAAAACAACTCTGCCAGGAGCACCAGCAAGTGCTCTACAACCCTTTGGTTGACATACTTGTAGGCTATGTCTACACTACCCCACATTTTTTCGAAAAACTTTTTTTCGAAAAAACTGTTTTGAAATAAATTTGAAAGTATTTTTGAGAGAGCCTTATTTTGAAAAATGTTATTTTGAGAGAGGAGTTCTCCATTTCAAAATAAAGCAGTGTTTTGGTTTTCTTGTTTGTCTCTCCCCCCTCCCCCAAGGGAGTCCACACTGGACTCTCTTTCAAAAAAAAAAAAAAGAGAGCCAATTGAAAAGATGGGCAGGCTTTTTCGAAAAAGCCCTTTTTTTTGAAAAGCAACAAGGTTTAGCCTTTCTGAAAAAGTGCTCTGGTATTTCAAAATACTGGGGCGCTTTTTTTTAAAATGCTTTTTCAAAAAAACGTGCTTTTTTGAAATAAGCTAGGTTTCGCTTTCTCAAAAAAGTGCTCCTGTGTTTCAATATACTATAGTGCTTTTTTTTTTTTTTGAAAAAGCAAAACAGTTCCCCAGATACAGAAAAGTTTTTTCCGGGATAAGCCTCATTACCCTGAAAAAACTTTCTCATGTAGACATGCCCGTAGACTCTAAGGCAGGGATCTCAAACATGCGGCTCACAGGCTGCATTTAGCCCGCAATGACACTATCATTACTGATATTTGCAATATCATCATATGAAAAAGTTTCAGAGATGCAGACCTCGGGCTAACGTACTAGTCCTCATGCGGCCCTGTACTAGTCTCATGCGGCCCTCATGGCGATTTGAGTTTGAGACCCCTGCTGTAAGGTCAGAAGGGACCAGTATGATCTTGTGTGACCTCCTGCAGAATGCAGGACACAAAGCCTCACCCACCCACTCCAGCAGTAAGCCTCTAACCCAGGGGTCCTTAATCTTTTTTGGCCAGGACCCAGATTAAGTTTGGGAGTCAGCTTCGTGACCCATGGTTCAGTTTTGAATTAATGTATTTTATTTTTCAATTTATTAAAGAGGATCAATCCCTGGAAAAATCATGGAGCAGCTTCTCAAAGAATCCATCCTGAAACACTTGGAGGAAAACAGAGTAATCAGGAACAGTCAGCATGGATTTACCAAGGGTAAATCATGCCTGACCAACCTCATCGCCTTCTATGATAAGATGACTGGATTTGTGGATGCGGGAAGAGCCGTTGATGTGATATACCTTGACTTTAGCAAGGCTTTTGATACGGTTTCCCACAGCATTCTCATTGGCAAATTAAGGAAGTATGGGTTAGATGCATGGACTGTAAGGTGGATAGAAAACTGGCTAGAACAACGGTTTCAGCGCGTAGGAATCAATGGCTCCATGTCAAGTTGGCAGGCAGTAACAAGTGGTGTGCCCCAGGGGTCGGTCCTGGGGCCAGTTCTGTTCAATGTTTTCATTAATGATCTGGATGATGGGATAGATTGCACACTTAGTAAGTTTGCAGATGATACCAAACTGGGGGGAACGGTAGACACCCTAGAGGGCAGAGACAGGATTCAGGGAGACCTAGACAAACTGGAGCAGTGGGCCAAGAGGAATCTCATGAGGTTCAACAAGGATAAGTGTAAAATCCTGCACTTGGGACGAAAAAACCCCATGTACTGCTACAGGCTGGGGAAGGATCAGCTAAATAGCAGCACTGGAGAAAAGGACCTGGGAGTCATGGTGGATGGGAAGCTGGATATGAGTCAGCAGTGTGCTCTTGCTGCCAAAAAGGCCAATGGCATACTGGGCTGCATCAGAAGAAGTGTTACCAGCAGATCAAGGGATGTGATCATTCCCCTCTATTCTGCACTAGTGAGGCCACATCTGGAATACTGTGTCCAGTTTTGGGCTCCCCACTACAAAAAGGACATGGACAAATTAG
Source organism: Podocnemis expansa (assembly GCA_007922195.1). Taxonomy (NCBI): domain Eukaryota; kingdom Metazoa; phylum Chordata; order Testudines; family Podocnemididae; genus Podocnemis; species Podocnemis expansa. Next base: position 5,189,182 of record ML682015.1, on the reverse strand, counting down.
AGAGAGTCCAGAGGAGGGCAACCAAAATGATCAAAGGGCTGGAGCACAAGCCCTATGAAGAAAGACTGAAGGAACTAGGCTTATTTAGCCTGCAGAAGAGAAGACTGAGGGGGGATTTGATAGCAACCTTCAACTACTTGAAGGGTTGCTCCAAGGAGGAGGGAGCTCGACTGTTCTCGGTAGTAACAGAGGGCAGAACGAGAAGCAATGGCTTCAAGTTACAGCTGGGGCGGTCCAGGCTGGATATTAGGAAAAACTTCCTTACTAGGCGAGTGGTGAAGCATTGGAATAAGTTGCCTAGGGAGGTGGTGGAATCTCCATCTCTGGAGGTGTTCAAGTCCCAGCTGGACAAAACCCTGACTGGGATGATCTAATGGGAGTGGTCCTGCTTTTTTTGGCAGGGGGTTGGACTAGATGACCTCGTGGGGTCCCTTCCAACCCTATGATTCTATGATTCTATGATCATGGCGACCCATTTTTGGGTCATGGCCCATAGGTTAAGAAGCTCTGCTCTAATCTATGAATGACTTATTAAAGTCCTCAAATCATGATTTAAAGACACCAAGAATTCACCAGCAGGTGAGCCATGCCCCTGCTACAGAGGAAGGTGAAAAACCTCCAGAGCCCTAGCCAATCTGCCCTGAAGGAAAATTCCTTCCTGACCCCAAATATGACGATCAGTTAGACCAATCCTGAGCATGTGGGCAGACCATAGTTTGGGAACATCTACTCTATCAAATTATAATAGCCCTGATATACACTATCAACTTTATTGTAACTGCATTGCTCAGGGATGTGGAAAACACCCCTGAGTGACATATTTATACCAACCTCTGTAGACAGTGCTGTTTTGACAGGGGAGGTAGAGTGTATATGCTGATGGAAAGCTCTCTCATCTGTGTTGGTAGAGTATAGTCTTCACTATGTGCTAAAGCAGTGCTGACAAGCCCTTAGTGTCTTCATGTACATTTGTGGGGGAGTGCAATGTCAGCTGCTGCAGGCCGTACCTTAGCACAATTTAACCTTGGATGTCTACTGATTAAACATTAAACTCCAGTCTTCTCTAGAGCCCGCAGTGTTTGTCTATACCTTAAAAACTTACACATTTTACCATCAAAATGGCTTGTTAACCTGTTAGAGCTTCTTGAAAGGGATGTTACTGCTTTTAATAGTTATTTAAGAGCCACTTTAAGTAAAATTTTCATGTGTGACGTTATTTACAAGCACTATGTCTATATATAGATGGAAGTATTGTTATAAATAGCCATGTACGGTCTCAACGTTTGTCACAATATTTTTCTTCTTTTCTGATCTTTCAGCTATTTTTGCCAAAAAAAAAAGCAAGGAGTCTTGTGGCACTTAAAGACTAACAGATTTATTGATTGCATGAGCTTTCATGGCAGAAAATCCCACTTCGTCAGATGCTTTGAAGAGGGGTAACTTATAGAATGGAATGAAAATAAATGCAGGGGAGTGTAAGACATGGGATCAGGCCATACTGCAACAGCAAATCAGAACATTTGTTAAGGATTCAAACTCTAGAAAACAGCACACAGAGGGAGGGTGAAGTCATATTACCTGTTATAACGTAAAAATAGTTGAATTTCAGCTGTTTCTCTTCGCAGTCTTTGGAACTCAGCTATTTTAGGTTGTATTTGGAGCCTGCATGCTCTTTTGTGTGTGTGTGTGTGTGTGTGTGTGTGTGTGTGTGTGTGTGTGTGTAGTCATTTGTACATTACTTCTTTAACATACATGCCCACATAAAGAATGAGCAGAGTCACACACATTATCCACTGGTAATTTTTCTCTTGCTCAGTAATTGTCCAGTAGAAAGCACATGGACAGAGGAGAAAGGTTTTTAATAATAATGGCAAGTTTGCTTCCATTTATCTACAGTCAGGAAAGCCATTCAGCTTTGATAAAATATAGAACAGTGAGCCAGGAAATACTGAAGTAGCTGGCTAAATTTCAGCAGAGATGATTTTGTTTTTCTCCTTTTGTATACCGGTCTCTACAGAGATATAGACATTTTAAGACAGTTAGAAAACTGTTCCCTGTAGATATAACAGAAAGTCTGAAATTGAAAGTGAATTTCATAAATGAAAGCACACAGTGTTACCCCAGAATTTAAATCTTTGGGTGTTCAGGTGGTTTTGCTTACCTAAAGTAGTCTTATTCTGGAGTAAAATAGGATCTGCTTGCCTAAATGGGTAAAACACCCCGGTGGAAAATACGGCTACAGCCCGCCGATCAAGAACAGACTTAGAGCAATGAATTCTTCGAAAACAAGTGTTAACATTTATTTCAGGATTTAAAAAAACTTACAATGAGGTCTAAGAACTGAAAATAGACATTTTAACAATCAATAATTACATGTCACAGTGAGCATTATACAAGGTGACAATTAAATAGAATGCTGCTTTACTGAGTTACAAAGCTTAAAGTTACATGGACATAGTTACAGATTTAAAAATAAACTTATTACTTTAACACAAATACATTAACATCACAAAAGTCCTAACAGATACCTACACATTTAACAAAACTGTAGCATTCAGCAAATGGTGATCAGTCACTTGCTGAATGAGAGAAGATAAGCTTTTCCTAGTCATGCTGCACTCACCCAGCTTTATTGACAGACATGCCCCAAGCACTCTTTTTACTTACAGCATCTTACGTATCCCTCTGAATCGTCAAATTAGATCCTTATTCTGTTCTGTCAGAGACAAAGGTTTACCTTAGAGTCTGGACAGCCGAATTATACAGATCCCTTAACAAAATCAGTGCCTTTCTTGGGACGCAGTAGGCTGGTCCAGGCAGGATTGGGTCCACTCAGCAGCTTCTCTGGTAGTGGCCTGCACTTCACTCTGCTGCTTTTCCAGCCTGTATTCTGCTGCTTCCATTTCACTGTTTCTTCGGGTGGTCCGCAGTTTCTGGCAATCTGCTCTTACACCTGTAGAATGAGATATGGCACTTAAAGACTAACAGATTTCTTGATTGCGTGAGCTTTCATGGGAGAAAATCCCACTTCATCAGACACTTTTGAAGAGGAGTAGCTTAGAATCCCAGAACCTCCTTAGTCTCTTACCAAAAATAGATGGAAAGACATTCAGATAAATGATCAGCTGCTGGGATCTGTTACCGCTCGGCTCCTCCGGTCTCCTCAGCAGCTGAGCTATCGTGGCTCTCCTGGTCCAATACGGCTCACAGCTACAGGGTCTTTTCTTCTGGGCGCAGCATGGTGCAGCCTGACAGAGTGCCAATGCTTCACAAAGTTTCCCCAGCAAAGATCTCCCTTTTCATAGTCTCCTAAAGGTCAAACTGTGATCTTCTGCCCTTATTTGGTCAATGACCCATGCTTACCAGCTCGAACAGGCAGGGGCGAGGGGGATGAGTCATAATCATGCCCATATTTGGTCAGATGAGTAAATTGAGGTATGGGCACAATCCTGGGGAGTAGAATGAGGTATGGGCATGATCCTGAGGAATAGAATGAGGTATGGGCATGATCCTGGACATTACTAACTAATCTCCACTGAATGCTACATGTGCTATACTTTATACTTATTGATTACTTTCTACAATATCCTATTTCTAACTATCACCCTATAACTAAGTTAACACTTGTGTATCTACTAGCTAAAGCTGTCCTAAATATTTTTAAAGGGATTTTTCTCTATCAGTTTGCCTTTTTGCTATTTCACTCATAAGTTTAAATAATTCTTGGACAAAAATCTCACGCTATAACAGCACAGTTCATTTATCTTACATGTTCCTGAAACTGTGGGAAAGATTAAAAAAAAAAAAAGAAAAACTTAAAAATGAGCTGTCCCGACAAAACCAGCAGAGCAAAAAAATAGGATTTGTGTATGCATTTCCCACACTATGTTTTGAAAATTTTGCTTGGTGTATCTCTGCCTTAACCATACTGTATCTGAAAATAATTTATCTTCTTATAGAAGAAGATATGCCATATACCATCTGGTCTCTAATTATATGGATACTGTGACTAAGATCTGATAGAGTGTGGGCCTCAGATGGTCACGAGGATTATATGAATTGAGGGCCCAATTTTAAAAAAGGTCTGAGTAGATTAGTGAGGAAAATAGGATTTGGATACCTAACCTATTTTGGTGCTTTTGAAAATCCTAGTAGGTGCCAATGTACATATTTAGGTGCCTAAAAAAATCTGCCCTTTAATGCCTAGAATCATGATAGTTCAGACTACTATTCTGGACCCTTTCAGATAGATTGTAGGTATATCTGGAAATCATGCACACAAAATCATAATGGGATATCTTCCAAAGTTCATTCCTTTTCATGGTCATTTCAAGATGTTGGAATAAATAGGGTGGGATTCCATTATATAAGGCACAGAGAATCACAGATGAAGTGCTGCAGTAACTGAGAGGTCATTATTTATCAGATGAGGAAAAAAACCCATTGTATGATGTGTGTGGGGGGGGACGACACTGTTCCTTTTTTTCTTTGAGGTTTTTTTGTTTTGGTGTTTGTTAGTTTTATGAAGCATCATTTGGGACAATTCCAAGCTTCTAGTTAGCAGGCAGAGAAGAATGATTTAACATAAGTCTATTCATACATTCTTCTGTAAGCCTTTTTTAAATGGTTGATTTATGATTTTATCGTTTGATAGCATTCATTTGATTAAACTCTTTATGGAAGCTTAACCAGACATGTCAAAGTGCTGGATTTCTACTAGCTGAAAAATGAAGTTGTGTGCACTGTTCTCATAAAGAAGGTCAGCAATTTTAATGAGGAGGCATCTGTGTCTATTTGATTTTTCCAGCTTTTCCAGAAATGCTGTTGTTTGGACCAAAAAACCCCGGACCAACCAACAATCAAATTGTTGCAAAATACACACTGTCACACACACACACGCACACACACATACACGCTACATGCACACACACAGTTGGCTTGTAAAGTGCTATAAACTGTAAATATGCCCCTCTCATTAAATAACTAGTAAGCAACCCGGATGTATTCACCACCATAGCTTCAATTTTGATAGCATAGAATTGTTAGTGTATTGTCTTAGAATCCATAGATTAATACTAATTTTAAAGGCAAGTATTTTTCCTTTATTTACAGCTACTGCCAGGTCTGTCTAATAAACAGCTAGACCTCTTGTACTAGTATTTGGGTGCTGGATCATATGGATAACATGTTGAGGCGTACACTGAGCATTCAATGAAATATCATTAAAGTTTTCAAGCCTTGAAGATGTGCTTCTAGTTGGTAGGCTGTAGAAGCATGGATAGAGAGAAGCTAAGGGTAAGGAATTGGGAAAAGAAGGCGAGCCTGTGGGGAGGAAGATAGGAGAAATGAGAGGGAGACTCATTCACAGAGGAGGGAAAAAAAAAAGAGAGATGTGGAGGGGGGTCTGAGAGGGAGGAAGAGATGGACAGGGAATAGAGGGTCATTGATGGTGGGGGAGAAGGTCAGTGTGTGTAAACAAAAACCAGAAATAGGAGAGAAACTGAAGAAGGGCATCAATAGAGAGATGAGGAGAAAGGACAAGGATTGGAGAAACAGGCAAAGAATGTTGGGGAGAGGACTTGGAGGAGAAAGGGACATAGTGCTCTAGATTGTTTCCCAGCTAGTGTGCCATGGCCCATGGTATGCCACAGACTATTTTGAAAGACTACTGGAGTTTTGGATTGGTGCATAAGACTATATGGTGGCGTGCCTCAAAATAATTAAAGGTATCAAGGTGTGTTATGGCAGAGAAAATGTTGGGAGCCACTGCAGTAGAAAGAACTGAAGATCTAAGGAGGGAAAGAGGTGTAGAGGATTTCAGGGATGTTGTGGTAATGGGAAAGAAGAAAAAATAGTAAAAATGGGAAAGGAAAATGATACACAGAAGGTAAGAAAAGGAAAGATTCATTTTAAATAGGGAATTGAATGAAAATCAGTGGAAAAGAGCGCAGTAAGGTATACACATATCCTCTTAGAGCATTTTTCCTCTTCATGGAACAAAGTGGGAGGTGAAAGAGGAGGAAATCTTCAAGCCAATAGCATTTAAGAAGGAAGCATTTCGGGGGGAGGGTGGATATCTAGATTGATTCTGGTCCACTGTGCCAAGTTCCAAAGCGGCAGTTGGGTTAGTCTAGTTCAGCAAAAGAGGCAAGGAGTCCTATGGCACTTAAAGACTAACAGATTTATTTATCACATAAGCTTTCACGGCAGAAAATTCCAGGTCCCCCATCTTCAAAGCATCTGACAAAGTGGGATTTTCTCCCACCTTGAACTTCAGGTTCTAGCACAGATGTAACTGGGCTCAAAGATCACAGTTTATACAGAAGAGAAAACTACAGTCATGACTGTAAAGACAACTTTCATTTACAGCCCCCAGTTCTAATTCACTCAGAAATAAATGTTGTCCCTCTGAGGAATTCCTCCAAGATTCATTATCATTTGCTTTTCTGAAAGTTGGAGAAAATTGTATTTAGTTCCTCTTAAGCTAGATGGGTGGAAGGAAAAAAAGGCAAGGCATTTTTCCACTTTCATTAAAACACTATTTTGTTTTTAGCATGGATAATTAAGAAGCAGCTATACTTCACATGATTGCCTAATTGTAGCATCAGTTTAATAGAAAATAATTTGTACAGGTGACTAAAAACTGGATCTTGCATGAATACAGCAAACATGTATAATAAATATAAAGATGTGTAATGTCTTATGTAGCTATAAATATCTAGATTTCTGGAGCTGCAGAAAATTCAGCTGCGGTTTTTTTTTTGTTTTTTTTTTGGTGTTAAAAATACATCAAAAAAACCTCTTGCCTCCGCAAGGGAATGAAAGCAAAAGTTTACACAAATACTATCACAGGGCCTAATTCTAATATGATTCCATTGATTTCTGGGGAATTACTCCAGACTCACGTTGGGGTGAGAAGAGTATCAAGTTCTATGTATTGTTGGAGACTGAGAGTTCAGAAAGCTGAAAAAACAAAAAGTTAGGGTGCCAAAAGCAACATTAACTCTCTCAGATTGCATATAGCCAGCATTTCTGAGTACTGCAAATCTTCTCTTAAAAAGTGTTTATTTCCCACTGTCACAGAATTATTGGTCCCTTTAAGGGAGAACAGGTCCATTCGTATGTGACTAATTAGCCACGTCTCAATGTGCACTGTTAGAGAGCATCTGGCATCTGTAACAACCCAGGCAGCTGCAGTGCCTGCCAGCAGAAGCAAATTCATAACCCATCCCCTCCCCCACTCCCAGCAGGTATAGGGGGGTGTGGAGGGGGAAGTGCTAGTAGAGAAAAAGAGTAAGGGTGAATTAGTGTCTTTAATAAAAGGGAACGTGGTTCAGGAGAGGGAAGGCTAAAAACCCAGTAGAAGTGGGTGACTGGCAGAACTCAGTAGTGGTAGGACTTATAGGCAAAGGCAGAAGCCCTGGGGTAAGGATTGTGGCGGAAGAGTTACAAGATGCTTTAAGGATGGCGGGTGGGTGGAAGTGCTGGAAGAGCAACACAGGAAACATGAACAGAGGTTCAAACAAAGAGTCCTGTGACACTTAAAGACTAATACATTTATTTATTGCATGCAGTAACTCATTTTCCCAGGCTTTATTTTCAATGTGATCCACGTTCTCACCTCCTTTCATCTATTGTTTCATACTGTTTGAATCAAATGAACGTGCTTGTTTTGCTAAAAAAAATCTGAACGGACTTTGTAACTTGCCCTTCTCTGCATTCATATTTTCACCTATATACTGTAGTTTCCATTTTCAAGTGTCTGATGAGGTGGGATTATACTCAACAAAGCTCATGAGTTAAATAAATGTTAGTTTTTAAAAGTTCTACAGGACTCCTTGTTTGTTTTGCTGATATAGACTAACATGGCTAGCCCTTTATGAACAGGGATTTTTACCTCTCAGATGGGTGACCTGCAGAGGAGGGATGGGGAAGGTGTCCTAGGACAGGGATAATTGACCTGGTGAATTATCATTTCAGCCTGTTTTGCTTTGGGTTTGTGAACTGTCATTCCAGGACCTGTGAATGGGCACTTACATTCAGGGATGTAACTAAGCCAGGGCGAATGGGGCAAAGCCTCAGGCGCAGAATTTTGGAAGGTGCAGGGGATGGATCCAGCTTCCTGCAGCAGCTGGGGATGGGTCCAGATCCATTCTCAACTGCCATGGGGAGCCGGCTCCATCCCCTGTGCCCTCTAAAATTCCACACCTGGGACTTCCAGCGCCACTGGGGCTTGCCACTGCCAGATCTGTCCCCCTGTGGCCTGCCTGTGGCAGCAGGAGCTTCCCAGTACCTCCAGCGCAGCTGGCAATGGCTCCATCCCCCTGCGGCCTGGTGGCAGGAGCTTTCCAGCGCCTCCAGTGGCAGCTGGGAATGGATCTAGATCCCCCTGCCCTGCTGGCAGCAGCAGAAAGCTCGTGCCACCGCTGGCAGGCTACAGGGATCCGGATCAGGACCCTGGCCCAGATCCGGGCCCCGGGGGGGGGGGGGGGCACATCTGGGGCTGCTTGCTCCAGGTGCAAAAACTACTAGCTACGGCTCTGCTTGCATTAAGCAGGGCCCCAAAACCAAGCTTTGAATAGACCTTTCATGGGTGACTGAGATGACTGTACTGGTGTGTGATAGAAAGGATGGGATACTTGGTTGGCTGTATGGAGTGTAGAGGATGAAACTGAAGCAACATGGGCCTATTGTGTAGCAATCTTGGTAGGATAGGCCCCGTGGCACTCCTATAGAGACATTCCCAATTAAAAGCCCATTCTTATAGTAGTGCTGCTGACTGCAGAATTGGTGAGGTCATTGTACTACTCGACCAGCCCATAGAGTTGGGGTTAGGCACTTTGGTGTGTATATATACCAAGGAATTAATAGCTTGCCTCTCTCACCTGTGTGACAGTGTGTTCCCCAGCTCCAGTCTGATGTGCCACTGTGACACCCTGTGATTGCCACTCCTGAGCCCTGATTCACCCTGCTTTGCCAGGTGACCACACACTCCTGAGTCTGTCCACACCAGCCACTTGCATGTAACTGATCCCAAGCAGTGCATGTATGCCATCTGGCTTCTCAAGGGATGGTCCCCAAATGAGCACACCCATAGCAGATACCACTGTGGAAGCCTCTGCTTTATGGGGTTTGGGACCCAACCCCAATCATCATATACTCAAGTCTGTCCATTTAACAAGGAAATGGATTGTGTCCAGCCTTCAGCATTCACACCCCCTAAAGTCCACATAGCTTTAGATAAAATCACTAGGAGTCCTGTGGCACTTAGACTAACAAATTTATTGATTGTAGCAGCTTTTGTGGAATAAAAATCCCACTTTGTCAGACACTTTGAAGATGGGGAATGTACAGAATTGAAGGACAATAAATGCAGCAAAGAGTAAGTCATAAGATCAGGTCACACTGTAACAACAAATCAAAGCAGTTATTAAGATTCAAACACTGGGTAGCAGCATATAGAGAAAGATGAGGTCAAATCACCTGTTGTAATGAGAAAAAAATCTAAAGTTCCTATTAAGCCCTGAAGCAATGCAGTCAAATTTACAAATAAATTCAAGCTCCGCAGCTTCTCTTTGAAGCCTTGATCTGGTACTCATCTTCTGAGAACGGCAATTAGTAAATCATCAATGGAGTGATCGGGAAGATAGAAATGCTCACCCACCAGTGAGAAAATGGCCAGTCAAGACAGAATCCTAGTATAAATGAGTCAGGAGTAACCACAGGGAAATAAAAGCTCTACCTAAACTGACTTCATAGTCCAAATTTACGCTCAAGATGTTCAGCTGTCAGATGTTTGTTCAGCCAGTCTCTGCCTAAGACCAGGCAGGGCCCAGATCTTGCTTGAAGTTGTTTCAAGATGGAGATTCCCAGGCAAAAAGCCCCATATCGTTCCAAGTGTCTTTGTTTCCAGACCTCCTCGACCACTTCCTTTCTGGGCAGAGGTGATCTCTTGTCTGAGTGAGGGACCTCACTGAGTATTTACACACTACTGTATATGCTCAAAGGAGGCAAAATACATATCAATCATACCAGAGGTGCTTATAACAGTATCTTCAAAGCAGACAGCAAGATAGGAACAGATAGAGATCACAATGTTGGTCACAGAACAACAACAGTCAACATTGTAGCAACCACATAGCTTTAAACAGCAATTTTGAAAAACTGCTGGAGGGTTTAAACGACCTCCCCATGTAGTCTTTCCCGCTGCTACAGCCATCTTCAATCACTATCTAAAACTGTACCTGAACAACTGGAAGTCTATAACATTGGACAAATGAGTCATCAAAATCATCCAACAAGGGTGTTCCATACCTTTCATCTCCATGCCCCCCATACATCCCCCTTCTCCATCCCTCTTCAGAGACACATCTCATGCAGGGTCATCCACAAGGGGGAGTGAGAGGGGCAATCACCCTGGACCCCACAGTCCCCTGGGGCCCACACAGTCCTGCCATGATCAGGGCAGTGTGGGACCCACACCGCTGCCCTCCCCCACAGGTATGCTGTCTCCCACCCCCTCCCCGCCATCTTTGGCATGGAACTGAAGGCAGTAGAGAAGTGGGGGTTAGCACAGAACCGTCCTCTGTTCCAGGCTGGTTTTTCCCCACTCCCCAGGGCCAGCTTCTCACTCTCATCCCTCCCCAGGGCTGGCCATTCTGCCCTAGGGGTGGGGAGGGCCAGCCCAGAGGTGGGGTGGGAGAGTTGATCCTAGCCCCTGGTCTGGCCTGCTCTGCCCCCAGCTCAGGGGAGAAGGAAGAGTGTGAGGCCAGCCCACACCCCCAAGCATAGGGGAGCATGGGGTTCCGGCACAGGCCAATTGGCCCTGAGCCTCACACCCCCTGGGGATGGCCCTGATCTCACATACAACTCCTACGGCTAGAAATAGATCATCTAATATCTGTTGGAGTAATAGAACTAGTGCCTACCCAACACCAGGGGAAGGTGTTTTATTTCCAATACTTTCTGACACAAAAGATGTATGGGGGGGGGGGTGGAGGCCAATATTAGACCTAATAAAACTAAACAAGTTTATAAGGAAATACGAGGTCAAGATGGTGACGTTAGCAACTATAATTCCAACACTAGAGCAAGGGGACTGGTTTTCATCCCTCAACCTGAAAGATGCTACTTCCACATAATGATGCATCAGTCACACAAGAGATTTTCGATTTACACTACAGCGATACCACTACCAATACATAGTACTTCCTTTTGGCCTCTCCACAGCACCAAGGATAGTCTCCAAAATTCTAGTGGTGGTCACCACTTATCTTCACAAACAGGGAGTAATCATATAGCCATATCTGGATGATTGCCTCATAAAAGCAAAATCTCAGTCCGAAGCAAAAGAAGCAACCCAACAAACAATAGACTTAAAATCAACAAAAGTCATTGACAGCACCAAACAAATAGAATTTATCGGGGCCCACCTAGACACCATAAAAGAGTGTAACTATCTTTGAAAAGATTTGCAACAGTGGCAGATCTAATTACATCTATAATGGGCAGTCCCACAATAAACAGCCCATACTTGCCTGAAATTACCAGGACAATGGCAGCAACAACCTCAGTGGCTCCCCGTGCTTGTTTCCACATGCACCCTCCCCAGACGTGGTTCATGCTTATATGCAAACCGTGCAAGCACAGTCTATTCAAGATAATGTCAATGCCTTACTCTGTCAAACAGTCCCTGAACTGGTGGAGAGACCAATTGAACATCTTAACAGGGATCCCTTTTACACAGGATCAACCCACTATATTCATAACCACAGATGCTTCCCTATTATACTGAAGAGCTCGCCTAAAAGGCAACATGGCCCAAGGATGCCAGGCTATGGACAAGACCAGTCACCATATAAACATCCTGGAACTCCAGGTGATATGGAATGCATGCTTACCTTTCCTATCAATAAAACAAAACAAGACAAAAATTACAACAAAACATAGCGTGCATGTTTTACATAAACAAGGAGGGGCATGCTCCTGATTTCTGTGCACAGAAG
>ML682015.1:5088729-5167177 GCA_007922195.1 Podocnemis expansa | reverse complement strand
CAGAAGTGACCCGATTATGGGCCTGGTGTGTCAATCATGGTATAAACATATCCGCATCATACTTACTGGATGTCGAAACATTATGGCTGATATGGTCAGACATTCAACGACCAACCACAAATGGGAGCTAAATGATCAAGTTTTACAACAGGTCTTTCAGAGATGCTGCTATCCCACCATAGATCAATTTGCAACTCAAGTGAATCAGAAGTGCCTTACTTTCTGCTCCAGGGCAGGAATCAGCAAGAACTCAAAGGGAGATGCCTTCATAACAAACTGGAAGGGGAAACTAACCTACACATTCCCCTCACATACAGTTGATACACAGAACAATGGGCCCACAGCCATTGTGATTGCCCTGGTCTGGCCACAACAAACCTGGTACCCTTACTTTCTCCATACATCTGTAATGGAACCAATAACACTGCCTCTGAGGAATGACTTGCTGCATCAGGACAGTGGCAAAACTCTCCAGCTGTAGTTAACCAAACTCCATCTTAGAACCTGGATGCTTTATAGCTCCAATCCTAAGAGCCACAATGCTCTTGACAACTGAGAAACATACTATTAAACAGCAGAAAACAAATCACATGTAAAACTTGCTTGCAAAAATGGTCTAGATTTTCCAACTGGTGTGAATGGAAACAACTCGTACTGGCATCTGTGCCAGTTCCAGCCGTACTAGAGTACATCCTCCATCTGAAAGAAATGAGCCTTGCAAATAGTTCCATTAAGGTGCATCTCATAGCAATAGCAGCCTTCCACCTGCAAATAGAAGAAAAGACATTATTCTCACATAAAATGGTGAAACATTTTATGTCTGATCTGCAAAACAGATATCCTGAAATACAACCACCAACAGTCCCTTGGGACCTGAACCTAGTCCTCAGAACCATTACCTTTAAACCATTTGAACCATTAGCAAACTGTTCACTGAAATATCTATTGACGAAAGTTGTCCTTTTAGTCACCGTATCCTCTGCTAAATGCTTGGGCAAAATGGGGCCGCTCATGACAGATCTCCCATACACAATATTCTGTCCCAATAGGGTCACACTATGTCCACACCCGAAGTTTGTCCCAAAAATTAATACCTCATTCCACAACAATCAGGAAATCAGTTTACCACATTTCATCCAAAGTCTCACAAGTGCAACCAAAGGGCCTTACTGCACACCCTAGATGTTAGATGAACCTTAGTGTTTATTAACATCCACCTGGTCTTGTCCAGGTGGGCCGTCCACCTGTCACAGGTGGATCAATCAAGTTCTTAGTTTTGGTCCCTTCCCAGGAAAACCAAAGGGTAGGACGAAACAACCAGTACATACAAACAAGTAGTCTATAGGCCGGAGGTAAGGCGCTCCACTAATAGTCCAAGGTCCTTTTACATAGGGTACACTAATCACAAGTCTTTAGGTTAGGAAGTAAACATTCTAGGTATTAGATGGGGTTTTAGGTTTCAGGGTATATGACCCCGCAAGTAACACCATCTGGGGAAGGCGAAAGGAGGAGGGGGCCAAGGCCTGCCCTACTCCACTGTGTCTGAGCCCAGGGCCCCGTCAGTGGCTGCGTATTCGACCATGGGGTCAGGGGGGATCTGGCTGCAACACGCTGACCCTGGTATGAGGCACAACTCCCCTGGGCCACTGCCTTACCCCTCAATGTTTCCTCTAATTACTCATAGACTGTGTGCACAAACAATTTCTTTGTGTGCGCAAAAACATTTCTTTGTGAGCACCAATATTAGCACTATGAATTTTTTTGTGCGCACTTCCTTTTCTTGTGTGTGCAGGCTTCATGACCTGGGTGCGTGCGCACATGCACACAGCTTAGAGGGAACAGTGCCCCACTCCCAGTAGTAGCTGTTCGGCCGCTTCAGTGAAGTCTTCCGAGTAGTCATGTAGGGGCAAGGAGCAGAAGCCCTCCATGTCATCTGGTGGGGGTAAGTCAGGCAGCTCCTGTGGAATCTCCACCTCCTCTGGTGGGGGCAACTCGGAGAACTCCAGTTGGTCCTGTGCAAGGGGCAACTCCTCCAGGTCCAGGCCCAGGCCCACCGGGAGCTTGGCTTCCTGCACGGCAAGTGGCAGTTCCTCCAAATTGCCGAAAGGCAGTGTTCGGGCCAGCTCACAGAAGTCCAGGCCTTCAGGGAGAAACTCAGGGATCCCTGACTCCAGCTGTCCTCCCCGCCCACCATTCCCAAAAGAAGTTGGCCCCTCCTCTGGAGCATCTGCCATGGGAAGCCCAAGCCAGTCATCCTGGTACTGGGGTGGAGACCAGCAGGCAGGCAGGCGCTCCTTCTGCCTGAGGGATGGCCAGGGCTGAGCAGCCAGGAGGCAGACATCCTTCCCCTTCAGCAGCCAAGGCTGAACTGAGTTCCTTGGCTGTGCTTTTATGCTTCCTGTCCTGCCCCTTGGGCTCTGCTTTGACAGATGTCCAGTGACCATGTTGCCTTTGCTGGGGGCGGCCATGTTTCCTCTTTACAGTGTCCTATGTAGACAACGAAATCTTTCAGGAAAACACAAAGACTTTATATCTCCATTACGGAATGATTAAGAGGCACAACAGTCTCCTCCCAGAGACTATCAAAAGTGGATAAAAGAGTGTATCCTGACTGCCTACATGCTAACAATCCCCAACGTACAATCCCCAGAAGGCATTAGAACCCATTCCACCTGGGGCATGGGCAGAACAATAGCTTTTCTTAAAAACATTCCAGTAAGTGACATTGGCAATAATGGTACATGGAGTTCAATACACACTATCACCAAGCATTATGCAATAGATCAGACACTCAAGTCAAATACATGCCTGGGGTCCACAGCACCAGGGCTGTCTGGGTCGGGGGGACAGAACGATAATTACCCCAAACCCCACAGTTCTGTGGGCCCTGTGCTATTCTGCTGCAAGGATGGCAGCCGCAGGGCCTGCACCACTGCCCCCACCCATAAGCATGGGGGAGGGGAGCACAGAATCCAGCCTGTACTCTGGGGCTGGCCCTCTCTGCCTTGAGGACAAGGAACAGCTGGCCCAGGGGCAAAGGAGACCAGCCCAGAGGCTGGGCTCTGCTCTCCTGTCCCTCCTCTGGGCCGGCTGTTCCCCTCTAGGGGTGGGGAGGGCTAGCCTAGATGTGGAGCAAGGGAGCAGAGCCCGACTCATGAGCTGGCCTGCTCCACCGTATGGGGTCTGGCTTCTGGGCCAGCCTGCCTGCCACCTAGGGACGGCCTGTGCAGTACTGTGCTGCACAGCATACGTCAGTGACCCTCCTTCCAACATAAGGGAGTTGTTCCATAGATACCTGGAGAGGAGCACCCCTACAAGGACACCAGTAAACAAGGAAAGGAGGGTTGCTCACCCTGAAGTATTGTGTTTTCTTCAAGACATGTATTCCTGTCGGGATGCTCCACATGGCTCTCTCCTCCCCTCAACTTCAGGTTTTTTCTGCAACAACAAACACATGATATGTTGACAAAATTGTCCAGTTTTATTCTGCCCCCCACTATCTTCTACTCACTGAACTTTTTTAACTTCACACTTTTAGAGAGAGGCAAGGAATTTACTGTGTATACAAATTTGCCAAGGGATAATAGGGTTGAGATCTATAATTTCTCACCTCAATATATTAATGTGTTCTAAACATTTTTGCTGTTAACAAGTGTGTTATCTCTGAAGACACAAATCCACAGTTTGAAAACAGCAAAACTAAGCATCTCTGCTGGTATCTTCTAGACCAGCAGTGTCAAACTTATGGTCCACAGTCAGTATCCGGCTCCAGTGAGTCACAGAGTCAGCTCTGCAGCCTAAAAAATCCAAGGAGTCGTGTGGCACTTTAACAGATTTATTTTTTGCATGAGCTTTCGTGGGAGAAAATCCCACTTCGTCAGATGCTTCGAAGATGGGTGAACTTACAGAATGGAATGAAAATAAGACAGCCACCCAATCTTAAACAGATACTCACCAGCAGCTACAGATCTAACAACAGAAACATTGAAGCAGGCACACACTCCTGCAACAAACCACACTACCAAGTCTGCCCACTTATCTGCACAACAGATACCATCATAGGTCCTAATCAAGCCTGCTACTCCATCAAAGGCTCATTTACCTGCTCATCTACTAATGTGGTCTATGCCATCATGTGCAAGAAATGCCCCAACACCTTATATATTGGACAAACAGGACGATCGCTGCGCAAAAGGATAAATGAACACAGAGCTGATATCAGAAATCACAGAACAAAGAAATCAGTTGCTGAGCACTTCCATCTTTCTAAGCACTCGATAAATGACTTGTTAGCGACTGTTGTCAAAGATGTGGCTGGGACATCAAGACTTCAAAGAGAAACAGCTGAACTCAAATGAATATGCAAGCTAAATTCTGTGAAAGCAGGACTTAATTGAGACTATGGGTTCTTTTCCCATTACAAAAGGTAATTTGATTTCAGGCTTCCCATGGTTTGAAACTAACAACTGCCCTGATTTGCTGTTACTGTACGACCTGATCCTATGTTTTACACCCCCTTGCATTTATTTTCATTCCATTCTGTAAATTCACCCATCTTCAAAGCATCTGATGAAGTGGGATTTTCTCCCACGAAAGCTCATGCAAAAAATAAATCTGTTAGTCTTAAAGTGCCACACGACTCCTTGTTTTTTTTTGCTGGACTAGACTAACACAGCTATCCCTTTGGAAATTGAGCTCTGCAGCCTGTCTGCTACCCTGAGCTCTGCTGGTAGCTGTGGGAGAGGAGTTGCAGGCCCCTCCTCTCTACATCAGGTAGCCAGAGCAGAGAGGGAAATTTTAACCCCTCCCTGCCTGGCCAGGGGCAGCATGTTTGTACTGTAGACTGCAATAAGTAGGGGTCCCAATGGGAGGGAAAGAGTTGGAGTGGCAGCGATTGTGGGATCCTGGGGGCAAAGCCCAGAGCCAGGTCTAGGTTTGCAGGCTCCCTGGTAGCAAAGGGTGGAGCCGGAAGCTAGGGGATAGGGAAGCCCTGAGCTGGCTGCAGGCCACAGAGCCCCTGGTGATAGAGGAGGGAGCTGGGTGCGGGTCACACAGCAGCATCTCCTGGGCGGGAGCTGGACCAGGATACAAACAGCGCAGGGTCTCTTGGCAGTGGGCTGGGGGTCAGACCTGGGGCCCATGGGCCTGGGAGGGGGGTATACTAGGTGGGCCCTGGCAGTGGCTGAGTGCAGTGAAGGGTGTGCAGATGTAGGGGGCTTGCATGGCGGGGGCTGGTGGATTCAGAGGTGAGCATGGCTGGGGAGTACTGTGTAGGGGGTCAAGCAGCGCTGGGGGTGAGGGGTCAAGCGTGGTGGGGGATTTGGGGGTGATGAACATGGTTGGGGGGCAGGGGTTGAGCATGGTGGAGGTTAGGGATGTGGTGGAGGGGTTGGGCTCAGGGCTGTGTCCCAAGTGTTTACTCCAGGGGCTGCATTGAGCCCCTTTGAGCCAGATAGCAGAGTCAGCCCTGCAATGTGGCTGGGTAAAGGGCTGGGGAGCCCACATGGTACTGTATTGGGAAGGGGTCATGGAATTTGCATGGACACATGGCCCTTGTCAGGGGTCTTGCCCTCCAATGTGACCCACCACATAAAATGTATTTGACAGCTCTGTTCTAGGGGAGCACTGAGCCCCATTGGGCCGATAAAAAGATTAACTCTAGAAGTCTGTACAGAAGCCTCTGGAACCCTATAAGATTGGGTCCCTAATCCATGAAGTACTGGAACTCATTTACAAAACTTTTCTTAAACATTGCATGAATATATTGTCTCATATTACAGAATAAGAATTTATAATTCTTATTCCATGATGAGATATCTTTGAGTGATAGTGTATCTTAATCAAAACTGGCTTTAAATAACTTTGCTCCTCAAAAAACATTTTATCAAAAAATTTAATTTAAATAAAAATGCAATTTAAATTTAAAAAATCCAATATATTTTTAAAATAATTGATTTTTATCCACCTTGCTCTGGGTAGTAGAAAACTCAAACACACGATTCTTGTGCCCTTTTTGGGCTCCTTGTCAGCCCACCTTCCCAGCCTCTGGTCCTAGTCTCTTCTGGGTTATCTCTCTCTCTCTCTCTCTCTCTCTCTCTCTCAGTTAGTCTAACCCTCACAGGGCAGGTCACCCTATTACCAATTTTTAGTCTGTATTAGATCACGGCAAGGATAAAATTGAGATGCGCAAGAGATGTAAGTACTACTCTAAAGATATTTCCATTAAGTAAAGTTACGGTCTCTATCAAGGAGTAGTCATTTCTTTGAAATCAGTTCCCTAAAATACATCCTAATTAAATGAGTTTCTTTATTAAAGCCCTAAACCAGCAGTCCATTCCTGTACAGAAAAGTACTTAACTTTAGCTCACGGTTATGTCCTGTGGACCCTTACGGGACTCAGATGTTTAATTGAATGGGCAGCTTAAGGTCCTGCAAAACACCATCAAGCATTGCACCTGCTTTCCACCAGGAAAGCTCCCATTAAAACGATAAGCTTACTTAGGTCAGTAAGTGTTTACAGGATTAGGCCCTAAGTATGTTTCAGTTACATGTATTGTACTAGCTAGGCTGTTAAGTGCATGGGAAATGAGTGTGAGTTAAGGTTGTTCTGTGGACCTTAACTTTTTAAAGTGTTCTTGCTTATAATATTTAAACTAGCTATATGAATGGTGTCCCTGTATACGATTTTATGTTTTAATGTTTGCTTCATTGGCCTTCCTTTGTTTATTATGTCATCCATTAGAGAGAGAGAGACTTCTGCTTGGATTCCCTCTTTAGTCCTAATTTAATAATATTTGAACTGTGTCCTTTAAACTTTTGAATCTCACAAATAAGAATGGTTTCTTCATTCACTTCATCACACCCTTCAGGTTATGTACATCTGTTGGGATGTAAGAAAGTTCCTCTGTCTTAAGGAAACTAAGTCAAAAAATTTAGCCTTTCCTTTTAACAAATATCCTTATATCATACTATTTCCATTTCACTGCATCATTTCAAATCCAGTAACTTAGGTCATAAATGTTTTAGATATGGTCTGGACAGGTCATGAATGATGAGTTTGTCTGAGCAATGCCAAAGAAATAGTGAAATCGTTTTGGGCAAACAGCCCACATGGTCATGGGACATTTTTGGAGTGTAAACCTGTCAGGAGATGATATATTTCACACCATCTCTTTGCCCTCAGAATTAAAATATGCTAATAGAGCAACAAAGAATCTCTAAAGAAATGCAAATTTGTGAAGCCTTAGACAATTTAAGATATAGCCCTTCAACAATAAATGGATTTTAAAAGATATGTTGTCACTAATAGGTAAGATTTAAATTCACTACAAGAGGAAAACATTTGCTTCTTGTATATAGCTCATGAAAATTAACAGCTCTGTACAGTGAAATATGTGCTCCTGCCCTGGCATTGTTTGTCAGCTGGATGATCTTCTGACAGAAACGATGTCACTTGCTGTGCTCTGCTGGCTTTCCTTCTAAGCTTAGTAGATGGGAACAGGTGCAAGCATCTGAGGAGAACCATTCCTACCAGGTATAATCTTCCACATTTGAATTTTATCTAGAAATACCAGATTAACAGACCATGCAAAGCTTCTCCTCAGACTGAGGGGGATATCCCATCTCTCCTGTAGCAGAGAACTCTATTAATTTTGAACCCCCAGAGGCATTTTCATTCTTATGTGTGATGAGTTTGTGGTTCCAGTTACGGTAATCAAGATTAGTAGTGAGGGGCTGGAAGATGAGCACAGGAACAGAGGTGAGTGACTAATGGAATTTTTGGTGCACTGATGATTCTGAAAAATCAAGAAAAAAATTCTTTTTGGTTAAATCAAAAATGAGAATTTTCAAAACTTTTGATGAATCAGAAAGTCAGAAAACGTTTTGAGTCAGGTTGAATGAAATATTTCATTGTTTGACCTGACATTTCTTATGTTCATTTTGGGCTTTTTAAGAAACACAAAGGGAGATGTGATAGGGTGCCTGCCCTTTACTGGCCAGGGAAAGGTTAAGAAGGCCCTTGGAGAGGTTGGAGCAGAAGCAGCCAATAGGAGGGGGTGTGTGGCAGCCAATGAGTGCCCAAGAGGCTGGTATATAAGGAGAAGCAGAGCAGAGTGAGGACAGTGTCTCACAGGAACTTGAAAGAGAGCTGCCTGTACCTGGACAGAACAGTGGCTGGCTGCTGGGACTCAACAAAGCCAAATGCCCTGAAGCAAGTCGGGGGCGGGGGGGGGGAGAGAAGGTACTGGGGCTGCTGGGAAGTTGTCCAAAGAAATCTACAGAGGAGATGTGCAGGAAAGGCAGTGGAGGGCAGCTGTGGAATGCTACTATATACATAGGGTCTCTCGGCCTAGACCCAGAGTAGTAGGCAGGTCCTGATTCCCCATGCACCTCAGTTTGCCATTTGACTAGTGGCAGGACTACAGTGGGAGATGGCTATAATGGACTGTAGAATCCCATGGAAAGGAGGGGGAGCATGGATTGAGACTCGACCAGAGGGCTGAGTCAAAAGGAGGGTCCAGTGAAGACAGGGCTGAGTACGAGCCTCTGTGGGGTAGGATGAGGGTGGGGGTAGGGGGGCATCAGCCTGGCTAAGAACTGATTCCTCAGATCACTGGTTCTCAGCCGCTGGGTCAGGACACGTTACTGTGTCGCACCACAGTGGTGTGTGATGAATAGCTGGGGAAATGGCTGGATGTGGCCTGGCAGGAGTGTGCTGGTTATGTCCTGTAGGGTCACCACATACTGCCAGGTGTGTTGTGACCTGCAAAAGGTTAGACCTACTGCCTCAAATAACCAGCAGGAGGCACCAAGGTACTGAGCCAGACAGTGTTACTGGGGATTAGGTTCAAGAGAAAGGATTTAAATGTGGGTCTTCCATACTGTCCAAGCTACTGGATGTTCTGGGAAGGGGTTCTCACTGTCTCCTATTGAGTCTGTTCTGATCTGAATACATTACTTAAATAGTAATTGGCAGAGGAATTGGAACTTGGCTCTCCAACATCCTAACCACTAGACTCCGGAATCATTCCCACTCACTCTTTTCCTGACTCAATGACTATTTGTTGTCATTATAAATTGCCACAGTGAACAGGAAATAATAAATAATTATTGGATCAGTAAATGATTAAATGAATGAGTCTCCAGCCTGCCAGACAGGGTACAGGAAACTTAAATTCAAATTAGGTCTCTCCTATCCTAGCTGAGTACTTGAACAACTGGGCTAAAGGCATAGGAAAGGCACCTTCTTCCTTGCCTTTCTGGTGACTCAGCATGAAAAATGGAAATGTTTTGATAAAGTAAAAGCAAATGGTGTAGTTTTGTTATTACCAAAACACTTTGGGATTTTTTTCAGTTCAGTTGAAACTATTCAGTGAATTTGTGAATAGATTCAGGCTTGAGGAAAACTGCATTTCTGGCAAATAAATTATTTGTCAAAATCCTTTTCCCTGTTCTACACAGTAATAGGAATATATCGGCCTACAAGGCCTCCATTGCTGCTAATATTTGGCCTTATCGCTCACAAATTATGTCATTATTGTCCTGGTCCGGCTCAACTTTTGCTGCTTCCTGAATCCTTGCTGGTGGAATTAGATGCTGTCTCATTTTTTGGCAGTGGCAAAGTGAAGAACAACCATGCAGGCAGCAAACCCAGTGAGAATTCAGTTGTGTGTACATCTTGTGCATTGCTGCTGCCAGCCCTCAAACTAGGATCCTACTGGGCCTTAAGTAGCTGTTCTATCAACAGCTGTTATAGCAAGTAAACCAAACAGAACCTTCTGGCTACGCCTGTAAAAGCTGTGCTAAACTTTCCCTAGCCTCTGCGTAGCTTTCAATATTGGGAAGCCTTAACTTTTTTTTTTCCACCTCCCAAAAGATGGGCTGCACATTACGATTATGCTTCTGCAAGACTTACCAGAGTCTAGTTATCAATGGGTCTCTAATGGAGTATCCGCTTATAAACACTCAGCACCACAAATGCTTTGCTGCAGTGATCCCATCACATGCTTTGGCATTCTATTACCAGTGCACCTGTGATTGTCTCCCCCCCCCCCCCAAATCCATTTGAAAGTGCTATCTGTGTACTCAAATGCATGGGACCACTCATTTCAATGCTGGAGTAATGTGTGCCAACAAACTTGTGTATACATGAAGCTGAAGCTATGGTCAGAAAAATCAGGCCCTGAGTTTCTCCCTGAATAGGAGTAAAGCCAAAATTTTGTATTCTTTATGGCATGTAATCCCATTTATAGTATCTGATTATGACCAATTATATTGATAAACAAATGCTAGCCAGGGAGAAAAAGAAATGCTACTTTTTCAGCAACTACTTATGTCATAACACTCAGAAACACTTTCCCATGGCTCCTGGACTCCAGGTACTTATTCATCAGCTTCTGACTGGGAAGTATTGTGGGCTGGACTGCAGGGGGGCACAAATATCAGGAGCAGCCTGAATAGATGCTGTAAAGTGTCTGGAGAGTTTTACCTTGACATTTGTCAGGATATTCTCTGGGGTTTTTTTTCATACAATAAATAAATGCTAATTGATGCAACCCTTTATGATTATAGAGCTGGAAATTGCTACCTGCCTTGCACATTTCTCAGCAGAAACAGTAGGAATGAAATACATCATTAAGCTGCGATGCTGAGCATACTGATAACCATTCCCATAAACTAATTACATGGCTGTTAATAACAAGTCTGTGAGCATCTTCGTATGCTATAACTCTTTCTCCAGCAGTGCTGGTTTGCTTGATGACTATGGAGTCGTGGGGGCACCAAAATGCTTGATACCCTCATGGTTTTCTGGAAACTATTTACAGCTATTCGTTATTTGCCAGACTGTTTCAGCTCATTGTCTCAATTGGTCAGAGGCTAATCATTGCAGAACACAATGGATTTACTCCGGTACAATCTTCTATACTAATTTGCTATGTGCACACATGATGTGAAGTGTACCACGTGACAGGCCATTGTGAGTCAGAGGTGACTCAACCAATTGCTCCTTGGGAGCAGTTTGGTTGAGCTGCCTCTGACATCACAATGGCCTAGGAGTCTTGGAATGGCACGGATATACACTTTATTATAGCTGCATACCTCATTGTAATTCATAAAGGCGAAATGGCTGAGGATTTAAAAATTGGACAGGAACAGCCAGTGAAACCCAGGGATGGTTCACTCTGGTGTCTGCCCCTTTGGAACATGTCAGAATTATAAAGCTCTCAGCTATGCTTTCAGCTGTTTCCAATATTTTATGCTGATTCTTCAGACAACTGTATGTTCTGCTCACTCGGGGAAGAAACCATGAAAATCTTAAAGTTTACATGAAGGATATGAACTACCAAGGAAAAATTTTAACTGACCATAGAACTTTAGCAAAAAAATGTTGTAATTAAAGTGTTATTAATCAATCAAAATAAATATTTCATAAATCTGCTTTTGATTTTCCCCCATCATTTTTGACAGGTTACAGCTAGTCAGGGGTGTTGCTGGCCCGGGGAGGGACCTGGGGCACAGGCCCAGGCTCCGTCTCAGGCTCACAGGCCCCGCCCCCTGGCCGGGGACAGGGCCAGAAGCCGCCGTGCCGCCATGGGTGGCTAGGCCCCGCATACCCAGGTGGGGACGGGGCTGGAAGTGGCCATGGGCGGCGGGGTCCCGCATCCCTGCCCGGGGACGGGGCTGCCGCTGGTGTAGGCGGCCGGGCCCGGACTCCCGGCCACGGCCACAGGCGGCCACGCCCTGGATCCCCGGCCGGGGACAGGGCCGCCACAGCTACTGGCAGCTGGGCCCTGGATCTCCGGCCCGATTGGGCTGGAAATCCGGAGCACCAGCGCTGGGATTCGGGGCATGTGCCCTGGGTGCCCAACGCCAGCGACGCCTCTGCAGCTAGTTAAAGGAATAATTTAAACCACAGTTAAGGATTAGATACTCTTTCTATCAGTACTTTTTTTTGTGGTGGTGCACGGGAGTACAGAGTACTGGCCCTTTTTTGCCAGCCCTGCTGCTCAGCTAGGGGGCCAAGATCAACAGGGGAAAGAAGAGTACTGGTACCTCTTTCTTTCTTTCTTTCTTTCTTTCTTTTAAATACAAAAAAAAGCACTGCTTTCCACCATTAAGTGCAGGAATGTGTAACATCTTTGACATATAACATGCTGATCACTGCTCATAAAATAAAAAATCCTTCTACTTTACAAAATCATCTCCAACAAATATCTGTTTTGTTTTGGAAATTCACTGGAATAATAAAGAGTTTCCAAGATTTAAGTGGCACTTTGTCTTACACGGGAAATATAGGTATAGTTCTGCAGTGAAGGGAAATTATAGCTGTGTTGGTTGTCTGATCTCAATTTTAAGAAATAAAATTTAAAAGTAAATCAGCCCTGTTCTCCCTCAGATTTACACACATGATATTTCAAGGTTGCCGGCTATAGCCAATGCTTCCTTTGTGATCGTGAGAAGCAGACCATAGCAAGGGACTTCAGTGAAGCTGCGTGGGTGGGAATAAAAGTGAGAATGACTAAGGCTAAGTCTATACTGCCACTGTCAGTGTGATCTTCTGGGTTCAATTGAGCGGTCTGTGTAGATGTGCTCAATCGATCTGGAAATCACCATAGCAACTCCAGCCCCAGAACTGGAGTATTGGTGAGCCAAATAGAAGGAATTTCCTGTCAGCTTAATTTAGTGTGTAGAGAGCAATAAATAAGTTGTCAGGAGATACACAAGGCATTTTATGTATCTCGTTTATCTCCTGTCATTAGCCACAGAAAAGTGTGGCAAGTATAGACTAGGGGTAAGGCTATGTCTAGTACACCATACCGCAGTTTGGAGAATGGGAATATGAATGGCAGTGTGCACCAAAGTGCTGCTCTGTTACTCCCCTGTGTTTTGCAACTGTTACTCATCTTGAGGAGCTTTTATCAAGTATGTAATCCTATTGATTTAAATAGATGTATTCAAAAGAATAACAGCTAAGTGAGTAAAGTTGAGTAAAAGGTTTGCAGAATCAAGTGCAAAGTGACTGTTTTGTTAGTTGGATATTGGACCCAGGAATTATGATTTCTGTTGTCTTGCTTAGCATCATAGAAGATTAGGATTGGAAAGGGCCTCCGAAGGTCGTTTAGTCCAATGCCCTGCTCAAAGCAGGACCAACACCTATAAAATCATTCAATAAACTCACTCTTGTACTTAACATTATTGTGTAGCATCTGGAAATCACAGTTTTTAATATATGCTTCTGCTTCTAAAACCACAGGAATGTGAGCGTATGTAGAATTGTAGAATAGAATCATTTTATTATGTGTATTTTGTTTTAGGCTTTTCTGCTGTGGCAGATGGAGGAAAAAGAGAGTGGTTCAAATGTGAGGTGGTAGGAACTAGTTACAAAGAAAACTCTCCTGAGGAGCAAACTACTGACCTTTCTGTTTACTATACTTTATTTAGAGGAAATAATGGACAATTCAGGAATAAGAGGAAGGGAGGGTGAATGAGAACAGCAGGACCAAACTAAAAGTTGTTTACTTGTATTATTGTGGTTTGTATATAAGTGTTTTGAAACAATGCAAGCTGATCCCAAAGCTATTGGGAGAATAACAAAATAAAATACCTTTGTCAAACATTGACACCAACCACTGTAAAAGAATTCAGTATTTCAAGGGAATTTTTTGTTTGTAAAGAATTTCAACAAATTTGAGAGAGGAAATTTTTTTGCTCAATAAGTGACCTTTAAATAATGAACTGAAGCTGCATTGTTATAAGATGTCATCAAGTTTCAAGCATGTAGTTAGGATTCTGTGCAACAGTACTTCATTTCTGTATACATTCTGATTTAGTTTATCTACGTGCTGTTTGTCAAGGATTGTCCTCTCTATTCACAGCTTAGCAGACGCTTCAGTAGACTACATCAGCAAGCTTTTTTTTTCCTCCAGTTTCTTGATTTTAATTGATGGACCAATAACATGAACAACCAGCAGACCAATAGCCCCATATTGGCAAAAAGAACCAATATAAACAATTTGAAAAGTTAACTCTTGAATTTTCACTGTCTTGAGCATTAACTTGACTGCACATATTAATAACCACCAGGCAGAGGTACACCAATGCCTTGTCTATACTACAGAGTTCGCCATCAAGTAGTGGCCCTGGAGGGTGCTCTACTCTAAGTGTCTGTTGTGTCAGCAGGCAGGTCGGGAGATCTTTGCTGCACCCCACCTGTGCTCGCGCTGCTGCTTGGAATCTTCTTGTCAGTTTCAAGCAGCGTGAGCACGGCTGGGCTTCTTAGTTCCTGAGCCCCTCAGTTCCTTCTCAGCCATCAAACAGCTGAGTCCGGCTTTGCAACTGCTCCTCTCTCTCCTCTGTTAAACTGAATTAGAGTAGGGTAGTTAATTAGTAGTTAGGTAGTAGTTAAATTAAAGTTTAATTTATCAGTTTGTCCCTTAAGTTTTCTTTCTTTGGGAGGAAAAAAAAAAAAAAAGAACCAAACCCCCACGATCCCAGAAATGCCAGGATCAGTAGGATTCAAGCGATGTGTCCAATGTCGGGACGCCATGGTGACATTGGATACACATTGCCAGTGTATCTGGTGTCTGGAAGAAGAACATGTTATGGCTAAGTGCCCACATAGTCAGAAGCTGAGCTCCAAGGCGAGGTGTGACAGAGAGCTCCACCGGAAAATGCTTCTAATGGAAAAATCACTACAACCAACCTCCGATCCTGGTCATGGGTCCTCCACAACACCTACAGGGAGGGGCAAGGGGAAAAGGTCCTCCACTCTATCGGGGGCCCCTCAAAGAAAGAAAATGACACCACGCAGACCAGGGGCATTTCAAAAGCTGCTCAGCACAGTGTGTGATCCAGCACCAAGTAGAGATGCAGGGGACAACCTCAGAGAAGCCTCCCCTTCTGTGCCGGGAACATTGGCAGGGTCAGCCAGCATGCAACCTAAAAGCAGTCTCCTGGACCTGTCACAAGAGATGGCTTGCAGAGAAGCCATAGCACAGATAGAAATGGGGTCACAGGAACTCTCAGTCAGGCTGGCAATGCTGCCCCCACCTGGCACCGAGTAGAGAGGTGGTGTGGAGCTGCTCTACGGCGCCACCTACCTCTGTAATAATGTCTGCAGAGTCTCAACCTACAAAAAGGGAAAAAAACAACAACAAAAAATAAGCATATAGAGGCAGGAGTTCTTCCTCCCTGGCATACTCATTGGGCAGGAGCAAATTCTCGCCACCACTATCCCCTCTGTCAAATAGCAGTGTTGAGGAATCGATCTCTGAGTAGTCTTCCTTGTACAGTTCATCCAGACGCTCGACTCTGTCTGTGACTCATAGCAGTTACTTTGATGGCCGCCCCTCCCGGGCCATCACTGAAGTACATAGAATGTGTGAAGTGAACAGATGGCCCCTTCGCCTTAACTAGATGGCCCCCTTGAACTCAGCTAGATGGCTGTTACCACACTGGAGGCCCATTGTTTTGCAGGGCTTAGTGTAGGTGGGCTCTGCCTAACTGCAAGGTCCTGCAGAGCATGACTCATACCCCCATTGTTCCCCACATTCCCTGTAATCAGGGAAAGGTGGGAAACAGTCTTTAAAAGCTGAGGTTCTGGGGTGCTCAGGCAGGATGGTTTTCAACATCTGGCCTGCCCTGATCAACCAGAAGCTGCCTCCTCTGCTCACGAGTTCCCCCTAGAGCATATCAACGAGTTTCCCCCACCAGTACAACTGCCGGCTGATTAGGAGTCTCCTTTCTCTCGCCTGTAATGCTGCTGCTGCTAATAGGAGTGGTAAGAGTCTGCCCTGCAACCTTTCTCTAAGAATAAAGTTATTCTATTTCTTTACTGCTGCTTTAAAACTGCTTTCCCCAGCTTTACAGGCTTGTGTGTGTGTCTTTCTGTTTATTTCCCACTTCAGTGTGTATGTTAGGAGCTCCCCCTTTCTGTAATTGCCTCTTGCTACTTTGTTTCACTCAGTGTATCCCTTTTCCTTCTGGGTTGTTTGAACTAGCTTTAAGAGTATCATTGTGTTTTGCAACATTGTATAAAGTTAATTGGTAGCCTTAGAAGTCTTAAGATAGCTGTTAAGATTGTTTCCTTTAGTTCGTAGCCTTTAGAATTGTTTGGTTAAGTTGCCTTTGCCCTCCCCTCTGTAACCTCCCCAACTTAAATCAACTTTTTTCTCTTTAACTTTACTTGTTCCCTCTTCATTTCTGGGATCCCCGGTGCTCCTTAACTTTCCTTCTGTCCCTGTCCCTGCCTCTGTCGCTCCCAGCTCCCGAGCCGCTCCCGTGGCCGCTGCCGGTTCCCCCGATCCCTGCCGGACTCTCTAGCGGCCCCGCCGCTTTTTCCCCAGCTCCTGAGGCAGCCCGCCAGCCCTCCCCGTCCTCCGCCGCGTTCTGCGGCTCCCTCACCGCTCCCGCCGCTCTTTCTGCGGCTCCCTGCGGGCTCCCCGCTGTTGCCGCGGCTTCTCTGCGGCTCCCCCAGTAGCTCCTCCACTTTTTCCCGGCTCCTGCCGGGCTCCTCAGCTGTCCCGCCGGCCCCTTTATTCGCCGCCACCGCCTGCGGCTGCCCCGACCCCTACTCTGCCGGCTCCACTGCTTTCCGCGGCTCCCCGGCTCCCAGCCGCTTTTCTGCGGCGTGCTGGGCTCTTCTGCCTTCCCTGCCATCCACTTTCCCGAACCCCTTCTGCCCTCCCAGCTACTGTTCCCCGAGACCCTTCTGCCTTCCCTGCCATTTTGCCCTCCTCTTCCTCCCTCGCAAACCCCTGAATCCCCTTTCAGCCTCTCCTGCTTCTCCCCATTGCCCACACTCCCACGCACCTACAGCCCCTCTCCTGCCTCTGTCCCCTTACCCCAACCCCCAAGTGCCTCCTCACCCCGCTGCCTTTCGACACCCCTCCTTGCCTTCACGCCTCATCAGGCCCCAGCTTCCCTGTTACTTATCTTCTCTGCCACTGCGGCACACTAATTTGCATTGTACCCCCTTTTTCCTATAGTGTATTAAAGCACCTTTTAGACTATAGTGAGTAGGATTATAGTTGTAAATTAGGTTAATTGAAGAACCCCATTGTTCCCCAACCTGCCCCCACTCCCCAAAGTTAGGTACCCCCCAACACTTTACAGAAACCACTGTGACAACCACACATACGCCAACCACCGCTCACCTTACACTATATCCATTTTAATAAAGTGTACCCCAAATCTACCCTGTACCCTATGGGTGCAGTGGTTACCCCCCAAGATCCTCAAATCTCCTGCTGGCAGGGTCAGACTCCACCTCCTAGAAACAGAAAGCACCATAAGAACTATATGAATAACACATGGTCTTTTCCTCCCTGGATGATGATGATGATGCCCCAGTGTCAATTCCTGACATGTTGGGGTAACTGGGATGGCTGGTCCAACTACATGTGCCCATGTGGAAGAGCCTCCAAATCTCACAGGGTTGCATCATCTCCTTCTAGGTCCTCAAGAACCTCACAAGTCATCATGGAACAATTTCCCATTAATCATGAGGAGGTGGAGGAAGACTTCACACAAGATGAAAACGTCCCACACACTTCTTCCTCACTCTCTGGTGACAAAATTATTTGAACCCCAGTGACATTGACTGACGATTTCAAGATGTTCCAGGACTTTTTTAAAAGGGTGGCACAGGATCTGGACATCACCCTGGAGGAGGCATCACAATCCGTCCACATTACTATTAAAGATACTTCACGCATCTACTTCCTCCAAGATAGCAATACCAATGAACAAGGCTATCATGGACCCTGCCAACATCACTTGGCAAAATCTGGCAATGGCCACCTTGACATGCAAAAGAGCGGATAAGAAATACCATATTCTCTCGAAGAATAATAAATGCCTCTTTTCCCCCCTGGTTTCTAATTCATTGATGGTAGAGGCTGCCCAACAAAGGAGCAAGCAAAGCTGTGGAAAAAATCTCTCTCAGGACAAAGAGTGGAGGAGGATGGACACATTTGGAAGGAAGTCCTATTCATCAGCTTCCCTGCATCTGATGATAGCTAATTATGGTGTCCTCCTGGTGAACTATGACCATACCACATACTCCAAATTCTCCACTCTCATAGATTCGATCCCTGAGAACAACAAGAAAGAGCTTTGAGCACTAATTGCAGAAGGGCAACTTACATCCAGAATGGCCTTACATGCAGCCCTGGATGCGGTGGACACAGCAGCCAGGACAGTAGCCACCACGATGGTGATGCGCGGAGCATCGTGGTTGCATTTAGAAACACTACTCAGAGCTGCAATCTATGATTGAGGACCAATGTTTCGATAAGGTCAAATAATTTGGAGCCAGAACTAACACAGTGATGCACACGATGAAGGATTCCAGGGCCATGCTCCTCACGTTGGGCAGCCATACACCAACTAATCAGAGGAAGCAGCAGTGTTCCTGCTAATTTTTCATAGGATGTGTGCACAAAAAAAGTCTTTGTTTGCACTAATATTAGCACCATTAAATTTTTTTGTATACACTTTATTTTGTTGTGTGTGTAGGTTTCATGACCAGTTTGCATGTGCACATGCAAACGGCCTAGGGAGAACAGTGGGAGGCAGCTGAGGTACAAATCCATGCCAGAGACAGTACCAGTAGCCCACTGACAGACCACAGGACAGGAACAGGCAAAGACAACAATGTGATCACTAATCTAACAACAATCGCAGTGGCGCAGCAACCAGCTTCTTCCAAACAATAGTTTTGATGGTTTGGTCGGGGGCAGGATTGACCTCCCCAGTCTGGCACCAGACATGGTCACAACCATCTTTGGACATGACTACAACCATATTTACTCAACTGACAAATCATAACTTCAGACAAATGGGTCACCAAAATTGTCTGACAAGGGTACTACATCCCCGTCATCTCCATCCCACCTATGCACATCCCCATCCCCATCCCTCTTAATGGACACATCTCACATGCAACTGCTACAAACAAAGTTAAATCATCTTCTGTCCATTGGAGCAATAGAACCCATTCTGAAACAGTATGAGGCGAGGGGCTTTTACTCCTGATATTTTCTCATTCAAAAAAAAAACTGGGGGGCTGGAGACCAATCCTGGACCTAAGGGGTCTGAACAGATTTGTCAGGAAATGTGAATTCAAGATGGTCACTTTGACAACTGTCATTCCAGTGGTAGAGCAAGGGGACTGGTTCTTATCCTTCAGTCTCAAAGATGCCTATGTACATGTAATGATCAATCCCTCACACAGGAGATTTTTCTCATTCTGCCTAGGACAAAGACACTATCAATACACAGTACTTCTCCACGGCACCAAGAGTCTTCTTGAAGGTGCTGGCTGTAGCTCCTGCTTATCTTCACGGATGGGATTTGGTCATTTATCCATACCTAGATGACTGTCTAATAAAAGCAAGCAGTCAAAGAGAGGTGGAGAAAGCAACTCAATTGACTATACAGCAATTTGACAAACTGGGACTAGGGATAAACTACCAGAAATCCATGCATTGATAATGAACAGCCCCACAAAGTAGTTTATGAGCCCCACAAAGACTGCCCCTACTGGTTTGCAGCTACTGGGCCACATGGCACCAATGACCACAGTAGTCCGTCACACCCGACTAGACATGCGCATCATGCAAACATGATTCATGTCTGTTTTCAAACCACACAGACACAGCCTGATAACTGCTGAGCTGGGTGTGTGCAGACCTGAGTTCCTTTGTCTCAGGAGCAGGGATCCCCCATCATGCAGTGCTTCTCTGCTTTGCCAGTCCCAGAGTTCAGTGAGACTCTTGCCTTGGAACTTGGTTCTCCATTCAGTATGCTAATTCTGGTTCCATGCTTGATGCAAATGAAGTTTCTGCTGTCCATTCAAGTGTGCTAATGGCTCACATCTTCCATGTGGATGAGGCTAGAGGAGTTGCCCTAATTCCAGCATTCTTGTTCAAAGGGGTTTTAGGTGTGTCTCCCACTGCCTTTCATTGTGGCTGGTTTCTGGTTCAAGCAGAGGCTGAAGGTGATGGGGGGAGTGAGTGTCAGTGGCTGGATACTATGCCCTGATTCTCTAAGAACACAGAGCTACCAAGTAACAAGCCAAACAGAATGGCTGGCTGCAGAGGAAAGGGCCCATTAAAGACAGATGGAACCAACCAGAATCCGGCTCCAGAGTCAAGAAGAGAAAAAAGATTTGCCACCACTGGAAGTTCTCTCGCGATCAAACATTTTGAAAGGATTTGTCCCATTTACAATAACAACAAAGATGTTGAGGAATTTGTCTTCTTTTGAAAGACTCTGTGATATTCATCAAATTCCTAATGAGAAAAAAATGCTTGTTCTCTTTACTGGATTGACTGGAAGGGCAAGGAAGGTATTTAATGAAATAGAATTAATGATGATTTAAGTTATGTTAAGTTTTAAAGAAACTATTGCAAAGATTTACAATTCCCTCTTGGTCCTGTAAACTGAAAATTAGAAACGTTAAGTTATCTGATAGTATTACCTATATTGAAACACCTCATAAACACAGCCTGACCAAGGTACTCTCACTTCCACAAACAGTCAAACAATCCCTACTCTGATGGACAGAGACAGGGAACATTACATCAAGAATACCATTCTCACAGCAACCACCCTCCATCTTCATAACAACAAACACATCCCTTCTGGGGTGGGGAGCTCACCTCAGTGATTGCACCGACCAAGGCTAGTAATATATGGATGAGATGTGCATACACATAAATGTCCTAGAACTCAAGGCAGAAAGGAAAGCATGCAAACAGTTGTTGCCTGTAATAAAGAATAAAGCTGTAAAAATCATGACCAGCAGTGTCATGTGTGTGTACTATATAAACAAACAGAGCGGAGTTCGATCACGGCTGCTATGTAACGAAGTGACCAGCTTATGGGACTGGTGTATAAGGCTTGGAGTAGGTATATCAGCATCATACTTACCAGGTTCTCAAAACATTATGGTCGATACATTAAGCAGACACTTTGTAAAGAAACATGAATGGGAAACAAACAATCAAGTAATCTATTGAATGTTTTGGACATGGAGCTATCTGGAGATAGACCCTGTTGCCACATGGGTGAATCACAAATGTTTGACATTCTGCTCCAGAGCGGGAGTAGGCAAGGTCTCACAGGGAGACACCTTCCTGATAAGTTGGTGAGGGATGATGACATATGCTTTCCCCTCAACACTGTTAATACACAAAACAATACAGAAAATCAAAACAGACAAAGCCAGAATGATCACGGTCACCCTGGCATGGCCACGTCAGATGTGGTACCCTTATCTGATGCAGTTGTTGACATCCAAACCAATGCGGCTCCCATTGCACAGGGACCTGCTTTAACAGGACAAGGGAGACACCCTGCATCCACATCTGGACAAACTCCATCTCACAGCACGGATGCTCGGTGGTTACAACTCAAAGAGCTGAAATGCTCAAAACAAGTACAGAACATTCTATTAAATAGCAGAAAACAAACCACATGTAGCACTTACTTTAAAAAATGGCACAGATTTTTCCAAATGGTGTGAGGAAAAGCAAATCTTACCTCAGTTGGCTCTGGTCCCAAGTGTCTTTGACTACATCTTGCATCTACAGCAGACGGTTCTTGCTAACAGTTCGCTCGAAGTCCATCTGGCCGTGATCTCGGCCTTCCATCTCAGAGTGGATGAGAAGATGGTAGTTTCTCGCAAGATCATGACACCTTCATGAAGGGGATACAGAACATATAACCTGATGTTCAGCGGCCCACGACACCATGGGACTTAAATTTGGTTCTAAAGACTATTACCAAGCAGCCGTTTAACCAATGGAAACGTGTTCACTGAAACTCCTATCCATCAGAGTTCCATTTTTCATTGCCATGACGTCAGCCAAGCAAGTGTGCAAGATGGCAACTCTCGTGTCTGAACCACCATATACAGTCTTTTATCCCTATAGAGTGGCGTTATGTCCACACCCAAAGTTTATCCCAAAGGTTACTACTTTGTTTCATAACAACCAGGAGATCAGCATACCTACCATGTTGCCCAAAACAGCATGAGGATATGCATGCAAGGCTATTACACACACTAGACATGAGAAGGACATTAGCGTTTTACATAGAGAGGATGAAGCCTATCAGGAGAGCTCAGAGACTCTAGATCACTTACAGAACAATCCAGAGGGGTTGCTGGTATCTTTCTAAAGACTATCCAAGTGGATAAAAGAGTGTATTTTAATGGCCTATACTTAAATAACATACAGCCACCATGAAGGATAAAAACCCATTCAACAAATGGCATCACCGCAATGGCAACATTCCTCAAGAATGTACCAATAGAGGACATCTGTAAGGCAGCCGCATGGTGTATATACCTTCACTAGGCACTAAGTGATAGATCAATCAATGAAGCAGAACTCCTCAATAAGGCTAGCAGTACTCTGCACTGCACAACAGGCACACTCCTCAGTAAACCCCCCCCCCCCCATCCTACAGCAAGGGACTTCTCCTTAGGTACCTAGGGCGTGTGTACACTTGCAAGTTAGTTCAAATTAAGGAGGCTTAATTCGAGCTAACTTAGTACCTGTCTACACTAGGTGGAGAATGTTGGTTACCATTTTGGTAAACAATCTTCATTTTTGCCTGCAGAAGTCAGCTTTCATTGACAAACCAGTGGAGGTGTACACACTGAGTTGTTCCTACCTCTGACATAACTCCCCTTCTACACCAGCAAAATAAAACAACTTTGATGAGCGGTATAGGGCTTTTTGTGGCATAGAGAGAGTGACACAGTTTGACTGTAGATACTACACTTGGTTATGTTGCCATAAATGACCTCCAGGAGATGTCCCACAATGCCCATGATGCTCTGGTCAGCAGTTTGAACTCAGGTATGTGTCCCCTCCCCAACTTACAGGCCTTGGAATTTTTGAAATTCATTTTCCTGTTCGCTTGGTGTACACTGTTAACACGGTATCTTCCAAGCTGACTATGCCAGTTTTATGCGCCAGTTGCTCTCCAGCATGGTGCACACTGGAGCTGTTGTATCTGTTGAGTATATGGGTAGAAGAGGCTGTGTAGTTGCCATTTCACACCAGTTGTAGAAATTTTGATAATCTATGGGCTGATTGCAAGTAACATGCAAGAGAGGGGTCCTAAAGGGGCACTCGGCAGTACTGTGCTAAAATCAAGGCACTCAGGCAAGCATACCAGCAGACAAAGGAGAGCAATTGTCACTTCAGTGGGTTACCAAAGACATGCCACTTCTATAAGGAACTGCACACTGTCTTTAGTGGTGACCCTCCTTTCACTGCCAAAGCCACACTTCAGAGAGACTGGAGGCAGCAGCAGTGAGCTCAGCCCAGTTAAGGAAATGGAGCTGAAGGACAATGTGGAGTATATGGCAAAGTGGTCTGGTGGCATGGTGAGTCAGGACCTCTCTTCCATTCCAGAGTGGTTTCACCTGTCCCAGCATTCCAGCTCTGGCGCACAGGATGCCAGATGCGGAAGCTCTGATAAGTACTCATTTTGCTTTGATACTGAACAGCGAAATAAGATTGAGCTCTCATGTAGTTTGTTATATGGTAGAGGAGGGATAAGAGACAGAAAGTAAGAACAGAGACTGTCCATCTGTGCCGTGGGGCCTCAGTGGAAAAGTTTGTTAATATACATGGGGATGTCCCAGGAACCTTCCATAGAGATCTCCTGGGAACTTTTCTGGAAGTGTTCTGCAATCTTCTGTCGAAAGCTGCTTGGGAGGACTACCTTGTTTCTCCCTCTGCTGTAAGAAGCTTTGCTGTGCCACCTGGCAGTTATTTCTGCGGAGACCAGAGTAGCCCACAGACAGAGCCCATCTGAAGCCACATGTCTGCAAGAGATGCACCCTTGCATCCTGACGTATCCTTAGGCGTGAAATATCAGATTTGATTGGCACTAGCCTGTAGAAGAGGGTACAAATATTCAGAATAGGCACCCTCACCCTCACAAAGCACCCTTTGTACCTTCTTGCCCATTTCTCCCCACTCGCCTCCTCTCCTTTGCAACCTCACCATATTTGGGACTCTCAGGCTATGTCCACACCTAGGTGGTTAAATCGATTTAACTTAAATTGATATAACCAAAGTGAAATAAAACTTGTTAAATTGATTTAAGTTAAATCAATTTAACAGGTCCACACCAAAAAACCCAAATTGAACTTGCATGTCCATACACAGGACTTGCTAGTTCGATTCAGGAGAGGGGCACCATAGGAGGTGTGGCCACATGGCCCCCTTGCAGGGATATGTCCCCAGCCAATCCAGTACAAGCAGGAACTGACGTCAGAGCCCTGTCCATTCTAGCTGGCAGGAGACTGTGAGAGACAGGTATGAACGGTCCCCGGCTCTCGTTGAGCAGCAGCTAGGCCCTCTGCTAGTCTGCAGGCTGCCCTCCTGCATTGGGACACAGTGTTCCTGGACTGCAATGGCCCTGAGCCTGAGGCCATTTCCATCCTATTGCTAGGCCTCAGAACGGCCTTAGTTGCCCTCCCCCACTTTGTGCCCAGGCACATCTGGGCACAGGAGACCAGCACGGACAGGTGGGAGTGGGTTGTGTTGGGAACCTGGAGCAATGAACAGTGGTGTAGAAACTTCAGGATGAGCAGGGAGACCTTTGCCAACCTGGTTACAGAGCTTGCCCTGGTCCTGTGCTGGAGGGACACAGTAATGAGAGCTGCCATCCCTGTGAACAAGAGAGTGGCCATCACTCTCTGGAAGATGGCCACTCCCGAGTCCTACAGGTCTGTCACACACCTATTCAGCATCAGGAGGTCCACCGTCGGGGAAGTTCTGCTCCAGTTTTCCAGCACCATCAACCTAGTCCTGCTGCCACGCCTCATCATCCCAGGCGAGTTGCAAGAAACCATAACATTACAGTCAGGGAAGTGGAGGAGCCTGTTCTCATTGTTGCCGATGCAGCCTACCCACTCTGCCCATGGCTCATGCACTCCTTCATGGGACCACTTGACACCGCCTGTGGGCTTTTTAACCACCACTTGAACTGCTGCCACCAGGTGGTGGAGTGGTCATTTGGCCAGTTGAAAGCTAATGCGCCTCCACCTTAGCAAGGTGGAGGCCATTGCATAGGTCATCAGTGCATGCATGGTCAAGCATAATCTATGCATGCTCTGAGAGGAGACTGCAGCCCCCATCTGGGAGGCTGAGGTAGAGCTCATTGCTAGCCGTTTCCAGCATCCAGACCCCATGGCCCCAAGAGCGCAAGCACCCCAGATGGCGGCCATTGTCTGTGAGGCCACGAAGGACCAGTTTCTCCATGAGGCCTTATAATGACCATGCCCAACACCGCACTCCCCCTCCTGCACCCACCTGCCCATGTCCCCCCCCAACCTCTGCTGACCCCCCCACCTGCCCTGGCCCTCACCCAATAAAAGCACCAGCACAAAGAATATTGTCTCATGGATTTTATTTACAAGAAAGGGGGGGAAGGTTTGGGGATTGTGAGGGGGTTTAGGGTGGAGAGGGGTTTGGGGACTTGGGGGAGAACTGGGGGCTGGGAAGGCAGGGAAATCAGGATACTGGGGCACTGCTGGCACCCTGTGTGGCTCTGCCGTGGCCTTCCACCTGTCCACTGCAGCCGGGGGTGCCTGTGGCAAGGAGCAGGGGGTTCCCCATGATGGCTGTCCTCGGGGGCAGAGTGGGGCTCTCCACTGGCGATGCAGTGCAGGCTGGTGGCGATGTCCTGAAGGGGCTGTGCAAATGCCCACCAATGCCTCGCTCTGGCGTTCCAGTGCTGCGAAGACGCAGTCATCAGCGTCGCCAGCCTGTTGCAGCTAGTGGATGGCCATGTTCTGCCACATGGCCTGCTGCTGCCTCCAGGCTCGGGCGTCCTCATGGGCCTCCTCGTCCAGCTGGAGAAGCATATGGACGAGGTTGTGGCGGCCCATGCGGGCCCTTGTTGCACGGCTTCTGGTGGCTGGTTGGCTCCCTGGAGTCCAACAGCGGGTGGCTGCATGTGCTATAAGGGGAGAGGTAGAGAGTGGTTAGTGCCATGCAGTGGCCCCAGGCCACATGCCACTGCCTGACAGTGCATTATGGCTGTGCCCTGACTGTCTCCCCACATCCAGAGCCATGCCCTGTAGAACGAAGCCCCAGAGTTATGGCAGGTTTTGTGGGGCTGCTGGGGACTCCCATTGGCACACAGCCTGATGTTGGGCCAGTGCTATTGCCATCACCCAGGGCCACATGCTCATGCTGCGGGCTGCTTGGTGTGTGCCCCTTGCCACAGCCTCAGGTTCCCTAAGGCCCTACTTGTAGTTGGTCCCCTGCCTTCCTGGCTGTGTGTGCCCCCCTGCCATATGGTCCCCAGCCCCTGTATCTAATGAGAGCATCTGCTGGCCCTTCTAGCCCTTTGGACCCTGTCTGCCTGCCCTGTCCATGCTGTGGCCAGACCTAGATCTCCACACATGGAGGGGAGGGGAAATACTCATCCACAGGCACCCTGGACAGGTGTCTGGACATCCCCTCCTGAGAGTCCTCCTCAGATGAGGGCACCTCCTCTGCCTCCTTTCTCCTCCAGGCGTGCTGTTGGTCCTTCCTCCTGCTGGCTGGGGAAGAGCTCAGGACTGGCTCGCTCCGCCAGGGCTGGTGGGTTGCTCCCAGCGCAGCTGGCCTCGCCCACATCAACGGATGCCAAAGGATCAGTCAGCTCCTCCAAATGGTGTCACTCTGCAGAATTACAGGTTGCTGTTGGGAGACCAGAGGGCTCCTCCCCTAGAAAGGCATCTAGCTGATCAAAATAGGGGCAGCTGGTGTCACTTGCTGCCCCATGGAGCCATCTTGCCTCCCTCACCCTGGCATAGTCTTGCCTGAGGACCTTAATCTTTGCACACACCTGATCGGTGGTGTGGCTGTATCCTTGGGCGGACAGTGCTAGGGCAATGCCAACATATATATCATGGTTCCGGTGTCCGGCCCAAAAGACTGCAAGGATGTTGTCTGTCCCCCAAAGCTGTAGGAGACAGAGGACCTCTTCATTGCTCCAAACAGGAGCCCTGCGTTGTGCCTGTGGTGTGGCAGCACCTGCCTCAGCCGTGCTGTCAGCAGCCACAAAGCACACTGCAGCATGGGGGCTGGGCACTTCCTCCTTCCTGGTGCCAGGCACCCTAGGAGGAGGAATGGCAAGCCGCGCTGAAATCAATCTAACAGTTGTTTTGAAATAACATGTCTGAATGGCGTTATTTCGAAACAATGGTTTCGATCTAGGCATTGTTTTGATTTAAAACCTGGTTTTAGCGATTCAATCTAATTTCTCTTGTATCGAAATGACAGAGCTTGTCATTTCGATACAGGGGAACATTGTCTGGACTAAATGATTTTTTAATCGAAATAACCAGCGTTATTTCGATTCAATACCTGTGTGTGGACATACCCTCGATGACCTATGTGCTGGCTAAGGGACAGTGAGAAATAGGTGTGCACAACTTTTGTGATTCACCACTGGAAGCGTGTTCACAATACTGTCTCTGTTCATTAACTTACTTTGCCTTCTGCAGATATGCCCTTGAAGACCCACTTCTCCACACCTGCACATTAAGTGGTCATTTGGCACCTGCTGACCCTGTGTTGAAGTGCTCCTTGCTTAAATCCAGGTTCCTTATGTAAAGCCTCTTGAGCCATGGGAAAAAGAGGTAGAATAGGTCTCCCAGGATCACTATGGCCATTTCCACATTCCCCATTGGAATCTTCTGGTCTGAAAAGGAAGTCCCAGCATGCAGGTTTCTATACAGTACAGTGTTCTGAAAAATGCATGCATCATGCATCTTCTCTGACCACCCTGCACTGATCTCAGTGAAACAGCCCTGGTGGTCCATCAGCCCCTGCAATGCCACATAGAAATAGTGTGTCGGTTGATGTACTCTGTTGCAAGATGGTCTGCGGGAAAACTGGGATATGTGTTCCATCTATTGTGCCATTGTAGTTAGGGAATCCTATTGTCTCAGAACCAGCACATATTTCCTGTGCATTATTAAGAGTCAGGGCTTTGTAGCAGGAGGCAATTAGCAGACTTGCACACTGTTATCACCACAACCCCTATGGTGGACTTTCCAACTCCACACTGATTCACAACTGAAGTTGCCAGCTTCCACGCAGCAATCACCTCTCGCTTTCCACACTGAGGGTAGTTTTTGTAGTGATGGGAAGGGGTGAGCACCACATACAGCTCCAGAAAGGTGGATCTTTGCATCTGAAACTTCTGCAAGCACATTTGCATTATGATGTGATGTGATCCTGCCACTTAGTGTTTGTTTCTAGAAGCCACTACTGATGATCCACTGTGGCAAGCTGTTGTTTTCTGTGAATGCCACCAGTGATCTTGAATTATTTGTCTCCATGGCAGACAACAGAACAAGCATCCCAATTCACTGTCTCTCACAGCTCCTGAAGTAGTACAAGACTAGTCACATTGTGTTCATAACACTCATCACCACAATGATCAGCTGCTCAGGAACCATGCTGTCAGACAGAGATGGTGGGTGCACAGTTTAGAGGAGTTGTTAAAAACAACATGAAATGAAGTCAGAAACCCATGGAACAATAGGATTGAAAGAACTGCATCACAGGACAGCAAGCATGACCCTATTATGCAACACGTTCCATTCCCATAGCTCCCAATGACAG
This sequence comes from Podocnemis expansa, assembly GCA_007922195.1. Classification (NCBI taxonomy): domain Eukaryota; kingdom Metazoa; phylum Chordata; order Testudines; family Podocnemididae; genus Podocnemis; species Podocnemis expansa. The sequence goes on along the minus strand of ML682015.1, from coordinate 5,138,519 downwards.
AGGGTGGTGAGTTGCATAGTGGGATAGCTATCCATGATGCAGTGCTGTCTGTCAATGCAAGAGCAATGGCTGTGAACATGCACAGCTGACAAATGGAGCAACGTGGACTTGCTAAACTGATGTTATGAAAGCAACTTATAATCAACAACATAATTTAATTGGATGCTTTGAAGTTGGGGGACTTACAGAATGGGAGGAAATAAATGCAGGGAAGTGTAAGTCATACTGCTGTTAGAGCATGACCTGATTGCATGACTTACACTTCCCTGCATTTATTTCCTCCCATTCTGTAAGTTCCTCCATCTTCAAAGCATCTGATAAAGTGGGACTTTCTCCCTCAAAAGCTCACACAATAAATACATTTGTTAGTCTTTAAGTGCCACAGGACTCCTTGTTTGTTTTATTGAACTAGACTAACAGGGCTGCCCCTTTGAAACATAAATTAGGTTGATTTAATTCTGTAGTGTAAACATGACCTAAGAGAGACAGAAGGTTCACACCTTTCAACATCAGAGGTGGCAGACACTTATGCTTTTGTATGTGGAGAAAAATTCTGGTACCCTTTCCTGTCTAGTGTCTGTGCACGGTCAGTCATTATTTGGCCCAGCTGTTCATAATTAGGAACCTTACAGAGGATCTAGAATCATGGGGTGGGGAATGGGAGAGTCCATAAGTGTGTAAGAACCCAGGCATATTTAGCTTCTAGCTTGTTGCAGAAGAGCTATATCATTGAACACAGCTAATACAACAGCTGCTGCCACTTGCACTGCCAAGAAAGCTGTTGCTCTTAAAGTGACACTTCACATTGTCAGGTCACAGATCAGGTGGCCAACACAGGATGTTTATGGATGAGAAAAACTACTTCAGTTCCCAAAAGTCTTTAATCAGAGGCTGTCTCTCATTATTGCTGAGTCCTCCATGGCTGTGGAGTTTTAAAGAGGAATCTTGAAGATGTCAATGGAATAAAATCCTGGATTGAATCAGTACCCTTTATGAATAATATTCTGAGAGGAAAACCAAGAAATGCAAACAGAATGAAATTTCTTAACCTCAAAATAATAAAAGTCTCACGTATTTGTAGGTATTATTGTTATTGTAATATTTAAAACATGTTCTACAATATAAACCCAGGCTGTATGATACAATCTTATGCTGCTTTAGTGGTCTAAAACCTGTACTGTTATTGACTAGGTAAATGTTGTTGTGCTGTATTATCCCTTTAACGAATTGTCTGGGGCATATATTCACGGCAAGACAGGCAGCATCCTTGATTGCTCCAGGATTGCTTCAGGTGTAAACTCTAGATGGTTCTGGAAAGGGCAAGCATACCCTGCCACAAATGCCATCAGAAGTTTAGGAATGCTGGAGTAATATAGCATGATAAAGACTTATTTAATCTACAGCCTGTCTGCTGAAACACTCCATAATGTAATGATAGAGTCTGACTATGGCTTCTACGCTACCATTTTTGCTGATATAATTTATGTCAGTCAATGGTGTGAATAACAGACCCTCCTGAGAAATGTAGGTTTCACGGACAAAAGCACCAGTGTAAACAGCACTATTTTGGCAGGAGAGCTTCTCTTGCTGACTTAGATGCTGCCACTCACTGAGAGGTCACAGAAGCATAGCTGCATGGATGCAATTGCTCTGCTATAAGCTCTCTAGTGTAGCCATAGCCAGAGATGATTAATAACAGAGGCAAAGAGGAATTAAGAGGTTCATAGATTTTTGTTTGCTTTTTAAGGCTAGAACAGACCATTATGCTCATTTAATCTGACATGCATACCACAAGCTATAGCATTTTGCTAAGTGATTCAGGCAAGGAAAAAAGGATGTGAATGCAGTTCAACAGCTGATAAGTGATTAAGAAAGGCTGTTCCAGGTATCAGGTGTTGCAGTGGAGACAAGATCCAAGAATGGGGAGGAACAGAGAGCAGACCAGTGTTACATGAAAATAGAAAATGGGGATGGCAGTGGAGAGACAAGATCATGATGTAGGCTGGAATGAATCAATGGAAACTTTGCCCATATCACCCCCAGACTTTAAAATGAGCATACTGATAGTGAAATTACAACACATGAGTTACTAGTTTTTTAAAAAAGAACCAGGGCCATAACTACCAGTGAACAAGGAAGCCACCAAGGATGCAAAGCCTCAGGATTGAAAAAATAATGGGAAAAAACAGTAGGGGGACACAAATATGCTTGTTTGCCCCAGGAGCTAAAATGCCTGGTTATGGTTCTGAAGGGAACCTAAAATTGAACTCTTAAATCCACAACTAGGTGCCTGGTTTTCAAAATTCTGGTTAGCTGGGCCTTTTGGATGCTTAGCACTTTTGAAATGTAGGTTATTAGGACATCCAGCTATAGATTCAGGAGTCTAATTTTAGACTCACATTTTTAAAGCCTTACTGTAAACTACAAAGTTACTCCTAAAGGGCTGCATAAGCACTGCTGCAAGATGAAACACAAACCAAATACAAGTTCAACTGCTAAGTTCAAATAATAAACACAATCTTTTGTCCCTCGAGGATCTATAAAAGCAACCAGTGGAAAGTTCAGCAGCAGCAGCTGATGCCAATTGTGAGAATAGATTAGACAAGTGGATGGCCTCATCAATTGGGCATAGGCCCTGCAGTTATGGCAAATACTTATCAGTCCTAGCTCCCTGAAAAGTCATGAAGAGGTAGCTCTGCAGATCTTCTGGAGAGTGTAATAGAGTGACACCAGATGGGTGTGGAGTTTTATGATGGCCTTAACTGTCCATGACCCATATATAGCCTTTCATGCAATATATTGTTGTTTCTAACTGTAACAAGGCTCAGGAAAAGGTGTTTATTCAGGTCGTTCAATAAATACATGCATGCAGTAAGCTCTAGCTGAGAGTGAAAGGATAGGCTACTAGTTATGGCATTAGCCTAAAATTTAAGAAAGCCAGGTTTAATTCCCTTCTCTGTCACAGATATTCTTTTGAGTCATTTAGTCTTTCTATGCCTCTGTTCCCCATTTGTAAAATGAGGGTGATAATACCTCTATACCTGACAGGGTTTTATGAGAATATATGATGGGAGGGGTGGTACCTAACTGCGTCTGCTTGAGGTGGAAGATTACATTGCTTTTCCAGTACAAGGTAGAATAAGGCCACTGCACCAATTTAAGAGAGATTATGGTGTCGTATACTGCAATACTGGGTACCATGTAAGAGCAAAGATTTAAAAAAAGAAGAACAGAGTTAAGAACATGTATCTATGTTCAAAACATAATTAAGTGATTTAACTTTTCAGAGGAGTCTAAATATGAACAAAGGTATCTAATTTCAGGGCCCTCACATTCGAGGAGCTTATTCCTAAGATCTGAAATCTTGATTGGTTTGATTCCACCTCCACTCTCACTGCAAAAAGTCACAATAATAAGGGTGCATTGGTAGGTAGATATCAAAAAGGATGAAGAAAACATTGTTTGGAAGAGGTCATGTACACATGGAAATATTGTTCAGAAACAGTGGATTCCCAACAGATTCCTTGTAACACTGATCAGATCCCAAAAAATATGAGGATGTCTGGTACATGAGCATGGCCCATGCATATTCCTCTTTCTCCAGGAGGAGACTTTTCAAAGTGTCCATGTTTGTTATAGCGTACTTCTTTGTGCTGATTCATGCTCTTTTCCTTCCATTGCATTTGAGCTTTTATTACCACTCAGTCACACTCATATACTCATCAGCTAAGTGACTCATTGCATGTTGCTTAACCCACAGCAATGAATATTGATTTTTATATAATGTGTTTTGGACAGGGAATGTTAATCTTCAGAAGTCTTGGTATAAATAAAAAGTAGCTGGGGCACCCTTTGTGATCTTAAACATCTTATGATTCAATGTTTGACTCACGATTTTATGCCTCTCATTTGGCATCACCTTCACGGCCTTTCACACCGTGCTGTCTCACCACCTACATCTCAGCTTTCTTTTCCTCCTACTTGCGCTCTTGTTCATTACATTCCTTCCAGTCCTCCTCTTACTGCTCCCTCTATCTCCTCCCATTCTCTGGTTTAAGGCACCTTCTCTCCTGTTGACTCTTGTGTTTGGAGCAGCTGTTCATCTACCTTTTGAATACCAAATACCTTCCTGGACTCCTTCAAAGCCCTCTTCAAAACACCTTGGATGAATCTCTTGAATCTTGATTTCTTCACTGATGTCATTAATACAGTTCTCTCATATCTGAATTGCTTTGTTTTTATTGATGTAAAATCCTAAGGTTTTCAGGGTAGGGCTTAGTTTCATGACACGTTATGTATGCTAGTAGCACTGTACAAATAATATTTATGGCAGATGTCACCAGTGATGCTCTTGCACATAGTCCTATGAGTTCTTTTTCGTAGTGTGTGAGCAAATGTTCAGTCCTGGGAAGACATACTGTGGTGTTGTTAGTTTTTTTGTTATGCAAGACTCTATGCAGAAGCAGTGGGAGCTTTGGAAAGGGAGCTTTGCAAGCAGCAGGAGTAAAAAATGTTGCCAAGTCTTCATATTATAGGCAACTTTTGGCCTGGCAAACCCATCCCCAGTTTTTTCTGTGCTGTTTGTGCAGATTTTTTAGGCCAGTCATATTTGTTTTGGGCCAGTTTTCTGGGACGCCTTTGGTCTCAGTTTCTGAGGCAGAGTCGATGTCTAGGAACTGGACACTAGAGTTGGACTGAAAGGTCTGAAGGGTTGCTCCTCATGCTCTTTTACCAGTTCTGTTCCAGAACTGGTGTATGTGTAAGTCACAGGATGTACATCTGTGCACCCCAGGGTTATGATCTGTATGATTTTTCTGTTCACTTGTGCACTGTGATTGTTTGATTTTGTGCCAGTTACAACATGCAAGGTTTCTTTATGGAAGCTCATAATTTATTCTACATGGTTACTACGATATGCTTCCTGCAGCATCATGCATGTGCACAGATGTGTAATATGTTTTCCATGGCTTAAGGGGGTGGGAGACAGAACGCTCTTCCAGCGTCATGATAAACAACCAAAGCAGGAAGCAAGTACTTGGAAGAGGCAACAAAAACTATGCTAATTGAGGTCCCTGGCTCAGACCAGACAAAGAGATCACCTCTGCTCAGAAGGGGGGGACTCAAGGGGGTTTGGAAACAAAGAGACATTTGGAAAGATTTGGGGCTTTTTGCCTGGGAAACTCCATCCTGAAACAATTCCAAGCAAGATCTGGGCTCCTCCTGGCATCAGGCAGAGATTGGCTGTACAAACATCTGACAGCTGAATATCCTGAGCATAAACTTGGAATATGAGGTCAGTTTAGGCAGAGATATTAGGTTAATATGCGTGTTTTAGTTTTTATTTCCCTGTGGTCACTCCTGACTCATTTATATTATGATTCTGCCTTGACTGGCCATTTTCTCACTTAAAAGTGTAATCTGATCAATAAACTAGTAGTTATTTTATATAAAGCTGTGTTGTCTTTAGAGGGTTTGAGTGAAGAAGGCTGGGCATGATCCATTTCTCGGTTAAATGGACAGACATGAGTTTATGGTAATTGAGAGTGGGTCCCATTCCCTGTAAGACAGTGGCTCCTGTTGAGGTAACTGGGGCCTTGGGGTGCTTGCTGGGGGACCATTCCCTGCATGACTGGAGAGAGTACATTCACTGCCTGGGATTAATCACACATGAAAGACTGGTGTGGATTGACTGTGGGTGAGTAGCCACCAGGCAAAGCAAAGTGAATCAGGGTTCAGGAGTGGAGATGTGAAGGGGTCCCAGTGTCACACTGGATCAGATCTAGGAAGCAGCCTGTCACAGTGTATAAATAGACCCAGAACATATCCAGATTCAACGCCACTGATTTTTTTCTTCCACAAGGATGCCAAGCTTGCAGAATTCTTATCAGATCTGATGTCAGAAGAAGGAGCAACAATTAACTAATCTCTTAAACTGCTCCTCCCAAATGAATAGTGTCATAGGAAAAACACCAAGTATGGGCATTAAAATCTGGGTGTCTCTTCCATTCAAAACCTTTTTAAAAAGCTGAGTAATAGACCAAACCCCATGTATTGTTTGGTTTCTTCATTTGTTGCTTAGTTTATTTATGCCAAATGTGTACAGCTAATCCTCACTTAGTGACCTACTCGTTTAGTGACCCCTCAGAGTTATGACCGGCTCTCTGATGAGTTGGTATTATGGCGATGTACGAGAACTCGCATCAACTCTCTCAGATTACCTATATTTACAGTACACTATGCAAACTAAGTTCAGTACATTAGAGCTTAAAACATTTAAAATATATATTAAAAATGTTATAAATGATGCAAAGGTGACATTAAAACTATCTACCGATGGTTGAAAAACCCACTACCAGTAAAGTACATTATGCCTGAAATACCAGTAAGGGCTGCTCCTCGTTTAGTGACCAATTCGTTTATCAACCGGGTTTCAGGAACGGAACCCGGTCACTAAGTGAGGACTACCTGTATTGCATCAAAAAACATGTGGATTCCTGCAGGAACAAGCAAACTACTAAAACACACTAGTTTAGATATGTGAGCTTAGCCTACTTTAGAATCAGAATTTTTCTGTGGCAGATCAGGAATAAGAAGACATAAAGAAAACTATAATACTATTAGGCAGAATAATAGGAGCTCTTGGATTTATGTTTTAAAGACAGACTGGCATTGCTTTTCACAAGTCTTATTGTGTCTAAACCTCCAGCTCCTGGAGAAAGAAATCTCTTTTAGCTGAGAAAGATTGTCTGGTGGTATCCGGAATCTGAAGGAAATAAATAAGCAGCAGGCAGCAAATTTAGGGCCTGATCCTGCAAAATTTTATATCCACAGCAGATATTCTGACATGGAAAGATTAGGGAAGGTCAGAAAAGCACTCAAGGGAGATCAGTAGCTGAGCTAATGATCAAAAGTAAAGTGCTGAGAAGGAACCACTAAGAAGAAGGAAGAGGCACATAGCCTTACCAGAATTCTGGCATTTTCATATATTGGAAAAATATCATAATACATTAACAAGAAAACAATGTTTGAATTAGATTCACATAACATTTCATTTGCCATTATCCATTGTGCCCTCTTGATACTTAATTTAAAGCACCAGCAGAATGTTTCTTTCTTTCATAAGGGGAAATACTTATATGTTTTCTTTAAATTCTTGCTGCTGTAGTTCTTTTGCATAATGCAGCCATCTCTCCAGGGTATTACACTCAACCCTGAACTCATCACTATTATTTGCATGCTTGTTGCTGTCATTCTTAAGGAGGCAGTCACACAGATTGCATTTATGATGAGTTCTACTGAACACTGTATAAATTCCTCCTTTGTGCTCCATGTGTAGGTTAGACAAATAATGAGAAAAGCAGAAGGAAAACTTTTTTTAGATTATCCTAAACTTAATTTGGCTTCTTGTTATTTAGCGACAATTAATTCATTGCCTGGTGAAATTGTGACAATAGAATTAATTCAACCAATCAACATTCAGGTCAAATTCAGTTAATGCGCTTGGCCAAAATAAATAAATAAATAAAACGTCTAAAGTGTCATAATTTTGAAAACAACATTATTTCAGATTGATGGTTGACATGTTTCTTTCAACCCAAATGAATCTTTGATTTTTCTTTTGCTTTTCCTCACCAAAATGGAAATTAAGTTCAATAGGAAAACAAATTAACAGATTCCCAAGTCCTCTTTTCACCTTTGTGAGCCCACACTGCTGGGATACAAGATTTATAATAGCCTTCAGGGGGGAACAGATCATATGTGAGTCCTTATTTAAAATAGTGCAGAAATATATTGGTTTCATTGACTTCAGTAGAATTGAAGGGATGCTCTAAGGAAGATGGAGCTCAACTGTTCTCGGTAATAACAGAGGACAGAACAAGGAGCAATGGTCTCAAGTTGTGGTTAGGGAGGTCGAGGCTGGATATTAGAAAAAACGTTTTTACTAGGAGAGTGGTGAAGTCTTGGAATGAGCTGCCAAGGGAGGTGGTGAAATCTCCATCTTTGGAGGTGTTTAAGGCCCGGCTGGACAAAACCATGACTGGGATGGTTTAGTGGGAGTGGTCCTGCCTCTGGCAGTGGGTTGGACTAGATGACCTATGAGGTCCCTTCCAACCCTATGACTCTCTGAATTAGTCTTAATTTATACCAGTGTGGGATTTGAATCATGCTCTTAGTCTTTGTTGGACCCAAAAATTCAACAGGAACTACACATACAAATCTTGAAATTTTTATTGTGACAGATATGACAGGAATCAGTACTGTGACAGATACAACTTCCTCCAGTATCTTTGGGAGACCTTACTTTATTAAATTTATGTATCCTTATGGGCCAGTGAATGTATATAATTCCATGGGGGAGTGTGAACGTAGCTACTCCACAAACTATGAACAGTGGGGAATGATTAGGAAAATTCACTCAGGTTGTAACACCTCCAGACAGTTACCATTTCCTAGAGAGGCTCACATATACTACTGTAGATCAGTTTGTATTCACCAGAAGACAGCAGATGAAGAAAGGATTTATGGCCAAATAGTCTAAGTTTAGACTGAGTCAGGGCCTTTGTTCTGATCCAGCATATGAGTAGAGTCTTCTGTTCAAAGGGAGGGCCCCAGTCCTAAGAAAGGTATAGGAGGGACTGACACCAAGCAGGGCACTTATGGAAATGTTGGGGTGATCTCCTGTAAGCTTTTAGTGTAACAGTAGGTTCTTGTATTGTTTTTATTGTTGTCTCTGTAATGCTTTTACCTTAAGAATAAATGTGCTTGCTTAGAAATTGCTTGACTGTGAGCAATTACTCTGTTTATAGCTTCTGAGGAGAAGGTGATGTAATCCTTTTACAGGTTCACTTACTGCAGAATTCAGTGTAGACAGGGAATTCTGCAGACTATAAATACCCCAATCAGGACAGAGACACACATATGTCTGCACCTAAGAGTGGTGACAACTAAGGCGCCAGAAGCCTGACTGGATACCTTTGCTGGATCACAGAGGGGAAATTCAGTTGCTCTGAACTGCGACAAATATAATGAAACTTTGCACTTGAACCCTTTGGCCATTTGTTTGAGGATCTACATGTGCTTCACAAATATTGTTCCACTTTTACACACAAGTAAACTGAGGCACAGAGCTTTATCAGGTTGAAGTGAGACATGTCTTTATTACTGCTTCTTTCATCCTTCTCTCCTTCTGTATGGCTGATCACAGTCCACTGCTGCATCCTTTTTTAAATTGGAATGCAAGCTTTTTGCTCAGTGCCTAGTAAAAAGAGGAATTGCTTTCTTTACTATTATACAAATAATTATAAAGGAGATATATAGGAAGTTGGTGCAGCCCCTTGAGCACTGGTATAAAAGATCTCACTGGTCCACCTAGAAATCAAGCAGGTTACTATAATCTGTGATTAAATCTTGTGTGAAATATGATCTTTACTTGATGGTGGTTGTTGTTCTGCTGTTCTCTAAGCAAGAGAGTAAAAGAGAATATGAAGGAGATCCACTTTTAAATTCTCTGTAATTCTAGGAGTAGCAAAGTTCTTGGATTCTTACTGTGCTTTGAGGGGGTGGCAACAGATGGCATCTTTCATTCATTCTCTTTTAAAACAAAGTAAAAGCATTGATAAAACCAATAATAATGTATTTCATCTCTAAGAGAAGCTGATACACTCTGGGAGAAAATAATCTGTGTTCCCCACTGTGCACTTGAACAGTAGAGAGCAGAGTTTGCTGTATACTTATGTAATAGTTTTAACATGGCACATAAAAGTATGAAGGTCTTTTTTGGCCAAGGGCAGTGTGAAAGGGTGGTTAGGTCAGGAGTGAGCTTTTGCTCTGTATGGCACCCTGCAACAGAATAGCAGACCCTAATGGCCGAGCCAACAGTTCAAGCTTTTAGGCTACATCTACACTGTGACAAAAGACTCTCCGCATAGCCATGGCTGTCCTAGGTTAGCTGACTCAGGCTCAGAGGGCTATACAATTGCAGTGCAGTCAGTTAGGCTCATGCTGGAGCACCGGCTCTGAGATCCAATGAGTGAGGAAGGACTCAGAGTCCAGACTGCAGCCTGAGCCCAAACATCTACATGACAATTTTTAGCTTCCCAGCCCAAGCCCCATGAGTCTAACTCAGTTGACCCAGACTCTCAGGCTGTGTTCTGTAAGTTTTTTAATTGCCATGTAGACATATCCTCAGGCTCCAGTTGCTTCCTCTGAAGGCTGAGTAGGGATATGCAGATAATTAGATGATTGGGCTGAGAGGGCTTTATGACATCCCCTTCCCAGAATCTGGTCCAGTGTGCTGCTGTGCCACCCCAATATACACTCCTGGACCCTGCCTTATCCTGCTTTTTCAGATGACCACTCACTCCTGAGTCAGTTCACATCAGCCTCCTGTGTGTAATCGGTCCCAGGCAATGAGTGTGTGCCCACTGGCCCACTCAAGGGATGGTCCCCGAGTGAGCACCCCCAGCCACCAGATATCACACCAAGAACTTCCATCCTAGAGAGATAGAGACCCTTCCCCAATCACTGTAGACTCATAGATCCTTGTCCATCCATTTATTGACGAAATGGGTATGCACAGCCTCACTCATTCACATCCTCTAAAATCCACACAACTCTAGATAAAACAAATACTAGTTTATTATTAGAATATAATTTTAAGTGAGCATATGGCAAATTAGTGCACAGTAATAAAGGAGTCTGGATTTACCACAAGCTATTGAAAGATACCAAACATGCTAATCTAGTAACTGTATTCCAAGATTACCCTGTTCTCATCTTTCTTACCCACAAGTCTGGCTGTTGGTGGTGTTCAACCAGTCTTGGCCCTCCCGGCCATGTGGCTAAGCCTATTCTCTTGGGCTGTGTTCACACAGCCTCCTTATTTCAAAACAACAGAGGTTGTTTCGAAATAAGGTTTCAGCTGTTCACATGACGCACAGTTGTTTCGAAACAAGGGGAAGCCCTTGTTTCGACACAACTGTGTTGTTTCAAAACAAGTTAAACCCCATTTGGGGTCGAAACAAACTTGTTTCGAAACCCTTGTTTTGAAACAAGGCGTGTGAACATGTTGTTTTGGAACAAAGTGTTCCGAAACAACATTGGAGCCTCAGAACCCTGGCCAGGGGAACCCTCAGCCCCAGAAGGGGGTTGCCGCCCCCGAAAGGGGGCCGCAGCCCCCGGCGCGGGGGGGGGTGGGCGGCTGCGGGGCGCTGGAGCCAGCCGCCCGAGCTGACTCCAAACCCCGCCAGCGGGTCCGGGGCGCCATCCGGGGCTGCTCCCCCGACACCGCCAGCGGGTTGGGGGAGCCGGGCTGAGCCGGCAGCCCGGGCTGCACCCCCGACAACCCTGGCGGGTCAGGTGAGTCAGGGGAGCATCCTGGCACCCCAGCTCCGCCGGCTGGCTCCAGTGCCCCGCAGCCGCTCACCCCCCCACCGGGGGGTGCACCCCCCTTTCCGGGGCTGCAGCCCGCTTTCTGGGGTTGCAGGGTGAGCTGCAGCCCCCTGGACCAGGTACCGAAATAGCAAGTTCACAGTGTGAACTTGCTATTTCGATTCCCATATTTTCCTTATTTCGAATTAACATTTTGTTAATTCAAAATAAGTTGTTTCAAAATAGGTGTTATTTCGATATACGGTTGTTTTGAAACAACCGTATCGAAATAACCCGCTGTGTGAGAACACAGCCTTGGAGTTGCTCTCACAATGGTGTTTCTCTGGCTGAAAGCATCTTTTCCTCCCTTGCTGCTTTGTGATTCTCTTTCTCCCACCTGAGCCAGGGAGATTAATTTGTATTGCCTTTATTCTTCACCTCTCAAGCCTAAGAGAGAGAGTCCTGATGGTCTGAGCCATGTAACCTGCTTCATATCTGTACACATACATGATGTTCCAGGAAACATGGTACTCTGGTAATTATGTAGAATATGTTATGAGAATTCATAAAGGAGCCTTGCATGGCATATTTGGCATCATATCACTCAATTACATTGCAAAAGTGAACAGAAAAGTTACATAGATCATGACTTAGGGGTGCACAACTGTGCATCCCATGACAGGTTTACTCACCAATTAGCCATCAGCTGAAAGGTTTCAAGGAAGACACAGCAAGGCATTGAGAGAGGGGACCTGGGCAAGTTGAGCCCTGTATGTGCTGAGATCTCAAGAAAGAGTGATCTCTGTTCCTCTTTGGCCCTGTGGGAAGGGACTGATAGGCAAGAAACACTGTAACTATTTGCTGCCCAGGACAATACTGACAGGAATATAAATAAATTCTGACACTTGCTATTTGCTGGATAGGTCTGAGATGTTTCTGGGGCATCAGAGGCCATGGGCAGAGCCTGCTGTATTGCCCAGGCTGTGGTCAAACTCTTATTGCAATTCAGAATATTCCATCTTTCTGACTCAGCCTTCCAACCAGTTCATTATACAGTGTGTTTCCCCACCCCAGGTATCAGAGCCCCACCAGACAAGTTGTGCTGCCCCAGTCTTCCATTCCAGCTCCAGGTCTTGTGGCACATCCCAGTTGCTGGTAAGGGAACCCACTCCCCCATCCACCACTCCATATTTCCAAACTTTAAAACTTCCAAACCCAGGAATCCTATGAGTAGCACTCCAAATCTGTGTAGGCTCAGTCCCCATTGCCGTTTTTTCTAGGGCTCCTCCCTATCCCCTAGTCTATCACTGGGTTTATTCCCAGACTGTCTTCTGCTTCTCTTGGCTAGCTTCACCCCCTCTTGGCATTTTGCCAGACTTTCTAGTCTAGCAGGGAAAGATCCTAGAGTTTAGTCTTCCATTGGACTTCCTCCTTGTTCCCAGCAAATTCCCTTTCCCTCTAGAGCAGTGGTTCTCAACCTGTTTACCATGGTGGGCCACATATGAAACTTTCTGTATGATGGGGACTGCATCCACCCAATTTATATTACTTGTATGGCCCTGAGACTGTCACATTGGCCACAGCTGTGGGCTGATTGAACTACAAGTGTGAGAGGGTTTGAGAACCCCTGCTTAGAGACTAACTGCAGGTCCCTTCCCTATAGCTGCTGTCACCTCCTCTCACTTTATGGCTTTGTAATCCTAACCCAGCTCCTCCCTCAAATGGGCTTTGTCTGCAGTTAGCCTTATTGAGCCCCAGGTCCTCTCCTGGTGCAGCATACGAGGTTAATTGGCCGCTTCTGGCACACATTAATGCTGTCAGGACTTCTGCAAAATGAACATCCATCCCAGTCGGTCGTACACTGCTAATAAAAAAGCCATTTCAGTAACATACATTTCTTGTTGCTTTCTGCCTCATAATGGTTTTACATTTGTCATTGTGATGGCTACTGTAAAGGTACTCAGGACTAGTTAGGGAAGTATCTTGACCTAGATTCTGATACCTTTATACTGGGTAGCACTTTGCTCCATGACTAGTCCCATTAACTTCAGTGGGTCCGGGCAGCTTCAGATAACTTACAGCTCAGTAGTCCGAAGATGAGATTCTGGTCCAGTGTGATCAGAATAATAATGATACCATCATACTCACTTTATTATTTGTGTGGCATGATGACATCACTTAGAATTCCTATTCTCAGTTCCAGATCTTTTGCTCAGTGGTAGTTGAATGTAATTCTCACGCTGTTGCTGTTACAGCAGCTGTGGTTGCTGCTCTTCTCTGTCTTCATCATTGCAATGCAAATCATGTAGTTTTACTGACAGAGCATATGTTGTTGCCTTTCATTAGCACGTAAGCATTGAATATGCATGCATATGCTCTATAATTACCAAGCAGCTCTTCACATAAAGAAGTCTGAATCTTGCAGTGTGCACAAGATGGAAATGGCCTAACACATTTTTCCTTTTGAGTTTATTCATGGCTTCCTTTAAACATCAGTTCCCTTCTGATATTAGGAATAAATTGGTAGTCAGGACACAATCTGGCTACCATTAAAATCCATGACTTCAGTAGAATGGTACTGATTTCAGAATGAAGAAGACAATGTGAAAGCTGATTTTATCCGTTTTGATGGAAGTGGGGGAAATGCCAACAAGCTGTGCATTGTGAGTTAGGCTACAATTATACAATTTTCAAAGGGATAGCTGTGTTAGTCTAGTCCAGCAAGAAAACCAAGGAGTCATGCGACACTTTAAGACTAACAGATTTATTTTTCGCATGAGCTTTCATGGGAGAAATTCCCACTTCGTCATCTTCGAAGCATCTGACGAAGTGGGATTTTCTCCCACAAAAGCTCATGAGAAAAATAAATCTGTTAGTCTTAAAGTGCCTCATGACTCCTTACAATTATACAGTCTTACCTTTTAGTGCCATAATAATATTTTCCTCTTTGTGCTATTACAATTATAAAGTGGATATCTTTTTATTTTTAATATATATTTTCCTTTTTCAGGGTGGTTGTATTTTGTAAAAGGAATGAGAAGAAAGGAGAACAAATTACAAATGGTTAAGGCCTTCAAGATGTTACGGCCCCTCACTGGTGATGCTCTAGGCCTAGTTTGCTTTAAGAAGATTATTAAAGGATATTGTGAAGAATGGAGTGGAGATACTCTGAGTATTATTCTCCGTTCTACTATGTAATTTTTTTCTTACCACAGTTATATATTGTGGTGAGAGTAATAATCACAGAGGACACAAAGAAGGACAAAGATCCCAAGAAATAGTAACAGAAGAAGATTTAAATGACATATCATTATTGTAAATAATGTAGCCCATAACTTCAGCCTCATATTTTTCATCCCAGTAGTTTACAGTAATGAAAACAGGAAAACACAAGATGAGTGTGGGATGGAGGCAGATATGCTTTAAAATGAAGGGAATCCCTCACACTATAGAGTAGTTGAGAAGTATGATCTGTTGAAGCAGTTACTCAACAAAAATCATAATACAATCTTCTCTATGATTGAGATTAGTCCAAAATACTCCATAAAGTTGAAATCTTGTATGTGAATCCTGCATTTGAGTGTTATACCTGGAAATTTTGTTAGGGAAACATCCTGTAAAGATTTAAAAAAAAAAAAAAAGGAATAAGGAAGATAAGAGGCAGGGCCAGTCTGCCCATACAGGTGACTTTAGGCGGTCACCTAGGGCACCAGCCTTTAGGGGGTGACAAGGGATGCACTGGGGCTGGGGCCAGCAAGCCTCCCGTTGTGCTCCATGAGCATCTGGCTGTGGTGGGCAGGAGCCAGCCGCGGCCAGGGGAGTCACGCCCCTACCGGCATTGGGCTGCGGGCAGGGAGCCGGCCGTGGCCGGGGGAGCAAAGTGGCCTCTGTGGTTCAGCCTGGCAGCCCATGCAGCACCCACTCGCCACCTGGTTAGGCTTGGGTGGCATGGTGGGGCACCATCTGGCTTATCCTGGGCCATGGGGGGCAAGGGCACCAAAATCTCAGGCGCCTTAGGTGCCAAAATACCTTGGGCAGGCCCTGATGAGGTGAAGGAGAGAATGATGCTGACTTAATACAATAAGTGAACCACTAATCTGCTATCACTTTCCTATTATTTTCCTTACTATTTATTTACTAAAACTAAAACAAAGAAAAACAAGAAAACTAGCTCCAGTAAAGACATGCACATATTTAAACTGTGCAACCTTGTGACTGTCCTATTATAGTCCTTGGGGTTTGTTTTTTTTTTTTTTACACCAACTCATTTCCTCCTTGCTGTTAGTGACCCTCACTTACTACATCATGTCTGAAACTTAGAATGGGGCAAGTAGACACTTCTTTGTCTTGTCAGACATCGCACTTAAACAACTATAATATCATAAATAAATGTGAGATGGAAGATATTAGCATATGTGGACTGACTGTGAAAATAGGTAGCAGTTCCTTCTACTGCAGCTTCTGTGACAGCAAGAAACCAAATGTAACACAGCCCAAACTGTGCTTCCTCTCCTAGAAGCCTATTCAGGACATGGTAAAGTCATTGTGACAGAATATGCCTGCATCCACTATTGTAATCTTTGTATGAACTGTGCCTTGTGAGATATCTTTTGAAATTTTAGAATTTGCTGGTTATTATTCTCCTGGTAAAATATGTGTAGCAACATTATATGTAAAGTTATAAGACCCTACTGCCTGCTGGTTAATAAATCATGTCCCAAGTATTGGGAATGGCCAAACCAGTTCCTCAGGGACAAAGGGCAAGCTGGTGCCTCAGCCTCGTATAAACAATGGCAATATCCTATTACCTGGTAAGTGGTCATTCACTGGTGAAGGGGTTTGGGCAGAAAACCTACATTTTAGTAAACACAACCCAGGGCTCCCATCCACACAGTCTGCTATGGCCATGATCCTAGTTGCAGCTTGTGCCAGATTGCCACAGGATTACCCAGCTTTCTGGGTCTGCTGGCTGGTCTCCCCTTCCAGAATAAGAATACTCACAGGTGTTACCAAGTACAATCTCTCAAACTCATTTATTTACAGTGTAGAGGTACAAACTTTGCTCCCAAACCAAACCAATTTGGTCCTAAGACTGGACTGCTCACCCTGTCCAACTAAGAGACAAACTAAATGGTAAAACTATTATTCTCCTCCTTAGCTATGCCTCTTTTTTATGTCTCCCTATCTGGTTTATATGCTTCTTCCAACTAGATCAGAGATGTCAAAGTCATTCAGTGTGGGGGGTCACACTGGAGGGCAGGACACCTGCCATGGGCCATGTGGCCACATGGTCTCCTCAGCCCTTTTCCCTGTTATGTTCAGAGCAGCATGGGCTCCTCTTCTCCTTCTCCAACCCCTCAGGCTCTCAGATACCTTCCCATTCTCCTGCCCTGTGGGCCCACCCCCACACCCCCAGCTGGGCAGCTCCCAGACCCCACTTCCCCTTCCCTTTCCATTTCCCCTACAGCATGTTGGCAGGCATTGGCAATCAGTCTCAGTCACAGCCACAGGCAGGCTGAGCTCCTGCCTCCCCCACATCCATTCACTGTCAGTCATTCAGCATGCTGGCCTTTGGTTAGCTCAGTCCCAGCTGGTGTTTGATTGATTTGTACCCACATCAGTCACTGCCTCTTTTTCCTTTCTTATTTGTAATTCATGCAACATGCTGTCAATCAGATTAGCATACTCAGACTGACTGACTGACTGACTGACAGTGAAAATGTGGGGTGGGAGGGTGATGGGGTGACTCTCCGGGACTCTAGCCTAGCTTGCTATGACTGGGAGTCTGATTGGTTGGCAGACCACTGCAGAGATGAGCCAGGTTTGGCTGGAGTGCTTCCTCTGTTCCTCCTCTGCTGTGACTCAGATCATGTGAGTGAGTCAGAAGCATGCCTGGTCCTCTGCCAGCAGCCTGGCGTTGCTGTTCACTGCTGCAGAGAGGTCCCAGGCACAGACCAGGAAGAGGCTCTGCAGGCTGGATCAGCGCCTTTGGTGGGCCGGATCCAGCCCACAGGCCTTTAGTTTGACACCCCTGAACTAAGGGGACAGCTGTTCCTGCTTACCCCATTATGTCAGGCCTTGACAAAACTGGGTCACAGCTAGGTGCCAGCAATGTTACTTTTGGTTGCCAGAGGTCATTCCTCCACTGCATTTCCACAGCAGAGCTCAGAGCAAGGCTAAAAAGCGTGGTCACCATGGTGACCTGGCACCCAGTTTTTTGTTGAGCCCTGCATTAGGCACTGTCCTGGCTGTTCTAATCAGCACATTCAGCTGTTGCTTTCTTCCCTGCTGTCTGGGGCAATGCCAGCTCACTTTTCCCCAGCCCAGGCAGCTGGGGGGGATGGGTGACAGAGGCACTGAAGGGTGTATCCCCCCACCAATCTGCCACATAGCTGCTTCTCAAAGCTAGGGAGAGGACTATAAAAAGACAAGGGAAGCAGCTCAAGGGTTCTCTCCTCCTCTGTCTAGGGCCAGATTAAGGAGCCCTAGGGCTATGGGCTTCCCACTTTCATGTCCCCCCAGTCCTGAGACCCCTTCCCCATGGCAGAGCCTGCACTGCATGCCAGTCATCTCCACCCCCTGGGACAGACCAGCCAGTTTGGGGGCAGGGTGGGAGTGCCATGCATCATGAACTCTGACACCAGGGCCCTGTCCCCCCCAGCACTGGTTATGCCCCTCTTGATGACCCCCAGGCCCACCTGGCACTGTGCCAGCCTGAACAAAGGCAGATCTAGTGTGGTGGTGGGAACCCAGGACCTAGGCTTCCAGTCCCTAAAGCCCCTGTGATGATCCAGCCCTGCCTCTCCATCAGTTCATTACACCAAAAGGAACAAAGAAAAGAGGTTTGTGTAGTAAGACCAGGGGCATCGCTGACACCTAGCACACAGGGCCTATGCCCTGAATGCCGTGCCAGTGCCCTGGGTCCTGGTGGGGCCCTGCCTCTCCCGGTCTCTGGCCAGATCGAGCCGGAGATCTGGGGCCCAGCCATCCGCGGCAACGATGGCCACTTCCAGCCCTTTCCAAGGCCGGGTGGCCACGCAGCCGTGGCTGCTGCTCCCCACCCTGCCCCGGCGGGGGGTGTGTGGCGTCTGGGCAGGGGGCGAGGCCTGGGCTGGTGCCCTGGGTCATTCCCTGGGGCAGCAACGCCCCTGAGTAAGACTATTGAGAATGTGTGGTGAGAACCTTCCTTTAAATGTAACATAGCTTGTTAAATTGGAAATTAGTTGTATTTAATCTTTACTTTTCTTATAACCATTTCTGATTTTCATGCCTCATTACCTGTACACACTTAAAATCTATGGATTCTTTTCCTATTACAACAGGTATTTTGATCTCACCTTCCTCTTCATGCTGTTTCCCAGGGTTTGAATTGTAACAACTGCTTTGATTCACTGTTACAATGTGACCTGATCCCATGACTTACACTCCCCTGCATTTATTTTCTCCCATTCTGTAAGTTCTCCTGTCTTCAAAGTATCTGACAAAGTGGGATTTTCTCCCATGAAATCCCATGAGATAAATAAATTTGTTAGTTTTTAAGTGCCACAGGACTTCTTGCTTACTACACTTAAAATCTGTTTGTAGTTAGTACGCTTGTTCTGCTATTTGAATGGAAGTGTTTGGGAAACTCCATCTGGGATAAGCACACCACTGAGAGGAGTCATACCGCGTGGCTTCTTTTCATGGCATGTTTGTGAAGCTCCCCTGCCCCCACTCCAGCCATGGCAGCCACTGAATTTTCAGGCAGCTGTTATGTTTTTTCAGCCAAGGGGGGCTGCCAAAACTGGCTGAGAGTCGGCGAGGAAGGGCTGGCACAGGGGTGGGCAAAGGTTGCCAATCCCTGCTTTTATCTATGGACAAGAAAGCAGAGGCTATCAGTGCAATATTCCTGATTCAGAATTCTGCTCTCAGTAAGCACATTTGAAGCTTATACATAGTGTACCCTCATGGCCATGTGTTAAGATGGCATTGTGCCAGCTCCCAGGGGGGTATATGCCAGTTTTAATGGGACATATGTGCTAAGAAAAGACACATTTAGTAGGGCAGCCTGCCTAATGCTGCAAGTACCAAATCTTCTTTCAAATGTCCCTTTTGTAGAAAATTAGACCTTGATGTGATCACACTGCTCAGTGCTTATGCTCCTAAAAAAATCTATCTGCTCTGGGGAGAAGGGAGAGAGAAAGGGGCTGTGTGTGGAGAGTAGGGGGGAAGTTGTAATACCACAGGTGGCAATGAACTCATTTAGAACACATGGGCTAATAGAACAAAATCATAGCCTTGAGGCATGTTCTGCAAAGACAGGACCGTGGTCAATAGTGGCTTAGGGACATGATTTTTCAGAGAGGAGACAAATAGCTGGATACCCAAAATACAAGTTCATTTGCCCTGAAAAGTAGAAGACCAGCAGTCTGTTCATAATACAGAGTGACTTGTGAATGATGCTGTTTCAGTGTCCTTTTTTTTTTTTAACAGAAGAGATTTTGCACCCATCAATTCTGCATCTGATTTATGCCACCACTTGTGACCTACCTGTATGTGGGTAGGCTAAAGCAAGATCACCAGTATGTGGAATTGAGTAGGATTAATAGATCACCTGGCTGTCAGTCACAGGTGGAAAAACAAAGGTAAACTATAAGGGAAACTTGTGCCCATTATGAGGCAGAGGCAGGAACTGGTAGCATATCTCTGGCAGGCGTATATAGAAAACCTATATTTTCCTAAGGATATCAGCTGCAGTAGTCTAATCAGCCAGCCTTGTGAGGTGAAATGATGTGGAGGAGAGGGGAGCAAAAGAGTTCACACAACTTTCATCTAGCTCCTTAGTCATAGCTATGTCATGTCTGTTGGGGCATTTTCCATATGTGGATGCATGGTGGGAAGAGATTTCTCTTCCTGTTTGGAGCAGATAGTTGGGGATCAGAGCCTGAGTGATAAACACAGGCAGTAAACAGAGCTTTTCATTTGGTTTTCTGAATCATCCTCTGACAGAAGTTCCATGTCCTTGTGCAGACTAAGCACTATACATCTTCTGTAGCCAAAAACACAAGACACAGATGTTTCTTCTCAAACACAAGAGCTTCATATGAGAGAATGTAGAAGTGGCATAATCCATACTGCAAATTCAATACTTGCTGGGCAACAGCATCAAGTAACATCTTCCTTCTAGAAACTGAAGACACAGCAAATAAAATGATCATTATTTTACCATACTGTATTTTACCCCACTCTTAGCTATGCCTGATACTTTGCAGAGAAACAAAAATACCACAAAGTGCTTGCAATCAAAGGCACCAATGCTTCAGTCAGATGTGGTTGAGCAGGCCTGTGCCGATGTGCCTAGGATCAGATCAAACTTTACACACAATGAGATAAATAAATCCAACAGCCAGTGTGGTGGGGATCAGGTGAAAGGATGATGTTAGAGCAATAAAAGCACAAGATGATTCATTTAAAGGAACTGTACATCTAGCTGGCTGGGTTGATTGAGTTTTTGTGACCAATCCCACCATCAGTTCTAGTCTGTGCTTGGGGTGTTGCTGCTGCTAGGCCCACAGGGCTTCAGTGCCGCCCATTTCTGGCCCTGCCCTGGCAGCAGTGGGGTCTGGATTGGGCTGGGGGAGGGGGCGGATCCAGGCCATGCTGCTGGTGGGAGGAGCTCAGTCTGCTATTGGATCAGGCCTGGGGAATGGATCAGGCCCTGGGGCAAGACCGCATGGCAGGGGGTGGGGTCAGGGCTGCAACCTTTTTTTCAGTGCAGTGATGGCCCTGATCTCTGCCTTGGTCTTTTGGGTTCTTGCCATGTATCCATCTACCCTCGTCTCGAGACACTTCTTCTCCCCCTTTGTCCTTGACCCAACCTGAGAGGACATGTATGTTCCAGATGCACTTTTTTCCTTTCAACATATATATCCTTAAAGGTTATGAGGTTCTCTCATCTTTGGGAATGTTTGCATGGAAGTATCTATAATAGTAATCTTACAAAAACAGAATTTATTGAAAACAGACAGAAAATGGAATTCAAGCAAAAGAAGCAACATGCTGCAGGTACCTAGATTTACTGGACTGAACTTGATAAAGACATTCTCAGCTTAGTTACAGACCACAGACTTAAAAAAAAAAAGTTGCATAGTTTGTCCCTTGAAAGCAATTTTATTTCTTCTACTGCTCAGGTCCTGGGGTTAAATTCAGCCAAAGCTGTCTAGACCAGATATTTTAAGCAGAAGCCCTGGCTGTCCCCAGGACAGGAGCCCTGGTGGTCCACCAACATGGTGCTAAAGTCCCACGACTCCCCTCCCCTCAGTTGGAACCCAGAGCCCTGCTGCCTTGCAGGGCAGAAGCCCCCTGCCCCACCATCCTGCCATTCCAAGCCACCCCAAAAGCTCCAAGCTTGCCCCACATAACATAGAAGCTTGAGCCATGGGTTGCTCCCACTGGATAGTAGAGATTTTATAGCTTGTTTGGGGAACACGTGGGAGGCTCTGGGAAATAATCTTTGAGAATTTAAGCCCTGCTCAGGTCCTACTGTCAGCATGGTATTGCTACCAAGGTAGAGCTGTGAATTTCTCCTTGACTCAGCCCATTTACCAATACACTCTTACCCCAAGGTAACTAGGCCCACTTTCCCAACTAGTTTTCACCTATTACTGACACACACAATAGGATTTTGGGAATTCCTTCCATTCTCTAAGACTTGGTCTACACTACACAGTTAGGTCAACTTAAACTGCCTTGGGGTGACCTAATTCTAGAAATGTCTTAAATTTGGTTTCTGCTTCTTTTCTGCCAATGTAAGTGCCTCTCTGCGCTGATTTAGTAAAACCATCTCCTCAAGTGACATAGAATCACAGTAATTAGGTTAGTATTGACAGTGTGTTGCTTACGCCAACTGTTACTGGCTTCCAGGAGCTGTCCCACAATGCCCCATACCAACAATACAATTGATAAAAGTGTTTCTAGTGAGAAGGTACACCACCAGTACAAGGATCCATGTATGCATGCATACAAGCGGTTTACCTACTGCAGGGGCTGTATGCCAACGTGATTTAAGTCAACATAATTTTATGGTGTAGACATGGCTTATGATATGGGCGATATGAATATAGTTTAAAGATATAGCCATGCTGGTTCCAGGCTATGAGAGAAACATGATTTCAACACTGTCCCGTTGCCCAACGACTATGGCGAGGGCATGCCTTTGTCTGTTGGGGCATATGGCAGCAACGATGAATGTGGTGCGGCTAGCTTGGCTCCAGCTCAGGCCGATGCAGACCTGGCTAAGGTCCGTATTCCAACCCGCGAAACATTCGCTTTGCAAGGTAGTATCGCTCCGTCGATGGTTGTGCCATCAGCTCTGGTGGTAGCAGGATCCCAGGTCGGTTCTTCAGGGGAACCCCTTCGGAGTGTCCCACCCCTCGATCATGCTAATCTCCAATGCTTCGGACAAGGGCTGGGGAGCACTACTCACTTTGAACCTGCGAACTCAAGGTCGGTGGTCACCCTGGGAGGTGAAACTTCATATCAACGTCAAAGAACTATGGGCGATCCGCTTAGCCTGCATGGTCTTCATTGAGTGGTTTTGAGGTTGCACCATGCAAGTTCTGATGGACAACTCGGCGGGAATGTATTATATAAATCGCCAAGGGGGGGCACGCTCTCCAGCCCTCTGTTGGGAGGCCATTCGCCTGTGGGAGCTGGTGGTGAGCCACAACTTCTTTTTGGTGGCCTCTCACCTCCTGGGGTTAAGGAACAGCAAAGCCAATGACCTAAGCAGGGTCTTCTGGTCCCAGCACGAGTGGTCCCTCCATCCTCAGGAGGCACTTTCTATTTTCCACAAGTGGAGGTTTCCCCAAGTCAATATATTCACGACACAAGAGAACTGCAAATTTCCCCTCTTTTGTTCCCTGCGAGGGTAGGAACCCGGATCGGTGACACACGCCTTCCTGCTGGATTGGTCAGGGCCTCTGATGTATGCTTTTCCACCGATTCCTCTCCTCCTAAAGGTAATCCTGAAAATAAAGAAGGACAGTGCTGTGGTCATTCTGATTGCGCTGGCTTGGCCCAGACAATTCTGGTACAGTCTGCTAGGCGACCTGTCACACTCACTCCCAGTACAGCTCCTGCTGAGGCCAGATCTCCTCACACAGGACGAGGGTTGTCTTAATCATTCAAACCTGAGGTCCCTGCACCTGACGGCATGGAACCTATGTGGTTAACTAGCAAAGAGATGGCATGCTCCCTAAGGGTTCAGGAGATCCTAATAGGTTCAAGAAAACCATCTACTCGGATCTCGTATACTGCGAAGTGGAAGCGTTTCTCAGCATGGGCTCTGTCATGTGGGCTTAATCCGAGGTCATTGCCGATCCAGGAGATACTAGAGTACCTCCTTCTCCTCAGGACTCAGGGCCTGTCCCTGTCTTCCCTACAGGTCCATCTGGCGGCTATCTCAGCCTTCCATACCCCAGTGGGGAAGTGCTCTGTCTTCTCGCACTATATGGTAACTAGTTTCTTGAGAGGCATCAAGAGGTTGTACCCCTCGGTCCATCCACTTACTCCCCAGTGGAATCTTAACTTGGTTCTGAATGGCCTGAGAAAGCCCCCGTTCGAACCTTTAGCATCATGCCTGCTTCTGATGCTTTCATGGAAGGTGGCCTTCCTTGTAGCTATCACCTCAGCGAGGAGGGTATCAGAGCTGAGAGCACTTTCTTCAGAGCCGCCATTCATGCTATTCTACAAGGACAAAGTGCAGTTGAGGCCACACCCGGCCTTCTTGCCCAAGGTGGTGTCTCAGTTCCATGTGAACCAGGACATATGCTTACCTGTTTTCTGTCCTAAGCCACACACCTCAGATGAGCAACGAAGATGGCACACCTTAGATGTTGGAAGAGCCCTTGCATTTTACATTGAGAGGACAAAGCTGTTGCGGAAGTCTTCACAGCTTTTTGTTGCAGTTGCGGACAGAATGAAAGGTCAGCCGGTCTCCTTGCAAAGGATCTCAGCATGGATAGCCGCATGCGTCAAAGAGTGCTACAAAGAGGCGAAGGCTCCTTTGCCCAGAGCGGTAGATGCTCACTCGACAAGGGCCATGGCATCCACAACATGGCATTCCACACCCACCCTCCATCCCCGCTTTCAGAGTCATTGGAAAGAAGGGACTGGGGGGGGGGAGCGTGTCAGCAGCAGCTGTTATACTAGGTGGTTTGGGTGCCACTCTAGGGGGCTCTGCTGCTGGCACTACAGAGAGTAGGCTGGGGAAAAACATTCCGGTGACCGTGCACTGAGCGTACACACACCTATAGTGGAATGGAAGTGAGCAGCGCATCTCAAAGAACGGCCATTACTGGTAAGTAACCGTCCTTTTTTACAGGGCTTCAAATTGACAATGTTTCTGTATTTTTATTAAAATGTTAATGAAAATGCCATGGAAAGGAATCAAATTTTTATTGAAATCATTTTTAAATCAAACATTTTGTTTGCCCCAAACTGTATTTTCAATAAACAAATATTTCTAATAGCATTTTAAAATGATTACTATTAAAATTGGTGATGTTTCAATAAAATATTATATGTTATCATAGAAATAACACAAGAAATGGAAAATTTTCAATAATTTTGAAAAATATTGCAAAGGATTCATTTAAATAAAAGGCATCCTTGCACACATGCAAAAAATACATGCAAAAATTTGTTAACAGTTCTAAAATGAGACAGTTAAACATTTGAACTACAGTTAAAGAACATCTAAGAAAGGCAGCTGCTGCCTTTTGTGCAGTGTAGCATTCCATTTGCCATCATTTTAAATATAAAATAAGTTAGTTTCTTTTGTTTTTGAAGCCATGGCCAGAAAAAATATAATAAAAAAGAATCTACAGCCTAAATCCACAGATTCAATGAGTATGTCTATACTGGAACCTTAAGTCAACTTAATCTTCTTGAAGTCAACTTCAGGAAAGCCATGTCCACAGTGGGCTTTTATTAAGTCAACTTTAGCACTTGCTTAAGTTGACTTAATAACTCCATCCCTTAAAGTCGACTTAAGCGTTAAAGTCAACTTTATTAAGTTGACTTAATGCATTGTAGATAGGGTCATCTATATTGTAGGCTTTGTTAAGTCAACTTAATATATTTGACTTAACAGAGCCCTCAGCTGTGGACATAGCCTTTAAGTGGACTTTGTTAAGTCGACTTAAAGTCGACCTTGTTAAATCAACTGAGTTCTCTAGTGTAGACATAGCCAATAGAAAAACCAATACATTGTAGATTGGACTTCTACTTTTTAAAAAATAGATACTTTTCCTCCCTTTGCACAGATAGCAATTATTCAAAAGACAAATAGCTGGGATGACAAAACAAAATCATAAATAAAACTTCTTCAGTTAAAGATATACCATTGTGGGGCACAGACAGACTGTGTTCACACAGCACTCTTATTTCGAAACAACAGAGGTTGTTTCGAAATAAGAAATACCCCGTTCACATGACACACGGTTGTTTCGAAACAACGGTTCCCATTGTTTCAAAACAACGGCGTTGTTTCAAAATAAGTTAAACCCCATGCGGGGATGAAACAACATCGTGTGAACATATTGTTTCGAAACAACGGTGACTTGTTTCAAAATAACTGTTGCCTGAACCTGCTATTCTGCTTTGAGCTTTTTTCCTTAATTCGAATTAACAAACTGTTAATTCGAATTAAGTTATTTCGAAATAAGGTGTTATTTCGATACGGTTGTTTCGAAACAACCGTATTGAAATAACCCCCTGTGTGTGAACACAGCCATAACGTAGGGGGACAGACAGATAATAAATTACATTTGCCTTTAAAGTATATGTCAGTTATCGATGTGTATATGTCCTTCAGTGTCATAACTAAAATAATTCTGTAACCATGTGTGAGAAACATTATAACCAACATCCAACAAGACTCCATATTGTCAGTTTGGAACTCCTGCTTAAACATGGTACTCCATTTTGTATACCTGATGAAACCTGGTTTAGGTGTATGCTGTGTATGTTCTTTTAAATGTGTGAACAAGGTGTGTGAATGAAGGGTGTGTGTGTGAAGGGGCCAGTCTCAACTGCCAGCCTGTCCTGATGAAGCACAAGTAGCATCTAACTGGTTGAACAATGCAGACATCTCTGATTAAAGCAAACAGAAGGAGCTACCCCAGAAAGAAAAGATCAAAATACGATCAAGTCTGGAAGTGACTGGTGACCAATGATCTCACCGGAATCCTGAGTTAACATGACACAGCAACTACCATAGACTTACATGAGGGCCAACAAGTATAAAGGATGGATAAGAGCATGAAAACTTTGAGTCTCATTCTGCAACTGTCATCTTGAAGCATCTGATCGCGACTGTCAGAGGCCTGTCTCCCTCCTTGTGCCCAGGCTAGTTGGCCACTAGGCTGGCTCAAGCAACCCATGAAAAGACTGGTAATTATATCATACCAGGTTGCAGAACTTCTTGTATGTGTATGTGTGTGTGTGATACTGCTTTTTGCTATCCTTACTTATTTACAATAAATGTGGTATATTGCCTTGTCCCCCTGAATAAGATCCTGCTAGTCTTTTCTTTTTAAGTACACATTTATTGGTAGGTGCTCTCCTGGGTGCCCCTTTTTGGTATAACATCATCAAATTAAAAGCCACTCTATCTGAGCATTACATTTCCCTCTTACTGTTATTACAAGTAACAGTTAAGATCATAATAACCAAAAGAGATCAGGGACTTAAATATTTATTTTTTTTCAATGCACTTGCGTTGTGCATTTAACAGCACTTTTGCGCTGAGTTCTTTTCACTCTTCCCCCTTCATAATCTGTTAGACATGATGCTGCTTCAGATCCATCAGCTTTTTTGTAACTGTCATAAGTAAAAATGTTCAGACACAAGAGTAACTATTTTTTAATTAATGGAGTCCCTTTAGTTGAGGAATAGCTTTATGTGTTGTGATTTTGCAGTCCCAGCCTTTTATGCTCTGAAAAATTACTGCATGGGTAATTATTTGAAAGGGAGAAAATATGTTAAATTTTTAAAGAGTCACATTTATTAATTCTGTCCCAACTATTAGTTCCCGCCGCGTAAGAGATACACTCAATTTCATTTATACCTGATGGCAGTTAACACACCCACCTGTCACCATAAACCAGTAAAGATTACTGACAACAAAATGACTCAAGACTGAGAAGAGCCTTGTATTCTTAGGTAGATTCCTAGATGTTGCCACTCTGTTACAGGTACTCAGATCAAAAAGTGAAAATTGTCATCAGAAAAAAAAATAAAACATTTTACTTAAGAGCAATAAATTGGGACTCTTGGCATAATGGATCTCTTTCTATTTAAATCAGAGATGCTACCTGGATTTATACCAGCTGAGGATAAATCATACTGTTGATGCACTGACACATATAATAGCTTTGTAATGATAAGCTGTTGCTGGGACTTACTTTTCCGTTTGATGGGAGGTTATAGTCTTAAACAGTTGCTGGGAATTTGCAAACTGTTAGCAAATAAAATATTTGTTAGTATGTAAATGTCCAAAAAGACCCCCAGCAACAGTTCTTCGTCACAAGACTGTTTGTTAAACCAATGAAACCGCCCACTGATTTCCCAAAGTGCATTTTCTGCCAAAGGTAGGGCTGTATTAATCTTGCTCAAATCAAGTCTATAAAACCAAAATCATCTGTGTTTTCTGAAGGTCATGGTTTATTTAGCTTTTCTTTGAATGAGTTCAATGACAGTGCAGGATTAAAAGTAATAAGATTTTTAACACAAATGTAAGCATATATATTAGAATGTTAAAATGGTCTTCTTAGTAGCATTTCCTAATATTTAAGTGACAGCTGGTACTACTGACTTCAATATATGAGCACGAATAATGGAAATAGCCAAGCTTTTGCAGTAGTTCAGTCTACTCAGTTATGTTTTATCTCCTCTTGCTTTATTTAAAAATTCTAGAATCTGCTTGTTTTTTATGAGGATGATTTAACATTTTTATCTAGTGCAATCATGTACATGGTGCTTTTAAAGAGAATAAAGACACAAGCTTTAGTGTTTGCAGCATTGTAAAGGTATCAGGCCAGGAGATTAGAGAGTCAAGGTGGGTTTGGTAATATCTTTTATTAGACCATCTTCTGTTAGTGAAAAAGACAAGATTTTGAGCTTCCATAGACCTGAAGAAGAGACATGTGTTTGCAAGGCTTGAGGGAAAGGTTGGATTTTGGCAAAGAATTTGAAAGAATTAGACAATATCAGTGAATATCTCTTTGAAGCACATTTTTAGATAATTTCTACTAGATACTTGATACCTAATGGAGTGAGTTTCATACTTTGATGAATCACAGTGATATTTCCTAGCTATCTTCCATGCTTATACTGTAGTGTGCATATTTTTAGGCATTATTATTATAATTCGGTTTTTTAAATTTACATAAGAATTCAATTTTAGATGACCCAACCAATCAAATCAATGTAGTTATTCTCTTGATTCTGCTTACTTTCACTATTGTGGAGGTGAACACATACTCCCTCCAGAGAATGTAGAGGTAGCAGTTATGTCTAGCTTATTTCTCATGCTCTGCCTCTCCCCTTTGCATGCATGCAGTGACTGACCATAATTTGTCCTTGGCTATGTCTACACTTACAAAATGAATTCAAATAGTTAATTTGAAATAAGTATTTCAAATTTAATTCAAAGTTGTTATTTTGAAATAGCATTACTTCGAAGTTATTATTTCAAATTAGGAGTTCAAGGAAGACTCTCTAATTCAAAATAAGGTAGGAGTTATTATTTCAAATTAGAGAGTCTTCACTAGACTCTCTGGCTATGTCCACACCTGACTGCTTATTTCAAAATAAGTTAATTTTGAAATAAGCAAAATTGAAATAAAACACTTAATTCGATGTAATTTAAATCGAATTAAGGAAAAAATAACAAATTGAAATAGCAAGTCCAGACAGGATTGCTATTTCGATTGGGGTCCCCCCTGGCGGGCCACGTTGCCAGCCAGTCCCCTGCCTGGCTCTCACCTGGAGAGCCAGGCAGGGGAAAAAGCAACGGGGGGAAAGGAGGCTTGCCAGGAGCCTGGGGTGCCCCTGCTCCCCAAGCCACTTGCCCCGCGCCCGTGGGAGACAGGGGGGACCTCAGCTCCCCCGCCCGCGGTTGCAGCGGGACCTGCAAGCCGGGAGCCTGGGTGTGCCACGGCTCCCCAAGCCGCTTTCCAGCATGGGCAAGCAGCTTGGAGAGCCTCCGCACCACCAGGCTCCCGGCTTGCAGCTCCTGCTGCAAGCACGCCCAGCCACCCTGGCTGGGCAAGTGGCTTGGGAAGCCACTCCCCTGGCAAAAGCCGGCTGGGAGATGGTCCCCCCTGACTGCCCCACTGCCTGGGTGGGAGAGGTCCAGGGAGCCCTGCTCTCAGCCAGCTTCGGGGGGCTGCAGCCCCTGCGGGCTGCCCGGAGCCTCCACGGCTGAAATGCTTAATTCAAAATAACAAAATACATGCATGGATGGGAAAAAAGTTATTTTGATTTAAGCCTCCTTAATTTGAAATAACTTCTAAGTGGAGACATACCCCCTGTGTATAGAAGGAGCCCATGGTCAGAAACAAAGAAACACATGCTCTGCTTAATTTGCATTTAAGCAGTAAACAGAGTTATCAAGGCGGAAGGGAATTAAAAGGAAGTTCAAACAGATGTGAAAAAACTAGCAGGGAATATCCTTCCACATAGGCTCTTTATCTCCTACTGCCTAGCTTGAAAAGTTTTCAAGAGAGGGAATGAAACTATAAAAAGGAGGAACAAACATGACAAGGAGACTCCACACTCTCTTCCTATTGTGTTCATTACACCTGATGTGTAAAAGAAAGCATTTGTTGTACTGTAGGGAAGGGGTCCTGACCTATAGGGCTTGGTCAATAAGACTGCTGAAAGCATGCAGTAAGCAACTGTACTTGAATCTGATATAGTTTCTTAGGTACTAGTAAACACCTTTTATTTAGTTTCCTTGTAACTATTTCTGACTTTTATAACTCATTACTCATACTAACTTAAAATCTATCTCTTTGTCATTAGTAAACTGATTGTTTTATTTAAGGTAGTTCATTTAAATTGAAGTATTTGAATAACTTTTTGAGATAATAAGATTTTTGTTCCCTTTAAGGAATAACAGACTTAAAATATTTGTACCATGTAACAGTCATACTGGATTAGATAAATCCTCAGTCACACTAACTCAGATGTCCCTAGACTTCTTTATACCATCTCTTAATTTGGCCTCCACCCTGGAGATATTTTACCATCCTCGGTGTTGCTGACATTCCTAATAAGCATGATTCACAGATAGTATGAGGATAACTCAGATCACATGGGCTATGTCTACACTTCAGAAAGTTAGTCTGAATTTGTTAGTTCGAACTAATAGGTTCAAGGTTAGTTCAAACTAACTTTGAACTTATTAGTTCAAATTAACAACGTGGACTAGTTCAAACTAACGTTAGTTCAAATAGGTCCACCTCGTTAATTTGAACTAACTGCCCTTACTTCAAACTTATTAAGTGTTAATCCTGATCTCTGTACTTAGTTCAGACTAATGATTGAACTAAGCACTTAGTCTGAACTAACTGTCAATAGTTACTAGTTCAACCTGAGCTGGAAATTTATCTTCCATCCCCTGAACTGAGACCATGCACACTTGTGTGCCATTGTTCCATAGGACTTAGTTTTAATTGTTTTTTTGTAAGGAAAGACTACATTCCCCATCTCTCTTCAACTAAATTAGCCATTCTAGTGTGTTACTTAGATGTGAGGTGACAAATGGAGGCAGCTCCTAGAAAATCAAATGTAGTGCCAGCTTTGATCTGGGTCTACACTTACTGAGGTTTTCAGTAGCATTCAAAGGGAGATATGCAAGCTCCCTAAAGTAACGCGTGTATCTCCCTTTGACTTTCTAATGCCTACTTACCTTAGTGTCTCCACTGTGCTGTGTCAAAGGGATATGCCCTCCCTTTGACTCAGGGCTACTTTTTTTGAGGGGGTGGACTTACAGCATCAACTTCTGGATTGATTGAGGGGATCTTCACTAAAAAAACAAGGAGTCATGTGGCACTTTGAGACTAACAGATTTATTTTTCGCATGAGCTTTTGTGGGAGAAAATCCCACTTCCTCAGATGCTTTGAAGATGGGTGAACTTACAGAAAGGAATGAAAATAAATGCAAGGGGGTGTAAAACATAGGATCAGGTCATACAGTAACAGCAAATCAGAGCAGTTGTTAGGTTCAAACCATGGGAAACCTGAAGTCAAACCACTTTATTGAACTGGAAAAATTGAACTGACCACAGCAAATTTGCCAGACTTGCCTTTTGTCTCTGCTCTTTCCTGCATCCTGACTGATGCTGTTCTTTATCCTAGCATCAGAAATGGCCACAAGTACTACTTCGGCCACATTGCCTGCAGACAGCGCTTCCTTTTCTTTGGGGTGGACTGTCTGGACTTACCATTATCAGTTCTTTTGTCACATGCCTGGACAGCTTGCTTTAATATGTTACTTTGGCAATCACACTTTTGATGTAATCAGTCAATACTGGCCTTTAGTACCCTTATCTCATTAATCAGTGAATCACCTTTGGACATTCCTTTTCTCTTGGGAGGAGGCAGATGCCAATTTGCTTTCTGATCTCTGCTCTTCGTAGAGTAGTGGTTCTCAACCTTTTCTTTGCCACATCACACCTTGGCAACTTTAATTATTTTGAGTCACACCACTGTGTTGTCTCCAAATGAACTTGCTTTGGTATAAGTGTTTGCCACCCTGGCCATTCACAATCTGTATAGAAAAGTGAACAGTGTTAGCATCTAACATTAACTTTATTATGTAGACCAGGCATGGCCAAACTGTGGCTCGGGAGACACATGCAGCTCTTGAATGAAAAACTGTGGCTCCCGGAAGAACTTCAGCAAATCAAGTTAGGAAAGCAGCCACAGCCTAGGAGTTCAGGAGAGGGTCAGCACAATGGGGAGAAGCATGGCATGGGCGGGGATGGCAAGGAGAAGTGTGGCATGGGCAGGATTTTAAATAACTTGCCACTAGCCTGCAAACTTCTACATTGAGCAGTAGCTAAGTTTTCACTGTATAGGCCTAATTTTAATGGTAACCTTAAGTAATTAGAATCTGACATTAGTAGGAACAATATTTGCCCTCTTTTTATGATAAAATTAAAGTGTGCAATGAATGTTAAACTTAGTAATTTTACAGTAGGTAAAAGTATGTGTCTATATGCCTCAGTGTGGCTCCCGAAGGTTTAATAATCAACTTGTGTAGCTCTTGAGTTCTGGAAGTTTGGCTACCCCTGATGTAGACTGTGATGACCACAAGACTTAAGTTCTGCCTTACCCCCACCAGTTCTGCCTCCCAACCCGCACCTCACATCAATTCTGCCTTGCGCCACTCAGGCCCCACCAGTTCTGCCCCTCCCCCCCCAGCTCCCTCACCTTACCCCCAGCCCTCACATGCCAATTTAGCTCCTAAGGCTCATGTTTGCTTCTTCTGGAGTTCTTCACACACACCCTCAGCCCTGGGAGGCTACAGCAGGGTCCCCACTCTCCTTTCAGGCTGGGATTAAGTGGCTTCAGGGGGTCCACCTATTGCCCCTGCCAGTGGCTGCATATGGGGGTGCCAGAGGAGCCCTCTGACCTTTTGCTCACAGGAGAGGAGAGGGAAGGAGAAGGGAGATTGCTCTCCAGTTGGTTGCTCTGCCCATAGAAGAGGTGGGGCAGTGAGGCAAATGGCCAATCAAAAAACAGCTATTCCCCTCCTGGTTTCCCTCTTCCCCACCCCCACTCTGCAGGATTCTGAGTTGCTGTCTGAACTGTAAGGAAAATTTTATGTATGTGTTATGCAGGTTATGTATGTTACAGTGGTTCATTACAGTTTGGGTTGCCCCCTCCCCAGAAGAAGGAGACAATAGTCAAGGGACAGGGTAGTCTGCCTAGTAACCAGTGATGTAATCAGAGGCATTCTAGTCTGCCCGGCAAACGGTCATGTAGGCACAGTGAGAAGAGTGATTGGAGGGCTGGCAGACTGCTGGCAGGTTTAGCTTGCCCAGTAACTGGGACAGCCATGTGCAAACCCAGAGGGCTGGGCACAGCACTTCCAGAACTCTCCACACTGTACCTTATGGACCTGCTTTTCAGCGCAAAAATAGGTGCACAGTGATTGGCTAATGGGCCTGAAATTTAAGGGAGTTCCATGAGGGGAATGGGTCTCCAGCCCCAGGGAATAGAGAAGAGGAGGAGCTCCGTGAGGCTGTCCTCACTGTGGCAGCTGGAGCTCAGGGCCTCTTGAATTGAGTGGAGATCCTTGACAGGATTGGAGACTGAGAGCCCGAAGCAGGAATGGTGCTGGGGATTGTGGCACCGCCCCCCCCCCCACAGCAGAGCGATGCCAGCGCATACGAGTGACATAATCAGGGGAGCACAACGGCGCTGTCCCCTTTTGGTGCCCCTCAAATGCCGGCGCCCCACTGCAATGCAGTGGCTGCTTACCGTGTAGCACCGGACCTGGCCCCAAGGGCCCAGCAGTCCGAGACTGAGTGTCTGTCTGACCCTGCGTGGCCAGAAGCTCAGGCAACTGGGTGTTTTGGTGTGGCTTTGAGGAGGACATCAGAATCGCTTCAGAACAAGTCCCTGAAGATGCAGAGCCTGTTTTGGCTTGTGGTGGAAAGGATCTGCCTGTGAACTGTGACAAGGGGCGAATAGACTGTAAAATAAGGAGCACTGGGCCACAAGAGGCTTGAAGAAGATGGGCCAAGTGTGGATGGTGGGGCCGAGGACAACATGAGGTCCATCGGACATCGTGGGAGTTGGACTCAATGCCGTGTCAGGCAAAGGCAACTATGAGTGAGTCTGGGCATCGGTGTGGGTGCAAGGTTTGGGCGAGAGTACCTCCTTGGGGGTAACAGCTTTATTTAGGCACGGGTTCAATCCTTGCCTGGGCTGAAGGAAAGGGAGGCTGAAGTGGCTACCCTGGGTGGCGTTGGTAATAATTTTCCCGCTTACCTGTATTACTTACCCTGTTATTCACTTACCCTGTTATTATCCTTGTTATTCCTTATTACAGCTTACCTACATCACTTGTTTGTACTTAGTGCTATACTTGTTTACCACTCTCTTATGTTATAAGGGGTTTGTTGTTCAAGGATTGAGGGGTTTATTTAGGTAAATAAACTATCTATTTGACAAAATTAATTGGTCCTGGTTACTTGAAACTGCTGGGGGGGAGGTGCCAGAGGTTGATAGATGCCTCGGGTAAGAGGGTCCCAATTTTGATTTATCCATTACTTCTAAATTTTCAGTAACAGAACCTCACCTTGGGGAATGGAATGGGCCATAATAATATCATTGGACAGGGCCTTGTCCTGGAGAGCAAGAGTACAGAAATGCAATCCAGGTCCGATACTAATTAAAATACAAGGGAAGGGGGTTTTATTCATATGTAGTTTTTCAAATAATTCTGCAGCCCAGCAGTTTGGAAACGCTAGTACAGTATAAGGAAATTGCACAGAATTACTAACTACTAATTTAGCATGTTCTCCTTTCCCCAACATCTGCTCCTTCTCTACCTAATCCTTTAGAGCATTGTGCAGTTTCTCAAACAAGGTCTTCTCTGCACCCTGATTATCCTTCAAACAAGGCTTCATCAGTCTGAATATTGTCATTCTGAATGGAGGGACCATGTTTTGTATAATGACAGGGTCAGATATTAAGTCAGAGTCAGATTCTTGTGAGGCAAACTATATTTTGTCTTAAATCAAGGGCTCAGAAGGAAATCCTGAGGTGTGTCTTCTGGTTCTTGTGCTCCTCTTGACAGCTGCCAGTAAAGTTCAGTTGCTTTCCTTAGTTCTTCCTGATAAGAGGGCCTTAAAATGCCACTCACTTTTGGCAGGCTCAATTAGCATTCCCTCCAAATAGCCCCTGAGGCTCAGTTCTGGGCAAACTTCCATAATCACAGCTTCCGTGATCTCTGCCTCAGTGAACTATTTCTGAATGTGATAAATCAAAAATTTTAGGTTTAGCCTAATGATATTGAGACCATTACCTCAGTGGTTCAGAAGCCAAATTAGCCATCAACATTACCCCAAAGAGGCATGGTAATGTGAGTTCATTGTTTCATTTACTGTTTTATTTATAATTCTCAGCAGGGCTGACTCAAGGGGCTGTGGCACCCTAAGCCAGCTTTTGGTTTTGCGCCCCCACCCCCTTGCGGGCAGAGAGCCTCCGGCCTCCACTCTGGTTGGTTCGCCCCACCCCCAGGGCAGAGAACAGCCAGCCCAGAGGTAGAGGAGGCCCCCCCAGAAGCAGGGCTCCCGTCTCCTGCCCCTCCCTTGAGCCACCTGTTCCTCCCTAGGGGCGGGGAGGGCCAGCCCAGAGGCGAGGTAAGAAAGCAGAGCCTGCCCCTTGGGCTGGCCTGCTCCGTCCCCAGGGGTGGGAGCGGCCGGCTTGGGGAGAGGCAAGATCATGGGTCCAGCTTCTGAGCTGGCCCACCCTGCCCCCTCCACACAGCTCCGCTGACACCCCAAGGCAGTGGCACCCCAAGCCACTTCCTTATTTGCTTATAGGTCGAGTCAGCCTTGATTTTAACAGCAAAAATGACTGATCAAGTATTCTACAACTGGTGAATAACACAGTTAAAGACTCCTGACTAGTTAATAACTTAGACTTGTTAATAATTAAATCACCCAGTGTTTTAATATCATTGTGACGGGATGCATATCTGTATATCCCTAGAGCATGATCTGTGTAACTTTTGTGTTCACTTTTGCAAGATAGTTGTGTGATTTGATGATAAACGTGCCTAGCAGGGTTTCTTTATGAATGCTCATAGCATATTCTGTAATTACCTTGGTGCCTTATTTCCTGCAGCATCATATATGTGTACCTAGGTGAAGCAGGTCACATGGCTCAAGAGGTAAGGGGTCGAATGGAGTTGTTTTCCATTAGCATGCAAAAAGCCAAAGCAGCGAGCAAATACAGAGGCTGGTGATGTGCATAACAAAGATAATGGGGCTGAATGCTTGTAGTATCTTGGCCCAGGAAGAGTGGGAGGAGCAGAGAGGGACTGAAAAGAATGCAGACACTTTGAGAGAAGGAGAAGCTACAGGGTCGGACCAGAAAAACAACATCTTAGAAGGACTGCCAGATATTCAGCCTACCCACATGGCCAGAGGGCCTAGGCTGGCTGAATTCCACCAAACAGGCAGTCTCATGAGTAGAAACAATGAAAATAAACAAAAGTGTGATTCCAGA
This sequence comes from Podocnemis expansa, assembly GCA_007922195.1. NCBI lineage: Eukaryota > Metazoa > Chordata > Testudines > Podocnemididae > Podocnemis > Podocnemis expansa. The sequence continues at coordinate 5,101,850 of ML682015.1, read as the reverse complement.
TAGTGTCATTAGATCAGTTTCCATGTTATACCTTCCATTTGATAGTGGTAACTTCTGACAGCTTTATTAAATGATTGTGCATCGATTTGCCATATACTCACTTAAAATAATTTTCTGATCAATAAACTACAGTTTGTTTTATCTAAAGCTGTGTGGACTTTAGAGGGTGTGAATAAATGGGACTGGGCCTATCCATTTTAGTGTTAAATGGACAGGTGTGAGTCGATGGTGTTTGGGGAAGAACTGTGTAAGACGGGCAGTTCCCATGTGGTTGCTGGGGACTGAGGGTGCTTGCTTGGGGACCATACCATAAGTGACCAGAGAGTAAACACTCACTGCCTGGCACCGATTACATGAAGGAGGCTGGTGTGGATTGACTCAGGGTTGATTAGTCACTTTGCAAAGCGAGGTAAATCAGGTTCAGGAATGGAGATTGAGGGGTCATGGTGGCACACAGGATTAGATTTGGGGAGCAACCTGTCACAATCATGTGCTGCAAAGTGCCACAGGAGACACATTAAAGAGCCACTTAGAATCATAGAATCATAGGGTTGGAAGGGACCCCTCAAGGTCATCTAGTCCAACCCCCTGCCAAAAAAAAGCAGGACCACTCCCATTAGATCATCCCAGTCAGGGTTTTGTCCAGCTGGGCCTTGAACACCTCCAGAGATGGAGATTCCACCACCTCCCTAGGCAGCTTATTCCAATGCTTCACCACTCGCCTAGTCAGGAAGTTTCTCCTAATATTCAGCCTGGACCGCCCCAGCTGTAACTTGAAACCATTGCTTCTCATTCTGCCCTCTGTTACTACCGAGAACAGTCGAGCCCCATCCTCCTTGGAGCAACCCTTCAAGTGGTTGAAGGTTGCTATCAAATCCCCCCTCAATCTTCTCTTCTGCAGGCTAAATAAGCCTAGTTCCTTCAGTCTTTCTTCATAGGGCTTGTGCTCCAGCCCTTTGATCATTTTGGTTGCCCTCCTCTGGACTCTCTCTAATTTGTCCATGTCCTTTTTGTAGCGGGGAGCCCAAAACTGGACACAGGATTCCAGATGTGGCCTCACTAGTGCAGAATAGAGGGGAATGATCACATCCCTCGATCTGCTGGCAACACTTCTTCTGATGCAGCCCAGTATGCCATTGGCCTTTCTGGCAGCAAGCGCACACTGCTGACTCATATCCAGCTTCCCATCCACCATGACTCCCAGGTCCTTTTCTTCAGTGCTACTATTTAGCTGATCACTCCCCAGCCTGTAGCAGTACATGGGGTTTTTTCGTCCCAAGTGCAGGATTTTGCACTTGTCCTTGTTGAACCTCATGAGATTCCTCTTGGCCCACTGCTCCAATTTGTCTAGGTCTCCCTGAATCCTGTCCCTGCCCTCCAGGGTGTCTACCGTTCCCCCCAGTTTGGTATCATCAGCAAACTTACTAAGTGTGCAATCTATCCCATCATCCAGATCATTAATGAAAACATTGAACAGAACTGGCCCCAGGACTGACCCCTGGGGCACGCCACTCGTTACTGCTTGCCAACTTGACATGGAGCCATTGATTCCTACACGCTGAAACCGTTGATCTAGCCAGTTTTCTATCCACCTTACAGTCCACGCATCTAACCCATACTTCCTTAATTTGCCAATGAGAATGCTGTGGGAAACTGTATCAAAAACCTTGCTAAAGTCAAGGTATATCACATCAATGGCTCTTCCCGCATCCACAAATCCAGTCATCTCATCATAGAAGGCGATGAGGTTGGTCAGGCATGATTTACCCTTGGTGAACCCATGCTGACTGTTCCTGACTGCTCTATTTTCCTCCAAGTGTTTCAGGATGGATTCTTTGAGAAGCTGCTCCATGATTTTTCCAGGGATTGAGGTGAGGCTGACAGGTCTGTAATTCCCTGGATCCTCCTTTTTGCCTTTCTTGAAGATAGGTACTATATTTGCTTTTTTCCAGTCCTCTGGCACCTCCCCTGTTCGCCATGAGTTTTCAAAGATAATAGCCAACGGTACTGCTATCTCATCAGCCAGCTCCCTCAGCACCCTCGGATGCAGTTCATCACTTGCAGCTCTTGAGCCTCAAGTCTGAATATTACTGGTTTAGCCTGTCCACTTGAGGGAAATTCACAGTCTGTTCTATTCCTCTCTTCAAAGCTGGGTCTGTGTTTTGGGGAGGGATAACAGATTCTTCTCAGAGCAGTGTCCTCACTGCTCCACTATACATGTGTGGCTGCTCCCGCACCTAGCATCGGCAGATCTCTCAGCAGAACCCGAGGGGGGAGGAACACACCCCACTAGCTCACGGCACTGCTGACTGCCGTTTTGAATCCCACCTGTCAGTTCTTTCTCAATGGCTTTTCACCTCAGCATGGTTTCCAGCAGCTCTCCATCGTCACCTTGTTGATTCCCTTTCTCTAGTTAGGATAGGTTTAGTTAGTGTTTGTTGTTAGTGTTTTAGTTGTCTTAGCTAGGTTTCATTTCTATTTCACTGGAAAAAAAAAGAAAGGAGATCAAACAAACTATATCGGAACGGAGAGGTAGAAGTGGCTGCAGCTGTCATGCCAAATGCCTCAGGCTTCAAACAGTGCACCGCTTATAAAGAGCCAGTGCCAGCCTCCAATGGGCACAGTGAGCATATAAAATGTCTGCACGAGGGACACTTGTGCCATGCCTGCTCCCACTGTGTCTGCTTGAAATCAATAGCAAAGAAGCAGAGGAGCATGAGAATGAAGCTTGTCTTGATGGAGGGGGCACTTTGGCTGGCTTCGGACTCCGTCAAATTCAGACAGAAATAAACTGGTAAACAGAAGCTCCTCTGTGTCCTTTCCGGTGATGGCAAAAAAACCCAAGCACGGTCACAAGCAGCTGGGCACCAAAGAGGCTCTTGGGTCCTCAAGTACCCCAAAGCTGCAAAAGGGAGCACACCGTGGGAGTGCGGCACCAGAATAAGATCTAACTCCAGGCGCTGCAGAATATCAACCACTGCCAGCTCTGACAACCATGGCCACACACCACAAATGGCCGCAACAGCTGCACCGGCAATGCTCCAAGGCTGTGTTCACACAGCACTTTTGTTTCGAAACAACCTCGTTGTTTCGAAACAAAAAAAAACATGTTCACACGATGCACCGTTGTTTCGAAACAATGGGAACCCGTTGTTTCGAAACAAGGGCGTTGTTTCGAAACAAGTTAAACCCCATTTGGGGGCTGTGATAAGGTCAGGGCAGAGGGGTACAGAAGGGTACACCAGGGCAGGTATGTGAGCCCTAGACTGGTGAAGGCCCTTTTCCCTGGCTGCAAATAAAAAGCCTCTGCAGGCCAATTACAGGCAGCTGCACCCAATCAAGGGCTACCCCAGGCCTATAAAGGCTGCTTCCACTGGGGGGGGGGGGAGCTGAGGCTGTTGTTTCAGTTTGGAAGCTCCCCAGGCAGAGGAGGATGTTTTTCTCCCCTGCCTTAAACAGAGACAGAGACAGAGACAGAGACAAGCAGCTGGCCCTTCTATTGCTTTGAAGGTCCTTCAGCTGGGACCCAGGACTAAGGAAGGGGAAGGGTACCTGATAGACTGTCAAAAGCCAGGGATCTTCCGGGACAGGGGGCTGGCTGAACTGAATACCCCCGGGAGAGAATATCTGAATCGTTGGGCCAGGCCTCACACACCCCTTCACCCCTCCCCAAAAGGGGGGGTTCCGGGTGACCTTGCTACACTTGGTGTCAGGGGAGGGATTGTCTTGGCACGCAAGAACTGTGTACCACCTGCAGGCAAGGTAAATCAGCCCCAGGATGGAGGACGTGGTGAAGGCCCTGGTACAGGCCACGGCAACCCAACAAGAGGCCACCCAAGTTCAGATGGCAGCCCAACAAGAGACTACAAGATTGCAACAGGAAACTAATCAGCTACTGATAAGCCAAGCCGCTCAGGACTGAGCCACCCTTCAGGAGATAATGACCCAGCTGAAAACCCTTACTGCCCAGATTCGTGGCCATGGGGGGTGGGGGGGGCGTCCCCGAGGGCTAGCAACTACTTGCAAAAGATGACTGCCGATGATGAGGTGGAGGCATATTTGCTTGCATTTGAGAGAACCGCTTTGCGGGAGGCCTGGCCACAGGAGCAGTGGGCCAGCATTCTCGCCCCATTTTTATGTGGTGAAGCGCAGAAGGCCTATTATGACCTGACAGCAGAGGCTGCTTCGGACTACCCTAAGCTGAAAGCAGAGATCCTTGCAAGATCTGGGGTGACGACGACTACCCAAGCCCTGCGGTTCCACGAATGGAGGTACCAGGAGGGCCCTGCACCAAGGTCTCAGCTTTATGACTTGATTCACCTTGCACGGAAGTGGCTGCGTCCTGATATCCACAGTGCTGATAGGATCATCGAAATCCTCGTTTTGGATAGGTTCATGAGGGGACTTCCCCCCGACTTGCGAGGGTGGGTTAGCCAAAATGACCCCTCTACATATGATGGCTTAGTTGCCCTGGTCGAAAGACAGCTGGCGGCCAAGGAGTTTTCCCAGTCTGTGGGGGGAGAATGGTGCCAAAGCAGGAGGCCAGCCCCAAGCCCAAAAGTACAGACCCCTGAAGTGTCGCACCGGCCGGTGTTGGGGAAAAGGGAGACTGGGGAACGGCTAGAGTCAGCAAGGGTGTTTGGGGAGCCCCAGAAGGAAAACCGGAAGCCTGATAGCCCCAAAGGTAGGGGGGTGCCCCGACTAGGCTGTAGGTGTTATGCCTTTGGGGAGCTAGGACATATAGCAGCACGATGCCCGAATGCTGAGGAGCCCATGCAATGTAGACTGGGTGGGCTTGACCGGCCCTGTAGCTTAGTCTACCTGGTGGGAGTGGCAGAGACCCCACATAGGTACACCCGACCAGTAAGAATGAATGGAATTGAGACCACAGCACTAGTGGACTCAGGGAGTGCCGTCACCCTGGTCTCAGGAAAGTTGGTGAGCCAGGACCAATTAACCCGGGCAAAGCATACAGGAGTAACTTGTGTGCATGGCACAGTCAATTACTATCCCACTACACCCGTCTGCATTGAGATAGAGGGCCGTGCTACGAGGATAATGGCAGGGGTGGTCCCAAAGCTGCCTTACCCTGTACTCATAGGTCGAGACTTCCCAGAGTTTGGGTGCCTACTCCCTGTAGGAAAGTCTCAGAAAGATAAGGACCCTGGGCTCAATAGGGAATCCCCAAGGGAGACTAGTTCTCCAGTATTCGCTGAGTTTGCCCCAGACCTGTTCCACCCCATGGAGAGGCAGCGGAAGTCTCGACAGGAGAGGAGGGCAGACAAAAGGTTGGGAACCAGGATTCTGGCCCAGAACCAAAAAGCCGCCCTAGTGGGGCGTCAGCCTTGCACTGCCAACCAGAATGCCACATCAGGGCCTGATGGGCTGGAGGCCAGATCAAGCTCTGATGGGGCACAGCCTGCTAGAGAGCCAGAAATCAGTCCGCTAGAGGTAGGAGACATTGGTCCTGCCCTTGCAAACTTTGCCCAAGACCAAGCAAATGACCCGTTGTTTACTAATGTTAGGAGAGATGTAGTAGAAGTTAATGGTGTCCCAGTAGAAGGGAGAACTAAGGGTCCCGGACCATATTTTGTGATTAAGGGGGACTTATTGTACCGGGTAGTCCGGATACAGGAGGAAGAAGTGGAGCAGCTCCTCGTACCCCGACAACATCAGAGGGCAGTTCTTGGCCTAGCCCACAGCCATCTGTTTGGAGCCCATCTGGGGGTCGATAAGACATTGGATTGAATCTTACGGAGGTTCTTCTGGCCAGGAGTATATATGGATGTTCGGCGATATTGCGCTTCCTGCTCAGAGTGCCAACTTCATGGCCCTCACCCACGTCTACGGGCCCCACTGGTGCCCTTACCAATTATTGAGGTCCCATTTGAGAGGATCGCGATGGACCTGGTGGGCCCACTGGAAAAATCAGCCCGGGGCCACCAATATGTGCTTGTGATTGTAGACTATGCCACCCGTTATCTGGAAGCCGTACCCCTCCGAAATACAATGTCCAAGACGATAGCGAAAGAGCTGATTCAAGTTTTCTCGAGAGTAGGGATACCTAAAGAGATCCTTATGGACCAAGGGACCCCCTTCATGTCTAAACTAATGAAGGACATGTGCACGTTGCTACGCATCCAGACCTTGAGAACATCAGTCTACCATCCCCAGACAGATGGCCTCGTTGAGCGCTTCAACCAAACACTAAAGAATATGGTGAGGAAGGTAGTGAGCCGGGATGGGAAAGATTGGGACACCTTATTACCGTATCTAATGTTTGCTGTTAGAGAAGTCCCCCAGGCCTCCACGGGGTTCTCCCCGTTCGAACTGTTGTATGGGCGCCACCCCCGGGGCATACTGGATATTGCCAAAGAAGAGTGGGAGGAGCAGGCCAAGCCGGGACAAAATGTGATTGAACATGTGATAAAGATGCGGGAGAGGATTGCCCGAGTTACCCCTGTGGTGCGAGAACATCTTGAGAACGCCCAGGAAACCCAGCGAACGTACTACAATTGCCAGACAAGGGTCCGAAGATTCCAAACTGGTGACCGGGTGATGGTGTTGGTACCCACCCCAGAAAGCAAACTCCTAGCCCGATGGCAAGGACCATATGAAATCATAGGGGCTGTGGGAGAAGTAAACTATAAGGTGCGACAACCTGACTGCCGCAAACAAGAGCAAATTTATCATGTCAATTGTTGAAGCCCTGGCAAGATAGGGACACCTGTGCTGTAGCTCTAAAGGCAGCAACCCAGGAAGACAAGGTCCCGGGACAGATAAAGGTATCCCCTGAACTGACTCCTACACAACAAATTGAGGTCAGAGAGATGATTGAGAGGAACCAAGATGTGTTCTCAGCTGAGCCCGGGAGGACCACCGAGGCTGTTCACCACATTGTCACTGAGCCAGGAGTAAAGGTGAATGTCAAGCCCTATCGAATCCCGGAGGCAAATCGAGAGGAGATCAGGGCTGAGGTTAGGAGAATGCTGGAGCTAGGCATCATTGAGGAGTCCCATAGTCAATGGTCCAGTCCCATTGTATTCGTACCTAAGCCGGATGGCAGTATGCGTTTCTGTAACGACTTCCGGAAACTAAATGAAGTGTCCAGATTTGATGCCTATCCTATGCCTCGGGTAGACGAATTAATAGATCAGTTGGGGAAAGCCAGGTTTTTGTCTACCCTAGACCTGACTAAGGGTTATTGGCAGATCCCCCTGGCTGGGGATGCCAAGAAGAAGACCGCTTTTCCTACCCCGGACAGGCTGTACCAGTATACGGTCCTTCCTTTCGGATTACACAGGGCTCCTGCCACCTTCCAGCGCCTCATGGATAAACTGTTGCGCCCACATGCAAAGTATGCTGCTGCCTATCTGGATGACGTCGTCATACGTAGCCCAGATTGGGACACCCACCTTGAAAAAGTAGAAGCAGTGTTGAATATGCTGAGGAAGGCAGGCCTCACGGCAAATCCAGCCAAATGTGCAATTGGACTAACAGAAGCCAAGTATCTGGGCTATGTGGTAGGGAGGGGTCTAGTAAAGCCCCAGCTGAGTAAACTGGAGGCAATACAGAACTGGCCCCGGCCGATCCGGAAGAAACAGGTCCAGGCCTTCTTGGGGATAGTCGGATATTACAGACGGTTCATCCCACACTTTGCCACCCGAGCCCACCCATTAACGGAGCTGACAAGAGCTCGGGGCCCCGACATAGTGAAATGGTCAAGCTCAGCGGAGGAAGCCTTCACCGATCTAAAAACTGCTCTTTGCCAGGATCCAGTATTGATCACGCCAGATTTCAAGAAGGAATTCCTTCTACAGACGGACGCTTCAGAGGTTGGATTGGGTGCAGTGCTGTCTCAGATGCTGGGAGATGAAGAACACCCGATCCTCTACCTCAGTAGAAAACTGCTGCCCAGGGAACAAAAGTACGCAGTGGTTGAAAAGGAATGCCTGGCCATCAAATGGGCCATGGAAACCCTCCAGTATTACCTATTGGGGAGGAAATTTACTTTGGTAACTGATCATGCACCTCTGAAGTGGATGCACCGCAACAAAGATAGAAATGCTAGGGTGACCCGATGGTTCCTATCCTTACAGCCGTTCCACTTTAGGGTAGAACATAGATCAGGATCCAAGCATGGTAATGCTGATGGCCTATCACAAATACACTGCTGGGCGACCCAAGTAGCCCAACCCCATAGTGTTGAGGGGGGGGGGGGATATGTGATAAGGTCAGGGCAGAGGTGTACAGAAGGGTACACCAGGGCAGGTATGTGAGCCCTAGACTGGTGAAGGCCCTTTTCCCTGGCTGCAAATAAAAAGCCTCTGCAGGCCAATTACAGGCAGCTGCACCCAATCAAGGGCTACCCCAGGCCTATAAAGGCTGCTTCCACTAGGAGGAGGGGGGGGGGAGCTGAGGCTGTTGTTTCAGTTTGGAAGCTCCCCAGGCAGAGGAGGATGTTTTCTCCCCTGCCTTAAACAGAGACAGAGACAGAGACAGAGACAGAGACAGAGACAAGCAGCTGGCCCTTCTATTGCTTTGAAGGTCCTTCAGCTGGGACCCAGGACTAAGGAAGGGGAAGGGTACCTGATAGACTGTCAAAAGCCAGGGATCTTCCGGGACAGGGGGCTGGCTGAACTGAATACTCCTGGGAGAGAAGATCTGAACCGTTGGGCCAGGCCTCACACACCCCTTCACCCCTCCCCAAAAGGGGGGTTGCGGGTGACCTTGCTACAGGGCGAAACAACTCGTGTGAACATGTTGTTTTGGAACAAGACGTTCCGAAACAACAGGTCAAGGGCTGCCCCCTCAGCACCCTGGCCAGGGAACACTCAGCACTCTGGCCAGGGTGCTGAGGGGTGTTCCCTGGCCAGCGCCTGCAGAGCTGGGCTGCAGGGACCGGTGGGGTTCAGCGCTGCCCGGCGCTGCTCCCTGCAGGTGCCTGCAAAGCCGGGCTGTGGGCACCGGCGGGCTTCTGCGCAGCCCAGCGCTGAACCCCTCCAGTGCCTGCACAGCTGGGCTGCGGGCACCGGCGGGCTTCTGCGCAGCCCAGCGCTGCTCCCCGCCGGCTTAAGCCATAGTGTCAACCTTCCATTTCGTTTCCCGCTTTTTTTCTTATTTCGAAGTAACATTTTGTTAATTCGAAATATGTTATTTCGAAATAAGGGGTTATTTCGAAACAAGTTGTTTCGACACAACTTGTTTCAAAATAACCGTGTGTGTGAATACAGCCCAAGAGCTATCGTCGGCTCTGCTCCTGGCCCTGCTGACGCTGCTGGCTCCGAACCTTATCCCACCAGCACCCACATCGTCGGTGCCTCCAGGAATGACAGTACCAATCCCAATGGTGCCTTTCCAGAACCTAGCATTCCCGGTGTCTACATCATCGATGCTAGCGCTTCTGGTGCTGAAACTGATACTGCCAGCTCCATCCATAGCCTTACCAAAACCGGCTTTAACAGCACTACCACTCCCGGCACAGGCAATGCATTTTTCCCTGCAGTTCAATCCGGCACTCCCTGCTGACACAGAACCTCAGAGTGGAATGACAGTGGTGGAGGGTGAACTGAGTCCACAGGCCCTGCCTAAAAAGAGTAAAAGGAAGATTCATCATTGTTACAGGGAGGAAGAAATGTCTTATCCCTACTCTCCTATGTCTCCTCTATATGGAGTACAATCATCCAGGGCTGTAACTAGGGGTTCCGGCGCCTGTGGCAAGCAGCCCCAAAGGCGCCCCACCAGGCCCTGATCAAGGGCCTATCTGTACAGCTGTGGGGAGGGGAGTGTGGCCCTTCCCCGCCATGGCCAGAGCCTGTAGTGATGGTGAGAAGGACCCCCCACTGCTGGCTCTGGCCATGACGGGGAAGCAGTTGCCCCTGCTGCCTTTGACAGTGGAAGGGAAGCAATCCCCCCTGCCAGCTCTGGCTGCGATGGGTGGAAGCAATCCCCTGCTGCGGCCAGAGGCAGCAGGGGCGATCACTTCTCCCTGCCTCAGCCAGAAGCGGCAGGAGTGATTGCTTCCTTGTGGCTCCCTTTTAAATTTGCACCCAGGGCAAAGCCCCATTCGCTCTGCCGTAATTATGGCCTTGCAATCATCCTCTAAGCACTGCAGCCCAGCATCATCAGACTACTCAGCAATGGACTTTGACTTTGATCCTGATCCCCCTATGAAGATAGACAACGAGCCTTCAAGCCAACCCACTCAGGCTCCACAGCAATACCTAACCTGGCCATGGGCAGGCACTCCCTGGCATCCGACCACCCTATATGCAGTACCATGGATGACATGGGGTAGCTGGCCAAACTGTGGGCTACCATAGGCTATACCTTCAACATCGCAAATGCCAGTTCCTACTGAACTGCAGATCAATGGGGCACGTGCTCAGGCACAGCAGGATCAATACAAGCCTGCAACCAAAGATGTGGATGGCTTATGCTCAACACTGGATGATAATAAGCAGTTGCAGGAACTATTCAAGAGAGTGACCTGGACTGTGGACTTGCCAACATAAAGCATCTCTACCTCCGAGCACGAACTTTACAGAATTCTGCAGGCTATCAATAGTTTGAAGGTCTCATTGCCTATGGATGAGGGCATCATGGTGCCTGCCGATAATATATGGCAGACTCCGGCTTCAGCCAAGCCAACTAATAAGAAGACAGAAAAAAGTATTTCATTGCCCCAAAAGACAATGAACTCCTTTTTACCCATCCTCAGGCAAATTCCTTAGTCACTGAAGCAGCCAACCAGTGATCCAAGCAGGCCCATAACAGATCGATCCCAAATGATAAAGAAAACAAAAAGATGGACCTTCTAGGTAGGAAGGTCTATATACTGGCCACTCTACAATTAAGAGTAGCCAGCTACACAGTGCTATTATCAAATTGTGATCATGACAACTACAGTAAATTAGCAGACTTTATTATATACCAGAGGACAATGACTCTAGGAATCAGATGGGTCTTCAGTATCAGGGTTCATGGCCCTGCAGATAGCACCATCTAGGGGAAGGGGAGAGGAGGAGGGGGAGACAGGCCCACCCAGCTCCACTGTGTCCCAGCCTAGGGGCCTGACAGTGGCCGAGGATTCATCCACAGGGTCAGCTGACCCCAGTATGGGGCTCAGGCCTGGGTGCCTGAGGTACAATTCCCCTGAGCCACTGCCTTCCCCTTCTCATGGTAGTACCTGTTCGGCCCCTTTGGCAGAGTCCTCTGGGTAGACATTCAGGGCAAGGAGCAGAAGCCCTCCATTTCATCCAGGGGGTGTAAGTCAGACAGCTCCACTTGGACCTCGGTCTCTTCCAGTGGGGGTATTCAGGGATCACCACTTGCTCCTCTGCGAGGGGCAGCTCCTCCAGCTCCTAGCCTGCAGGGAGGTTGTCTTCATACACGGCAAGTGGCAGTTCCTCCAAATCACAGGAAGGTGGTGGTGGGGCTGGGTCCTGGCAGCCTAGGGCTTCAGGGGAAAACTCGGGGATCCCTGACTCTGGCAGTCCCCCCGGCTTGCCATCCGCGATGGGAGTTGTCCCCTCCTCAGGGGCATCTGCCATGGGAGGCCTGAGCCAGCCCTCCCAGTAGCGGGGTGGAGCCCTCACCCTCGGCCTGAGGGATGGCTGGGGCTAAGCAGCTGGGGGACAGCCACCCTTCCTCTTTGGCAGCCAGGGCTGAACTGAGCTCTCTGGCCTTGCTTTTATACTTCTTAGCCCTCCCCTTGAGCTCCAGTTTGACAGGCAGATAGCCTGCTGCTGTTTCCTGTTGATCCCTGGGAGCGGCCATGTTGCCCCATTACAACTACTTACCTTCAGAAGTGGAAGAGATTTTCCATTTGGTGTGTCCAACAATGAACATACCCACAAGCAGCCCCAATCCTGGATGTTTTGGATTATCTTCTGGAGCTGAAAGAAATGAATTTGGCAACAGGCACCATTAGAGTACATCTGGCAGCAATTTCTACTTTTCATTGCTCGGTAGATAATTCAACCCTCTTCCCCATCCTGTTGTTAAAAGATTTATGGAAGGGATCCAAAACATGTATCCGGATATTAAACCCCCAGTGCCACCATGGGACCCTTCCCTGGTATTCCAGTCCCTCACCGGACCACCGTTCGAGCCTTTGGCAACCTGTTCACTGTAGCATATGTCAATGAAGGTTGCCTTTCTAGCAGCCATAATGTCTGGCAGATGGGTGGGTGAGATTGCGGCCTTGACGGCACATCCACCATATGCTGTCTTCTTTAAAGACAAAGTTTCTCACAGAACACATCCTAAATTCCTTCCTAAAATATCCTTGAATTTTCATGTCAATCAGACTCTTCACCTACCAGTTTTCTATCTAAAACTGCATTTGAATCCTTTACAAACTGCCTTGCACACACTGGACGTATGGCATGCATTGATTTACTATGTAGACAGAACAAAAACATTTAGGAAGATACCTAGATTGTTTGTGTAAATTACAGAGTGTTCTGAAATCCAATATCCAAGCAGAGACTTTTCAAGTGGATATCCACATGAATTCATATGGCTTATGAACAGCATGGAATGCAACTACCACACACTATCCAAGCTCATTCTACTAGGGCTGTCTCTTCCTCTGCAGCATTCCTTAACAATGTGCCAGTATCTGATATTTGCAAGGTGGCTACATGGGCATCCACGGACATTATGCGACTAATAAGATGCCTCTGTTGGACTGGCAGTTCTCAATTGTATTCATACTGGGAATGCAGAAATTCCCTCCACCAAGCAATGTTCCCTCTAAGGGGAGAGGGCAGCTGAGCAACTCCTGTTGCTCGCTGCGCTCCCCCCCCCGGCGAGGCCCACTGCGCAGCACTCTCCCACTCCCGGCGGCATCCCCCCCCGCTCCTGACAGCCCCCCCGCTCCGTGCATGATCCCCCCCACTCCCACTCGCCCCCCCCGCTCCCGGCATCACCCCCCTGCCCTGGGCAGCAGCCCCCTCGCTCCCACTCGCCCCCCCACTCCCGGCATCGCCCTCCCCGCTCCTGCTAGTCCCCCTGCTCCTGACATTACCCCCCTGCTCCGGGCAGCAGCCTCCCCGCTCCCGGCATTACCCCCCTGCTCCCGGCAGCAGCCCCCCCGCTCCTGGCACTACCCCCCC
>ML682015.1:5064158-5088329 GCA_007922195.1 Podocnemis expansa | reverse complement strand
CCTGGGCCAGAGAAGCTCTACGGAGCATGCTCAGATTTTCTGGGCATACTCCGTTAGAGCTTCTCTGGGCAGGAGTTTTGAAAACTCCCTGCTCCACAGGAGCTCTATGCAGGGACTCTGGCTGCCGGCGGTGCACTGCCGGCAGCCTTCGCTGTGCTGGCGGCTGCAGCGGGCTGCGCTGCAGCGCACCAGCGCAGCTTACAGGGAACATTGCCACCAAGTGAGGGTATTGCTTGGTACTCACCTACAGTGGAGCACAGGGACACTGCTCAAAGAAGAAATGAAGATTACTCACCTTTGTGCAGTAGCCAAGGTTCTTCAAGATGCGTGACCCCGCACTGCTCCACTTCCCACCCTCCTCCCCTCTACTTCGGAGTATCTCTTTGGATTGTACTCCATGGTAGAGAAGGAATGGACAGGTGGGAGGGGCGTGAGCATTCCAAACAGCAGTTGGCAGTGCCGCAAGCTAGAGGGGTGTGCACATCCCCCCCTGGGGTTCTGCTGAGAGATCTACCAATGGTAAGTGTTGGCACAGCCACACACCTATAGTGGAGAAGTACAGGGAACACATCTCAAAGTACCTTGGCTATTGCACAAAGGTGAGTAACCTTTATTTTGCCAGGGGATTGGGTTTTGTTTTCTTTAATTGCTTTTATGATTTCCAGAAACTGCACTTCAAGAAACTGGTTTTTAGGATTCTGTTTCTGAATTGTCTCTGCCTCAGTTGTTTAAGTTTGCTCCTCTTTTTAGTTTCAACCAACAACATGTTTTAATTTGAACTAGTGCTTATTTTGAACATGAACACGCAGTTAGTTCGAACTAACTGGATTAGTTTGAGCTTCTTAAGTTTGAACTAAGTGTTAGTCTGAGACTTGCCTGTGCCTAGTTTGAACTAAAGTTCAAACTAAGCATGTAAGTCCAGATTAACCCCTGGTACTTACAAGTTTTAACTAAACTTTCCTTAAATTTCTTAGTTTGTATTAGGGAAAACCTAGTGTGGCCAATGGCTAAATTAATCCAAACTAAGCCTCCTTAGTCTGGACTAATTTGCCAGTGTAGACATAGCCATCATTGCAACTCACTATCTCCTGTATGGCTGGCCAAACATTACACTCCCAGAGACTATTTTAGAACTGGAAGCTGGCACAATCCCCAATATTTTTCAGTCTTTTTAGAGCATATCTACCTTTGCTACTGTAGTCAGAACTTTCCACTTTGACTGGCCTCAGTGTTCCTGGAAAGGACAGGGCACCACTAAATCTAACCATTACATTCCCTCTTGAGAGCCACATAAACACGCCAGACTACATATTGTTTGAACATGAGCCCTAATGCCCAGGGATGCTGGAAGGTCTGCAAAAGTGCATGTGAGGGGACAAGCACCAAGTTGGAATGCCAATCATTTAAATTTGGACCAATTGCCTCTCTGTCATACCAGCCCACTAGCCACCTCTGTTACACCAGCCACTTCTGGCTCAGGGGTTAAAGTAGGCCTGAATGGCCCAGAACACCATTCTGGGGCCCACTATTTTTAGAGGCTCAGAGTTCCAGGCCCCCTAAAAATAGAAAATGGTGCCAGAATGTTGCGTTCCAGGGCCTGCTATTTTTCAATGGTGGGCCCCGGAATGCAGCATTCCAGCACCATTTTCTTTTTTTAGGGTGCCTGGAATGCTGAGCCCCTAAAAATAGCAGGCCCCAGAATAGTGTTCTGCTGCATTCTGGCAGGCAGGGCTGGGGGGGGCGGGCTCCGCTGTGCATGTGCAGGCTACAGTTTCCCTGCTCAGCATGCTGCCAGTGAGTACCAGGGTGGCCTGGCTCACACTGGGGGAGGGGAGTATTGGTGGCATCTGAGCTGGAGGGGTATTGGGGATGGATATTGGGGTCAGGGGTAGTTATTGAGGGTGGCTATTGGGGTAGGGATGAGTATAGGGTGTGGGTATTGGGGGCAGGGGATTGATTTTGGGGGCTGGGGGCGGATTTTGAGGGTGGGTATTGGGGTCTGGAGTGGATTTTGGGGACAGGGGAATGAATATTGGGGGCAGTAGCAGGGGTGTGGGAGGGGGGGCCCAGACATGCAGGAGCGGGGCCTGGACGTGCGGGAGGGAGGCTACTGATGTTTGGCAGGGGCCACCCATGTGGGAAGGGGAGCCACCTGATTAGGAGGGTTCCGGGGCCCACCAAATTATATTTTAACCCCTGCCTAAGGGGCCAAGCCCTCTTTCCACACATACACTCATTGTGCCCTTACTGACATAGGGTGGAGGACAGTCCCTTTACCCTCTTCCCTCTGTTTCCATTCCTACCCCTCCATCTCAAGCACCTATGATGATGTCTGGCTTCCTTTTCCCATAATCTCAGAAGAAAGTTTGTCACAGAGGCTTCACAGCATAAGCACAGTGGGTGCATTCCTAAAGGAGCTGGTAGGTAAGAGTTGAGACCAGCCACAATACAGCTAAGAAATGAGTTAAAACAAACTTCACCATTGTTATTTGAATAATCATTTACAGCTGTGTTTCAAGTAATAACCCTGTAGTTAGTCTTCAAAAGTGCCACAGGACTCCTTGTTTGTTTTGCTGTACTAGACAAACCTGGCTACCCTCTGGAACTGTAGTTTTCATAACTCACCATCCTATGTCCCACATCATCTGAAAGCAAGAGTCCTGGAAGAAATGGGCACTGCTTTCATATTTAGACCAGTCATCCTTCAGGATTTTGCTCTAAAGAAAACAACTATGAAGCCTTTTGCATTCTGGAAGCTTAAGTAATCTTTTCCCATATGATCTTGGACCTGCCAATCTGTTGTTGCTTCAGTGATTGTGTGTATTCATCTTCATACATATTTGGAGTGAGTTTAGGGAATATCCAGAACTGAGATGGTTGGGGCTTCATTTATTTATTTATTTGTCTAGCTGGTTCAATTATATTTCAGGGCTGGTTGAGTTGACTGGATTAGCTAATATGCCTCTATTTGTAATATCTTTAAAATGCAGCAGATGGTCAGATGAGAGATTTTTGTTTAATATAGCTAAATACAATGTAAAAAGTGTATCAGCGAGTCATAGAGGATCCAACTCTGCAAAATTCTAAAGCAAATGCTTGATTTTAGGCATGTCCTTATGTCCATTTGTATTTATAATGAAGGACTTTAAGTGCACATTTTAGTATTTGACTGGAGTAGGGCCAGGAGGTTTTGGCAACAGCACAGCTATGAGGAAAGAATGTGTTCTTATGTCAAATGTATGTTCATGGTCGCTGCTAATCAGACACAATCTAAATAAGAAATGAACGTGGAGATGAGAAAACAAATTATTTCAGTGGTATAAAAATGAAAGTGTCCCACTGTTGGTCAAATTAATTGGACTATAACTAACAGGCTCAGACTATATTTATTATTAGTATCATTACCATACCATGTAGGCCCCACCTGTCATGGACCTGGATCTCATTGTGCTAGGTGCTTTATAAACACAGCGAAACAAAAGGTCCTGTCTCAAAGAGCTGAAATTCTATGCCTTTCACTTGTACTGTTTGAGTTATTGAATGACTGGGTGTTTTGGCCTTTTAAAAAGCAAAATATACGTCACTGTATTTTCAATAAATGTATATTTAACTGTGGAAAATTAGTGAAATATGTTCTTCTAGTGAGCTACACTCATCTTGTATATACAGAACGTAGAATGAATAGGTATGAAAAGCAGAATCACAGTGACTGAAAAGAAAGTGAAAAGGTCCCCTCTATTAAATCTGATACAACTATGTGAGGATCAAAGAATGTTAAAAGTTTTCAGACACAGATTTTCTTATAACATTCTTTCCTTAAAAAACAAACTTTATTTAATTTTTAAATAAGTTTAAAACCTGCCTCCGAACCAACCTTTTGAATATTAGTTTTCCCGGCTCCAGTCTTTCATACTATAAAAACTCCTTTGAGTGCTTGCTTGTGTCCATTCTCAATTTAGGTGTATGCACGCCTGCAAGCACGGTCACCAGAACCGTTTTCTCCGTAGTAGTAGCCGTAAACCCAGCTCCTGAACCCTCTTGCATCCCATGCAAATGCTGCCATATAATAGGACATCCTGGGTCTATGCCTGCTCAGTTCCTTCTTTCCGCCTACAGTGGGTTGCTGGAACCTCTGCATTTGATCTGTTCTACTTCTGTTGTTAGGTAGTTAGTGCTGAGTTTTAGTTTAGGGTTTAAGAAGATTTACATATAGAATTATAATCTGAGAAATCCACCCTGACAAGGGTCTTTTCTTGGGGACAATACCAAAATCACCAGGCTTCAAGCCGTGCAAGAACTGCTCTAAAGTGTTTCCCCTCAGCGATCCCCATGACGGCTGCTTGAAATGCCTGGGGGAAACACATAGGAAGGGCAAATGCAAAATTTGCTAAACGTTTAAACCCTGAACGCAGAAAAACAGGAAGAATTGCCTGAAGGTTCTCCTCATGGAAGCAGCTCTAAATCGACTGCCAGAAGTGGTGGGATCACTTCTGCACCGAGTACGGTGTCAGCTTGGAGGACACAATCGGCTTCGGTACCTAATTCTGTGGCTCCGGAGGGGGCAGGCGGTGGAAAGAGCTTACTTCGCCATCTCAGTACTTTGCTGCGGGCAAGATCAGGAAAGCTGCAGCAGAAGAGACTGAAGTCCCCAAAGGAACATGGCAAGGAGAAGCAGGCTCTGACAATGCTGGCAGCAGGGAGTGCAGCCACAGTTCCAGTGCACAGTTCCCCAAGCAGAGATCCATCCCTGACTCTTGAGAACATGAGGATGCCTCTGCCATGCCCTGCCCCCTCTACACCAGAGGCTTTGCAGGCTGCCAATGAGCTAATGGCGCTTCCTAGCCTGGAGGCTCAACCACTGCAGGAGGAGCAGCGCAGTAGGAGCAGGACGCAGGAGGAGCCTTTGATGTGGGCATCCCGATCTCTCTCCGGCACAGAGGCAGCAGATGGGTCCCTTCACCATCACTGGTTGCCGAGGAGACGCCATCACTGATCCTGCTCTTGCATCTCCCGTGCCTGGTCAGCAGAGGGCTCAGCTTCTTCCTCCTTATCATTGGCACAGCGGAGTTAGCCCCCACATCAGGGTTGCAGAGCCTGGTCACTGCAGGAGGCCCCTCATGGAGAGAAGAGGAAGAAGAAGAAGAAGTCCTCTCTCTCTCCTCCTGAGAGAGATCTTAGGTGCAGTAGGGAGGCATTATCTAGCTCCAGCAGTAAAAAACAGCGGAGCAGAAGGTATAGCTCCTCCTTCCAGAGCTCAGCCTCCCATCGGGGGTCTAAGAATAGACCTAAACGCCGGCGCAGGGGACATTCAACCTGCACCTCCTGTTCTACTCACTACTCTTCTTCTTCTTCTCACAACTCCGGCAAAGTGACATCTCAGGAGACTGCAGCCCTCTCTGTCCTTGTAGGACTCCCCTGGCAACAGGGACAATGGCCTGGTCAGTGGCCATATTGGGGACCATTGCCTACACAAGGGGGTGCTGAACCACATCATCTGCCCCGAAGAGGCCAACAAGTTGTGAAGGGCTCTTGCCAAGAGCACTCAGATTCATCTGAGACAGGCTCTAAGGTTTTATCTCACTCGCCTTCCTCCTTCCCAGAGAGATCAGTCACGCAGTCTACATCAATCATCCCAGGTGATTTTAAGTTGTACCAAGACCTGCTTAGGAGAGTGGCTGCAAACTTGAATCTCAAACTGAGGAAGCAGAATAATCCTAAAATTCTCTGTTTAATGTTCTGGCTTCTGGAGGCCCTGCGAGGGTCACACCTCCGGTGCACGAAGGGGTGATGAAGATCATTAAAGTCCTATGGCAGAAGCCCATCTCTATTGTGTCTACTTTGAAGACAGCAGAAAAGAGATACTTTGTCCCAGCCAAGGACTTCAAATATCTGTTCTCACACCCGCCCCCGACTCGATAGTAATTGATGCAGCAAATCAAAAGGACAGGCAGGGACAACTGGCATCAACATTGAAGAATAAAGACCTTAAGAAAATGGACATTTTGGGGAAAAAAGTTTATTCGTCAGCAGGCTTACACTTCAGAGTGGCAAACCATCAAGCCATTTTTGGTAGATACAGTTACAACCTATGGAATTCTCTCTGGTGCTTTGGTGATCTCCTTCCTCGCAACCACAGGTTGGACTTCATGACCCTGCTAGATGAGGGCATCGCTGTGGCTAAAGCAGCTCTCAAAACAGCCTATGGCTCTGCAGACCTGGCGGATTGTTCTGTGCTGTCAGCGATTTGTATATGACACTCATCCTGGCTCCAAGCATCTGGCCTTTCACAGGAGGTTCAAAATGCCATTCAGGACTTACCATTCGAGGGGCCAAGTCTTTTCTCATCCAAAACAAATGAGAAGCTACATGGTCTAAAAGATTCAAAAGTTACTCTAAAATCATTAGGTATCCATACACCGTAGGCATCACATAATGCTTTTAGACCCCTGCCTCCTTCGCAGTTTAAACAACAGGCACAGAGATTCATCCCTCAAAGACAGAGGGATAAATATCATCAGCAAGGAAGAAGGTAGTTTTACCCAGGGTCCAGGTCAGGAACCTCTCGCCAGAGCCATGTGAGACAGCCAGGCACAGGCAACAACAAACGCCATTTTTGAGGATTCACCCAGGAGGGGCAACTCAGTCTTCCCCAAGAGACCCCTCCCACCATTCCTAAATCACCTTTCCCGTTTTCATACTAATGGACCCGGATTACTACGGACCATTGGGTGCTTGACACCATTTCCAGGGGATATTCAGTCCAGTTCTCTTTGGCACCACCATCTTCCCCTCTCTCCCTGTCCCTCTTCGGGGACACCCTTCATGAACAAATTCTGATCAAGGAAGTGGACTCACTCCTTGCCCTGGGAGCAGTGACACCAGTTCCCCAGGGGCAAGAAGGGAAAGGTTTCTATTCCCGATACTTTTTGATACCCAAGGCCAATGGGGGCCAAAGGCCTGGAGCTCCGAGCCCTCAACAGGTACATAGTAAGTCGGAAATTCCGCATGGTATCTCTTTCATCTATTATCCCATCCCTGAACCTCCGAAACTGGTTCGCCGCTCTCGATTTAAAGGATGTATATTTCCATATGTCTATCCGCAAGCAACACAGGAAATACCTTCACTTTCTTGTGGCAGATAGGCATTTTCAATTTACAGCCCTCCCATTTGGCCTCTCTGCAGCCTCCAGGGTCTTTACCAAATGTATGGCTGTAGTGGCCACGTTTCTCCGCAGGAAAGGAGTACATATATTTCCTTATCTAGATGACTGCCTTCTAAGAGGCAAGTCACAGAGTCAGGTCAGACACAGTGTCCAATTAACCCTGAGGACTTGCGGCAAGCTGGGTCTGCAAGTAGACAAAGAAAAGTCCACTTTAGCCCCGGTGCAGTGGATAGAATTCATAGGCGCAATGTTGGACTCGGTCAGTGCCAGGGCGTTCTTGCCTGTGTCCAGGTTCAAAACCATAGTGGACATGGTAACGATGCTCCAGAGCTGCCCGACAACCATTGTTGGGCACTGCCTACAGTTGTTGGGACACATGGCCTCCTGTACTCTAGTGGTCCACCTAGCCCGCTTAAAAATGTGCACACTCCAAGCTTGGCTAGCCAAAGTATATGTGCGGTGGTCCACCCCTAGACAGGGTGGTCACCATCTCCCCGCAGACTCTGGAGAGTCTTACCTGGAGGGTGATCCCTCAAAGCAGTGCTGAAGGGAGTTCCATTTATACAGGAGGACCCTATGCTGACAATGGTCTCAGATGCCTCAGATGTAGGGTGGGGGGACACATCTTAGCATGGGTGATCAGACTCAAGGGTTATAGTCCAACAGAGACAAATCCCTTCATAGCAAGGTGAAGGAGTTAATGGCGATTCGCTTAGTGTGAAAAGTCTTCTTACACCAGATACAGGGCAAAGTGATACGTGTCTTAACAGACAATACAGTGGCCATGTATTATGTGAACAAGCAGGGGGGGTGCCAGGTCTTCTGGCCTCTTTCGAGAAGAAGAGTGTACAGAATCTGTCAATAAAGAATGATTTTTACCTGATGGCCTCTCATTTGCCGGGGGTTCAGAACTCAAAGGCAGATTGACTCAGCAGGTGGTTCTTACCCCTCCATGATTGGTCGCTCCACCCTAAGGTGGCGGACATGCTTTTCTGGAGGTGGGGTTATGCCCAAATGGACTTGTTTGCCAGGCAGTGGAACAAGAAACGTCTCCAGTTTTGCTCCCTCAGGGGCATGGAGCCTGGCGCCCTGTCAGACGCATTTCTAAGATCATGGTCAGGAGGCCTCCTGTATGCTTTTCCCCCGACCCCATTGCTCCTCTGAGTTTCACTAAAGATAAAGAGGGACAGGTCAGATGTAATCCTAATGGCACCGTCTTGGCTTTGTCAGCCATGGGTTTCAATTCTAATGGATATGTAGATAGCTCCTCCATGGGAGCTCCCAAGGTGGCCAGGCCTCCTCTCGCAAGACCATGGGAGGCTATTGCTCCCAGATCTCAGGTCTCTGCATCTGACAGCCTGGAGACTCTGTGGCTGAATGCAGAGGAGAAGGCATGTTCATTGCAAGTTCAGGCAGTCCTGCTAGGAAGCAGAAAACCATCTACACAGCACTCCTATGCAGCTAAGTGGAAGCACTTTGTCATCTGGTCTCAGGCTCAGGGACTATCAGCCACTACCTCTGCGGTTCAGGTGATCTTGGACTATCTTCTTCACCGTAACTCCCAAGGCCTCTCTCTCTCCTCTCTTTGGGTGCAGCTGGCTGCCATCTCAGCATTCCAGCATCTGATTCAGGGGAGGCCAATATTTTCACACCCACTAGCAATGCATTTCCTCAAAGGTGTCAAACACCTGTTTTCGCAGACTAGGACTCCTTCGCCTCTTTCGGACTTAAGCTTGGTACTTGAAAAATTAATGGGGGCCCTGTTTGAGCCATTGGCTTCCTATTCCCTCCTCTCATTATCTTGAAAGATTGCTCTTTTGTTAGCAGTGACTTAAGCCAGGAGGGTTTCTGAACTCAGGGCCTTATCCTCAGACGCCTTATATACAAGATTCTTTAAAAACATGGTGCAGCTGAGACCACACCCAGCCTTTCTTCCGAAAGTTGTAACCCCCTTTCACTGCAACCAGGATATTTTTCTCCCAACGTTCTTTCCGAAGCCTAACAAGTCTAATGAAGAAAGGAAATGGCATGCACTGGATGTACGCAGAGCCTTAGCATTTTATTTAGAGCGCACAAGACCGTTCCTCAGATCTACACAGCTATTTGTGGCAATGGCAGACAGAGTAAAGGGACAGCCAGTCTCCTCCCAGAGAATTTCTTCATGGATTGTGCATTGCATTAGGTTCTGTTATAATCTCGCAAAGGTTCCCCTCCTGGGCCCTATAACAGCCCATTGCACCAGGGCTCAGGCCTCTTCTATGGCTTTCCTGGCTAATGTACCAGTTACAGACATTTGCCATGCTGCGACGTGGTCTTCCATTCATACCTTCATGGATCGCTACGCCATAGTCCAGCAAGTGAAGAATGATGTGGTGTTCAGGAGGGCAGTGCTACAGTTGATTCAACATTAACTCCACCCACCATCCGAAGTAAAGCTTGGTAATCACCTAAACTGAGAATGGACATGAGCAAGCACTCGAAGGAGAAAGATGGTTGCTTACCTGTAACTGTCATTCTCCGAGATGTGTTGCTGGTGTACATTATACACCCAGCCGCCTTCCCCATTTTCGGAGCTCCAGAAAGAAGGGACTAAACGGGCATAGACCTGGGATGTCCTATTATATGGCAGCATTTGTGTGGGACGCCAGAGGACTCAGGAGCGGGGTCTACGGCTACTACTAAGGAGAAAAAGGTTCTGGTGACCGTGATTGCAGGCGTGCATACACTTAAATTGAGAATGGACATGAGCAACACTTCTCAGAGAACAACAGTTACAGGTAAGCAACTATCTGTCCTCAGCAGCTGTAAATTGCCACTGCTTTACTGATGCTGCGGCGACTCTGTCCTTGTGAACATAACATACAGTTTATCAGAAGACCAAGAAGGCCTGTAATGGAGCAAGTGAGAGTGTGATAGTTTCCAGATCAGGAGTTGGCAAATTTTGCTGTCCCCAGTGTTGGCCCTGCCTTTCCAACCCTCAGGAGGAGCCACAGGCAGGGCCAACAGGTGCAAAGGGCAGGGCCACCAAGGGACAAGAGTCGTGGTGCGTGTGCAGCTCTTGTGGCCTCAGGCCTTGCTGGGGGCAGGGCCATTGGGGGGAACAGCTGAGGCACCGCAGGTTCAAGAGCCCTGTATACTGCTGTGAACAGGTGGGCAGGCCAGCTTTGGCACCTGTGCCAGGGATTGCTGACCCCTGTTCGAGATGGATGTGTCCAGCCAACCTGAAATGATGGAAAAAGGACACCTTCCTGATAGATGTCAGCCAATGACAGAGAGAGGGTTGAGGAGAGAACTTCATGTCCTCAGTTACTGAGGGCTAAGGACCCCTAATACTCCTGTTACTGCGCAAGGGGTCTCCCATAGTTCTTAGAAGGCATTTGTTGGTTAGTACTTCCCCCACATCTGGCTAATAAATCTGTCTAAACTAGGGATTTACATGGTGAGCATGACCGTGTTACCTGAGGGCCTTGCAATTCTAAAACTAAACATATCAAGAACCTCTGAGATAGCTGCTCTAACCACAACTCAGCAAGGCTGAACTGTAAGAGAGCACTTCCATGGAACTTCTAGCTGTTCCAGTCAATGTGCACAGCCTATAGCAAGAACCAGCTGTCTCCAGAAAGCAATTAATGTTAAGCTTCTACTCTTCAGTTATACTGTATTATAATTAGCAGAGATCTAACAGGGACTGAGAGACACTGAAAAATGTAGTGGAAGGGTTAAATTCTACAAGAGAAAGGAGTGAAGGAACCTACCCACCTGATCTCTTGACACTATAGTGCTTGTGACCTTTGCTCTTCCTCCTCCTTAAGAGGAAAGAAGAGGGTTAAGAACTTATATTGTGTTTTGTTGGAGGGAAGAAGAGGTGCAAATAGTAGATGCAGAGTACTGAAAATCCATTGCTCCGTCCACTCTCAATTTGATCAGCTCCAAAACCCCTGTGTGAAAAAAACCCAATTCCATGTGTGTATTTCAGAATTGTTGAAGCAACTGGGACAATATACGACTAAGAATCAAATAGAAGTAGCAAGGCGTAGACTGTTTGATACCGATAAATAAGAGTTTATTTACTCTGCTCCTTCTATCCTTGCAGATACAGAGAAAGAGCTACAGGGCTGCCTGCTTTGGTGCTGAAAAGGAGAGAGGGCTTTTGAGAAGGTTGGGCAGCACAGTCTGGTTTTATAGAACTGGGATGAGCCCAAGGCAAGACGTTTTTCTGATTATTTGTTTACTGCTAAACCAGTGTTTCCCATCTTGTGGCCTGTAGGGGCTTTCAGAGTGGCCGGCCACTCTCCTCCGGACTGCAGTAGAGAGCTGCTGCCTAAGGACCCAGATGGAGTCCATTGCCATGGAGCTAAAAGATTAGTGCAGGCCCCTTGCTGCAGCCAAGAGGAAGGGAGATCAGCACTTCTGTCCCCCTGCCTGGGTCCCTAGGCACCCTAGGTTGCTGGAGCCAGAAGCAGCGGCATTGCTAGGAATAGGATCATGGGCAAAGTTGTAACGTGCTATTTCAGAACCCGGGGCACAAATCAGAACGTGCTCCTTGCAATCAGCAGCACTTGGGGCCAGTGCCACAAAACATGCCTTTTAATAGAGCAGTTCTGTTGAGCTGCTCCAGCATGCCTGGGGCAAAGCCCCATTGGCCCTGCTGTAGTTACAGCCCTGCTCATGGGACCTGTACCCCAAATCATCTGGGCAGTGCCCCAAGGCAGAGGAGCAGCATCCTCCACCCCACACCCTCTCCCAGGCCATCCCCATCTGGAGGCAGGGTAGGGTGGGCTGGAGGGCAGGGCTCACCACCTGGGCAGCCACTCCATCCCTAGCAGGGAGGTAGGGCTGGGGCTTGTGGGCAGGTGGTGGTGTGGTGCAGCACACCATGGGATGGCCCAGCCCGGGGGCAGCAGTTCTCTGAGTGGCCTGGGCCCCTCTTAGACCAGGGACTGGGACTGCCTTGCAGCCCAGAGCCCCAGATGAAGGAGGGCCCCCACCATCCTACACTGCCCAACAGTGCCAGTCTGCCTGACCCCAGCAGTGCTTTGGGCCAGCAGATCCCCCTTTAGCCTGGTCTCCTGCCGAGGTGGAGTCAGGGCTGTCCCTAGGGTAGGGCAACCGGGGCAGCCGCCCAGGGCCCCATGCTTTGGGGGGACTCCAAAGGGCCCACACCATTGCCCCCCCATGCTAGGTACCGGGGCAAGCCGGCCAAAAGGGTGGCCAGGTTCAGCGCTGCCTGTCTCCTCCCCCCCCCCCCGGTCATGTGTGCTGCTCTCGGCTCTGTGCCAGAGCAGCAGGGAGGGGAGTGGAGGCAAGCTGCTCTGGCACAGATCCAAGAGCAGCGTGCAGAGGTAGGGGGGAGGATGAAAGGGGGGGGGGGGGACCGGCAGCGCTGAACCAGGCTGCCCTTTTGGCCAGCTTGGCCCGTCCCCAGCATGGGACAGCTGGCGCAGGGGCCTGCCCCTTCCCTGGGCCAGCCAGCCCTGACCCCCAGTGCCAGGGAAATGAATGGGGGACCCACAGAGGGCAATTTGCCCGGAGCACTGCACCCTCCCAGGGACAGCACTTGGTGGAGTGGCTGCCCAGAGGGCAGCACTGCCCCTGCCCTGCCCTCAGCCCCTCTCCCTGTTCAGGCATGGTGCCCTGGATAATTTTTTAAAACAGTAAAGCCCCCGGTCAGGAGGGGAGCATTCATCTTCCATGACTCAGCTGTAGATGGGAGCCACTGCCTAGGGACCCAGGTGGAGAACATGGAGCTACAGAAGGCATGTGGTTTCCGGGGGGGACGGATGACAGGAGAACCTTCTTGGTGAAGTCCTGTCTGGCTGCAGTGGGGGGATGGAGACTGCTGGCAGAGACTGGTAGCCCTTCAGGGTAGGAAAAATTATATCTGTGACCCTCGAGTTAATAAGGTTGGGAACCACGGTGCTAACCCATTTTACTTTCTTGTAATATAGAATACACTGACACTTAATTAAAAGAACTTGCTCCCTCCTCTTCCGACTCATTCTACTGTCTTACAGCAAACCACTGGAAAACAATTCTCCCCTGGATGCAAATTAATTCTCCAGGGCATGAGCCTGCTTCCCACTAGCAGAAATTTCTGGGTTTTTTGTTTTGATTTGTTTTGTTTAGAATGCCAAAGTGTAGGAAATCAGAATAAATACCAATGGCATATCAAGAAAACTTAGAGCTTTTATCATATTCCACCAAGACGTCACCAAACCTGATGCATAGACTGACATAATTGAACGTTAAAACAAATATTTGGACTCTTTGGCTGGAAGGTTCAATGAATGTCTTCCGGGCTTGATCATGCAAATATTTAACATGCATAATGGTTGCTACTGGGTGTAGTCCTGTTATTATTATTACTTGTTCGTGCTACTGCAGTGTCTAGAACCTCCCACAGAGATCAGCCCCATTGCACCAGGGGCTGTACAAACAGCAAGCAAGTGAGTCCCTGCCCTGAAAAACTTACAATCTGAATAGACAAAACAAAGTGTAGGAAAGCAAACCAAACCACACAGAGATGAAGTGGCTTCACACTCCTTAGTATGTTTGGCAGTGTCTGCAAAATCAAGAATGTGTATATTGTTTCTGGCATAGTCGAGTCCACTAAAAATACATTTAAAGTACATGAAGTGACACGGACACAGCAAATCTTAACCCAACAAAAAGGGAGAAATTCACAGTTCAAAACTAAACTTTTAAACCTTGTTTGTGTTGGGAAAACAAAATGATGTGGGCATGACAATGGTATAGGTATATGGTATGGCAAGGCACCTCCTTTGCTTCATAGGCCTCAAAGATTTTCCCTTTGGCAGGAGTGGAGGGCAGGGAGTAAATCAATCAGTCTGATGGCAGAGGCTTTGAGTTTTTCACTGGTTTATTTTCCAGGATTAACCAGGTGGGCTTCATGCTAGACCCTAACAGTTCTCTTAAGCCAAACAAAAAACCAGTACCTTTCCTTGACCCTTTTTCTGAGTGTTGTCTTATTATGCTGGCTTCTGGGTGCCAGTCCTTGCACAAATAGCAGTTAACTGGGCTGTTTTCCCTGTAACAAGGGTAGTCAATAGATGAACTGCAAGCCAAATTTGGACCAACATACACATTTGAATGGACCACAAAACCTTTTCTTCTTCTTCTATTTTCTCTGGAAGTCGTACAGTAGAAATAGTACATAATCTACATTATCCCAGATTAAGGGTTATTAATTTAGTGATACAGTTGAGCTAGAGACATTCAGGTCTATCACAAGGGAAATACTGAGGTTGGTTAGAGGCAGGCAAGTATAGCAATGGAATGTTGATTGTCCCTCATTGAACGATAAGGTCAGAATAGTCAGTTCTTTTAGCAAACATGAGCCACAAAGCAAATGTCTTTTTCTGCATTGCTTTTCAAGTATGCTTTGGCTGATTCCTCTTGAATTGCCTATGCCCAGTGATGGGTTCCAAGTAGATGTCCCTGGATCACTTAATGGTGTCTGACACCATGAGATGCTGCATCAGCTGAGAATAATGCCAACTGATTCTACATGCCTGCAGCTCTTGCTTGTTCCAGGGGCCTTCCGCACACAGGGCTCCGACAATTAATGCGTGCATTCGGACCTCATAGCCTTTTGCGCTCAAGGCATCTGCCAGAGGCACATATTTCTCCTCTTTTCGAGATCAGCATCGTGGAAGGTCAGGGTCCTGTTCTCAAAGCAGACCATGACATCTACAGTGGTGATACACTTGATCTTAGCAGCTTGTTTCTCCACCCTCCTCTCTCTTGCTTGCGCTCTGTGGAGTTTTTAAAAGTCACCAGTAGCCTTAATTGGAGTCAGATGTTGCTAGTTAACCGCAGGTAACTTTGCTGTTCATAGGGGAAAGGGTCTTCACCTTTCTAGAGCTACTCCAGTGTGTCTCCTATAACTGTCAGGTCTTACTTAACATCACTTACTGGTGAAGGACGGTCAGTGGCTCTGCTTCTTCATGCCCCAAAATTCAAAACAAGGGAGTACACCACTAAATAACAATGTAATAGTAGGTCTGTGCCAGACCTGGATTATCACAGGATGTGTAGCGGCTGAATCCTGGGGCCCTGGCCTAAAGGGAGACCCCAGGCTTCAGCCCTTAAAACTCCTACCTGATCTGGCCCTACCCCCCATCCCTGCTCAGCACTGGCAGTATCTTGGGAGAGCCCCTGCCTTGTTGGTATTAGAGGAGGCAGGGCCCTGCATGGGCTCCATGTTCCTGCCCCACCACTGGGCTGGCCGGTCCACCTCTTGGGGTGGGGCAGTCCAGTGCCTGTTTGCACCACCCAGGAGCCAAGGCCAGCTGGTGCATGGTGTGGCTTCCGCTATGGTACAACTTTCCAGGGCCCTTGGCCCTGGGGGTTGCACCAGGGGCCGTGCCACTCATGAGCTGACTGGAGTTGCGCTGGGGCTGGAGTGCCCTCTGGCTCCAGAGGCAGCTTTTGGGGTAAAGCAAAGCAGGCAGTCGCCTAGGGCCCCGAGCAATAAGGGGGCCCCCTTAGCGGTCGCCTGCTTCACTTACCCTAGCGTTTGTGGGGTGGTGAGGAAGCAGGGGGCCACGACAGCCAGGGCCAGAAGCTGCGCTGCCCACCCACCTGCCCTCCTGCCTGGAGTCTCTGCAGCAGGGATGGAGCAGAGCTCCCCACGTACTTGCAGCCAGCTGTGCATCCCCAGGGGGAGAGAAGATACTGGTTGGCGCGGAGCTGCAGCTTGCCGGGAGTGGGGCCCCCTAGAGTGGCACGCTCCAAGGAGTTTGGGACACTTCGCCCACGGCTAGCCCAGGGCCTGGGGGCGAGGTGGCCTCTATTCAGCCCTGGGGTGGCCAGGGGCGAAGTGGCCCAAACTCTTTGGAGTGGGCCACTCCAGGGCCTTGCCCCTGCAAGCCACAGCTCTGTGCTGGCCACTTTCCTCCTTCCCCCGGGGAGGCGCAGCGGGCTGCGGGTAGGCGGGGAGTGCTGCTCTGACCCCACTGCAGAGAAGGCAGGCGGGCAGCACAGCCCCTGGCCCTGGCGGTCTGTGCTCCCTGCCCCCCCCATGGGAAATGGGACTGTGGGGGGCAGTTAGGGTGGCAGTGGGGCCTGGGCCCCCAGTGAGGATGGCATTGGGGGCTTATGGGGGCCCCATAAAGGCCCTTTGCCTAGGCCCCTCAATTGCCTATGGCTGCCTCTGTCTGGCCCCATACCCTCCCCCAGCAGAAATGGTCTGCCTGCAGGCTGCCATGCTGTGGAGGTAGGGGCCCTGCACTGGGGCTGCGGGTGGAGGAGCCCTGTGGTAAGTGGGCAGCCCAGGGTCCCTAGGCTGCTTAATTCAGACCTGATCTGTGCAGATTGAAAGTTACCACCATCTGCTGGCAGTTGGGATGAAACAAGCTGGTGGTCTCAGTCCAAATCTCAGTGGACAGGTATCCACACAGAAAAAGAAATTCACCAACACAAATAGACACTCGCTGATTCAGCAGAGACTGAGGGTATTGCCACCATCAGATTGATCTATCCAGATCAATTGAGTGGGAGCAAAGAGCTGCTCAATCAATCCAGAAGTCAGTCTATTAAAACTACTTCCACGAACAGCGTAACTGCATTGACAGGTGTACATTTCCTGTCAGTGTTATGCAGTGGAGATGGAGTGCCAAATGGGAGTTACAAAGTTGATGGACATCATGCAAGCCACTCTGCATAGCTTGTGTAACTCCCATCAAATGCCACCAAATTTCACCAGCAGTAT
This sequence comes from Podocnemis expansa, assembly GCA_007922195.1. Lineage (NCBI taxonomy): Eukaryota > Metazoa > Chordata > Testudines > Podocnemididae > Podocnemis > Podocnemis expansa. Next base: position 5,071,433 of record ML682015.1, on the reverse strand, counting down.
AAACTTGGCCTGAGTGATCCTAGGGACTGAACGCCCCTCAAGTTTGCTGTAATGACAACAGCCTCATGCGTCTAATATGAGAGCAATAGATCACCGTTAAACAGGAAAACTGTGCATGCTCCCTTTCACCAGCTAAACGTCCACAACTGTGTTGACTGTGGCCAAAGTCTCCCTGTTCTGCTGGGATTATCCTGTGGCCAGTTATGTTGGTTTTAGCAAAACAAATAAGGAGTCCTATGGCACTCAAAGACTAACAGACTTACTTTTCACATGAGCTTTCATGGGAGAAAATCCCACTTCATCAAACACCCTTTGAAGATGGGGGAACTTACACTTCCCTACATTTATTTCCTCCCAATCTGTAAATCATGGGAACAGATCACACTGTAACAGCAAATCAAAGCAGTTAAGATTCAAACACTGAGGAACACCATATGGAGGAAGATGAAGTCAAATCTCCTGTTGTAAGGAGAAAAAAATACGAAGTCCTTATTTAGCTCTGAAGTAACAGTCAAATTTGCAAGTGAATTCCAGTTCTGCATTTTCTCTTTGAAGCCTTGAGCTGTTCTACATTTGCCTGAGCATGGCAATTAGTAAATCATCAATGGAGTGATCAGGAAGATTGAAATACTGACCTACTGGTTTTAGAGTGTTGTGATTTCTGAGGTGCCCATGTATTCTTTTGCGCAGAGACTGTTCTGTTTGTCCAATATGGGGGGGAGGCATTGCCGGCACATAATGGCATAAATCACATTGGGGGATAAGCAGGTGACTGAGCCCTTGATGGAGTAGGTGACTTGATTAGGTCCTATGATAGTGTCTTTTGGGCAGATATGTGGGCAAAATTGGCAGTGTGGTTTGTTGCAGGAATATGTGCCTGCTTTAACGGTTCTGTTGTTAGGCTGTAGTTGGTTTTAGAGTAGGGGTCTCAAACACATGGCCCGTGGGCTGCATGTGGCCCTTAAAGGTATTTCTTGCAGCCTGCGACGACACTATCATTACCAATATTTGCAATATTGTTGTATGAAAAGGTTTCAGTGGTGCAGCCCTTGGGCTAACAAACTACTCCTCATATGGGCCTCTACTAGCCCTCATGCGGACCTTGTAGTGATTTGAGTTTGAGACCCCTGTTTTAGAGCTACTTTACACAGGAAGCCCAGTGTAGCAGATTCAGTGCAAGTGAGGAACAGGGCCTTTCTGTACAGTTCTGTTTGCTCATATTTCAGCTATGACAGAAATAGCTGAGAGCTGAAAGAAAGAGTATGTAAAGGTACCACTGTTGAATTCTTTATGGATTCTTTGCTGTTATTGGTGGAAAGCCACAGGGCCTTCCACACAGGGCCTGCTGTGGGCTTTCACTATGTTTCATTATTCCCAGAAATGCTGAGGAATGTTGTTAGGGATGCACTTACATCTCCATCACTCCCCAGGACACTGCAGTTCATGGAATGAATTACAGCAGGCATTTGTATGGAGACATAATGAGTTGATGCCATTGCAGTGAATAAATTATAGAGACTTACTTCATACAAGTTTAGATTAGATTATTTAGTTAAAGTTACATGTCAGCAAATCTTTCTTTTCTGCCTTGCTTATAATAACGATTATGCATATGCTAACACTTACCATCGTAAGCACTTGGTTGCCTAGGAGAACCAATATTTCATATGGTTTGTAGGACCCATCAGAGCATGGTTTATACCAGTGGTTCCCATCCTGTGGTCTGTGGACCACTGGTGGTCCTCATGGGTACTGCAGGTGGTCTGTGGAGGGTTGAGGGGGAGAAGATAATGTAATAATGATATAATCCCTTCTAATTAGGTGAGTGTTTTCCCCACTGGTAGGCCTACTGCAGATAAATGTACTGTGATGAGTGCAATATGATTGTGAGTGAGCATAATAAAGTATTAGAATTAGCTGTGGTTTTAATACCCCTTGATATACAAGTTTGACTCCCATTAGCCATAGGCTATGTTTAAAACAGCTTGCTTACGTGGTGGTTCGCAAAAGCTTTTGATGACGATGTAGTGGTCCACATAAATGAGTAGGTTGGGAACTGCTGGTCTATACCTTTAAAGGCTAGGAGGGGCAGGGCCAGTCAGCCTTGTTCAATGAGCCCCCTCTGCTACATTTGCACTGGGTATTGGAACACACAGCCCCAGAGCTAGAGTTGTACAGTTTCTGCTGTCCCTGCACCACCCACAGGCAGACTACATCTTCTATTTGGTAGTGTAACAGGGCCCCTTTGCCTCTGGGAGAGGGAGGGGTGGCTTGTCAGGGTCTCCAGCCCCCCCTCAGGGGTGAGACCACCAAGTCTGTATTTTCTTGCCCTGGGCAAGGCTACCCAGCCCCCAGCCAGGCATAGGGCAGGACTACCAAGTCTCTGGCCCCTTGGCTGGGCAAAGTCACACAATCCTCAGCCCCTGGTGGGGGCCAGGCTCCAAGTCTTTAGCTTCTTGGCAGAGCTCAAGCAAAGTCACCAACAATGTCTTTAGGGGATCTAGGGATTGACAGTGTCACTGTGAAGTTCACAAGCTGTGAGGAGGCTCGGGCTAGGGGAAGGGATCAGTGGAGGTGTGGGGTCACTCCACTCCACTGTGTCCCAGCTCAGGTCCCCAAAAGGGCCCAGGGCTTTGGTGCCAGGGTCAGTGGGGTCCAGGCCACAACACACTGACCTCGAGACACCTGAAGCTTTGGTGCAGGGGTCAGCGGGGTCCTGGCCGCAACACGCTGCCCCTGCAGTGTGGCCCCCCACGGAGGGTTGAGTCTCACACTCCCCTGGGTCACCCCTGGTCCCCAGCTCCAGCCATACCTCATTGTCTGTCTCCTCAGGGTAGTCCCCCACAGGTAGATTGTAAAACCCCTCGATTTCATCAGGCCGTGGCAAGTCGGGGAGTCCATCTAGTTCTTCTCTGAGGGGTAACTCCTCCAGGTTGCAGGAAGTGGGCAGAGAGGCAGGGTCCTCAGCGGCCAGGGGTAGCTCTTCCAGGTCACAGGGGACAGGCAGTGGTTTGGGGTCCTTAGCACTCAGAGGGAGCGCTTCCAAATCACACAAGGTAGGTCAGGATTCAGGGTCCTCAGAATGTGCCAACTCAGGACCACTCATCAGCCTCCCTACTGGCAGTTCCTTCTGCGGGTGTGGGGTGGCCCAGGGCTCAGGCATTGGGCCCCAGTCACTGCCTATGGGCGGCCCTCGCCAGACCAACGGGCCTGGGTCCGGAGGCCAGAGCCCAGCTCCTTCATAGGGTGGTGCAGGGTCAGGAGCAGGCAGAGCAGCATCCTTCCCCTCCACTGACCAGGCTTGAACTGAGCTGCCTGCCTCCCTCTTTACACTTCCTGTCCTGCTCCTCTACTTCCAGGCTGATTGACACTCCCCTCCTGGCTCCGCCTCCTGGCCATCTTGCAGCGCTTTCTGGGCACTTTCCGAGGGGGGCCGTGCCTTCTTGCTGCAGGTAGCCTGTCCACCTGAAGTTTTAGTCTTCTCCCTTTATTTTGTTGGCAATCATCCTGCTCGCATTCTCAACCAAATGTATAATACTCACCATCTCAGAGCACTCCCTTGTGGCCTAGTGTGGCATTGAGGCAGTTCTGCCTCAGCTTCCCCAGCATGAACTTCAGCCTTCTCCAGATGTACATATGAGCGGGCCTTCTGCTCAAGATGCTCTTAGAGAATTCAACCCCTCCCAGGGTAACAATGTCTTTTAGACAAAGACAAGCTAAAGCACAGGACAAAGGAATCTTCAACTTAGCCAGGATCACTATCCAGCTGGCTTCCTTTCAGGCAGGCCGCAGCAGCAACACTTTTTCTCAACACCCACCAACAAGTACCTAGTCAATATAGTCTAGTCCAGATACATCCTCCTACAACTTGCTGTGACCAGCTACAGTCTGCACATAGTGCCTGGCCATCGACTGGGCTTCTTGCCTCCCAGCAGGAACAGTCTCTTTGCTGTCCCCCCCAATGAGTTATAAGGTCTGAAGCCTAGTTTTTTTGGCTAACTAGTGGCAACCATATTAGGAGAGACAGCAGCCATAAGCAGGAAGCATGTGGTCACATTTTCACATCCCCATCTAAACTACATTAAACAATGTTATATTAGGCTGTTATGAAGGCTTTCGTGTCCTAAAAGCACCTACCATCAAAAGATAAAGATAAACAGATCTTAAGATGTTTAAAGAAAACTTTGTTTGATAGCATTCTTTCTGCCAAGGAATTCACAGTTGTGGTTGCAAAATCTATACTTTATCATTTTGTCTTACGGGTCCCACTTCTCTGTCGTTTATCTGAATGATTTTGGTACGACTCTTTGATTGCTTCTGTCTGTTGCCTACCTACTTGTGCAATGTTTAAATCAACTAATGTGATGGGATATGACTGGTTAAAGAATTGTGTCATAATGGGCTGGGATTAGTGTTTTTAGGACTTTTATTTAAAATGATTGCTTTGGGTACAGCTGGCATGACTCAAGTTTTAAGTGTTTAAACTGAGAAAGTTCTTTGGAATCTAACTCCAGGGCACCATCCAAGATCAGAGCCACCAGACCTCAATGCCTGGCCAATTATATTTACTGGAAGCTGGAGTCCCCGAAGATCTAATCTTGATTGAAGAAGCTTGTCTGCCTTATTGGGAGTGGTGAGTATTGTGTGTTTAGAGAATAAGAATATCACTGTGTCAGGCTTCTTCACTGGTAAAAGACCCCACATCCCCACAAATGATTATGTCCAGAGCCCTACAAATTCAGAATGGATGGTACTTAAATTAATCAGGTTACACCCAGAGCCCTACAGACTGGGAATGGGTGGCCCCTGATCCCTAGAATATTAATTGAGTAAAGGTAGGCACCTTTTTCCTGGAGCCCTACAGATTGGGGGAGAGTGGGTGAATCTTAACTGGTTTATGCCTTGAACCCTACTGGTGGAAGTGGGATGCCTTAGCATGTGTGATTATGAGAGCCCTCTGACTCCCAGGGACTCACTTTTTAGAAACTGCAGGAGTCTCTGTTGCTATAGCTGTTGGGCTTTCCCCTTTCCAACACCAAGTGCAGGAGTGTTGGGGCAGGGGTTGCTGAATGGGCCTGGCTGGCCCCAAGCGTCCTGGACCTTAAAAGAGCCAGTCAGAACTCTTATAGGTATTCAGCCCCAAAGCAGAGAAAGGTCCATACTTAGCTTGTGCAATGAGGCACACTTGAGAGCTATTTCAATTACTAACAGTCTTTCTGACAGTCTCACTACAGCAGGGGTCTCAAACTCAAATCACCATGAGGGCCCCAAGAGGACTAATAGAGGACCTCATGAGGATTAGCATGGTAGCCCAAGGGCTGCACCACTGAAACCTTTCCATGCAAAGATATTGCAAATATCGGTAACAATCGTGTCACTGTGGGCCACAGGCAAGAACTTTAGGGGCCGCATGTTTGAGATCCCTGCTTTACAGTAAAAACTCTATATCTATTAGGATCAACATGAACACACCCAGTTCTCCTTCGAGTGATTGCTCACATCCACTCCAAGTAGGTGCATGTGCGTGCGTGTGCACAGGTGCTGGAAGATTTTTCCCTCAGCCTTCCCCTCCCTTCAGAGTCATCTACAGAGCCCCCTGGAGGCCCGCCATCATATCCTACCATATAAGGCTCGTCTGGTCCCCCTCCCCTTCAGTTCCTTCTTCCCGCCGTGGCAGCTTGCTGGTTAGCGATCGCCCTCCCTCAGTTAGACATTGTTCAGTCTTCCTTCCCCTTCCTCAGTTACTTTTGTGTGTTAGCTTAGTTTATTCTTTAATTTTATTAGTTTAGTCAGGGAATTAGAGTTTTAGTTGCCCGGGACCGGGACATGCCTCAGTCCCTGGGGTTTAAACTATGTGTTAATTGCAAGAAGCCGGTCCCTAGGAGTGACCCACACACTTCCTGCCTGCAGTGCTTGAGAGAAAATCATCTCCCCCACACGTGCAAAATTTGTAAGTCCTTCTAGCCAAGGACTAGAAAGGAAAGGTTGAGGAGAATTAAACTCCTCATGATGGAGTCAGCGCTGAGACCTTCTCTGACCTGGTCGGAACCGACCCTGCCCGCGGCACTGCCCAGATCCACACTGCAGCCTAAGGCAGGGGACAGGCAGGGCAAGGCACCTCAGCACCGTGAATCCCCACAGACTAGGGCAGCAACCTGGTGCCAGTCTCATTCACCGGTGTCACGGAAGAGACACTGTGAGGACCGCGGCAGGTCACCAGGTCCTAAAGGTGGGCACAAGGACCCCGCGGTGACTAAGAAGAAGTCGGGGCATGGCGCCCGCGATGATAAGCCGCTCTGCATGGCAGCTCCGACCCCGGCAGAGGGCTCATTGAGCGTTGACCCCAATGGGGGCCTCACCACTGTACCGGGGCAGGAGGAGATCACGGTGCCCAGATCCCCCTACACCCCAGAGACGTATGAGGTGGCAAAGGAGCTTACAGAAGCCACGGTGCTGCTCTGCGCAGAGCATGCGCTGTCGCCGGGACCACCCACACCGAGGCGCTCCAGGGGTAAACCACCATTATACCTGGACCCCACTCTGTCACAAAAATGGCACCGGCCAAAAGCCTCGGCACCGGTCTGCCCCGTAGGAGCCCCTCCCCCTCTGGGTCAGGGGCGGACTCTGGAATACTCCGCAGATCTCAGCAATGCTCAGCAATGGGACAATGGAATATCAACTCTCAACCCTTTCCGGTGCCATGGGCATCCCAGTGGAATAACCCCTCAGGGTGGCTATTCTGGTTTCCGTGGGCCATGCAACAGAATCAAGAGTCACACCCCCCCATGTCCACCATCGATATATTCCAGTCATAGGTCCACAAGTGAGGCTTCAGGATCCACTGCGGGGGTTAGCGCTGCCCCACCTTCTGTTACCATACCCTGAGGTTTTGCGCACAGGGAGCTCCTCTAGTGATAATGAGATGGAGGTAGAGGCACTGGAGGATGCAGAGACAATGGTCCCAGGATCTACGGAGGGCCAGGAGACACAGAAAGAGGAGCCTGTGGGGCCCAACCCACATTCCAAGGAGGCATTAGGAAGTGTTCCACCCCACTCCTCTGAGGACAATAGAGCCTACCAGGATCTACTTAGGCGAGTGGCCAATAACCTGGGTATCCAAATATCGGAGGTCAATGACCAATCGGCTGACCCTATGATAGATATCTTGTCTCCCTCGGGCCCAGCTAAGATAGCTCTGCCCCTCATAAGCAATGTTCCCTCTAAGCCAGTGATGCAGCTGAGCAACTTATGGATGCAGCTGAGCAAGTTCCTGGG
>ML682015.1:5043702-5063758 GCA_007922195.1 Podocnemis expansa | reverse complement strand
AATAAATCTGTTAGTCTTAAAGTGCCACACAACTCCTTGTTGTTTTTTCACTGGACTAGACTAACACGGCTATCCCTTTTAAAATTGACTAGTATAGTGAGCCATTGAGAGATCCTGGGATGGAAAGTGCTGTAGAAATGCTGGGTGTTAATAAAGTAACATAAGGTTCTACACAGTTCTCTGTGTTTATTCTGCATCTTGGGTGGAATGTGTGTGTTGTGTCTACCTAGCCCACTGTTTCCCAACCACTGTGTCACAGCACACAGGTGTGTCACAAATTTTTTTGAAAAACTACTCAGAGCGCTCTGGATTGGCTCATTGGCTCATGAAAATATATGGCTTCATTCAGAAACTACATGGCAGTGTGCCTCAAATGAATTAAAGGTAGCAAGGAGTGCCATGGCAGAGAAAACGTTGGGAACCACTGACCTATGGGGCAGCAACGACTTGAAAGGGAAACAAGACGTTTCCTTACACATCAAACCCCCCCCCCCCCGGGCGCCGTGAGCTTATCGGGGGCTTCTAATCTGCTCCCAGCCTGGGAGCCCCCAATCCAGCTCCACTCCCCGCTTCTTCTGCTCCTCGCCAGCCCCCAACCCAGCGCCTCCGCTCCCCGCTTCTGCTCCCCCGCCAGCCCCAGCCCCGGCGTCTCCGGTCCCAGCTTCTGCTCCCCGCCGCTCCCGGCTTCTGCTCCCCGCCAGCCCCAACCTCGGCTCCTCTCCTCCCGACTTCTTTTGCCTGCTGCTCCCCGCCGCTCCCGGCTTCTGCTCCCTGCCAACCCCGACCCCAGCGTCTCCGGTCCCAGCTTCTGCTCCCCACCAGCCCCGACCCCGGCTCCTCTCCTCCCGGCTTCTGTTGCCTGCCACTCCCCGCTGCTCCCGGCTTCTGCTCCCTGCCAGCCCTGACCCCGGCTCCTCTCCTCCCGGCTTCTGCTGCCCGCTGCTCCCCGCCAGCCCCGGCCCTGGCTCCTCTGCTCCCCGCCAGCCCCGACCCCAGCTCTGCGCTGGGGTCAGTGCTTGCTGCGCCAGTGAGCGGAGGCAGCTGTGCCACCGCGCACTGGCACAGCTTACAGGGAACATTGCTCATAAGGACTATTATTAAAAATATGAGAGAAATTTGGCTGACACCCTCTTGTGCGCCAGCGGTGGCCAAAAGACTGGAAAAGAAGTACTTTGTCCCCCCCTGGGAGCACGACTTCCTGTACTCTCATCCATCACCGGGATTGCTAGTGGTGGCGGTAGCCAGTGATAGGGAGAGACAGGGAGCTCTCGTCCCCTCTCCAAAGACAAGGGAGGCTAAGAGATTGGATTGGTATGGCAAGAAAATGTTCTACACAGGCGGATTATCGATTAGAATAGCAAATCACCAAGCTGTTCTCAGTCAATACTCTTTCAACACGTGGAACACCATGCATAAGTTTTCAAACTCCTTACCCTCGGAGGTGAAACAGGAATTTGTAGCTTTATTGGAAGAAGGTAAAGTGGTAGCAAAAGTATCCTTACAGGCAGCCCTGGATTTGGCAGATACAGCGGCTCGGTCCATGGCCTCGGGAATAGCAATGAGATGCACAGCCTGGCTACAAGCTTCAACCCTTCCATATGAGGTTCAACAGTCCATACAAGACCTACCTTTTAAGGCCAAATCTCTGTTCTCAGAACAGACAGACTCAAAGCTGCACAGCCTAAAGGATTCAAGGGCAACCCTAAAATCTCTGGGTGCACATGCAATAGCCAGACAAAGGAGACACTTTAAGACTCAATCAACAGTGCGCCATTTCCAACCAACAAGGCAAGACTTTAATCATAGATGGCCCAGAGGGGCCCATAATATCCCAGGGAACAGAAGGAGATCATATCACTCTTCTAACAGAAATGACAGTTCTTCCAAACAGCCATTAAGCAACAAACAGGGATTCTGAAGACACACTCGAGAGCAGCATCCCAGTCACGACATATGTCTCCCCGCCCTTTTTGGACCACCTATCCCATTTTTACCGGGCATGGACCCATATAACATCAGACTCCTGGGTACTTCACACAGTGGGAAACGGATATGCGATCCAGTTCCTTTCTCTTTCTTGACACTACCCTTCCCCATCCCCATCCCTTTTCAGGGACACCTCTCACGTACAAACCCTCTTGGCAGAAGTGCAAAAACTCCTGACTTTAGGGGCCATAGAGGAGGTACCGATGGATATGAAGGGTCTAGGTTTTTATTCGAAGTACTTCCTGATACCCAAGGCAAAGGGAGGCCTCAGACCCATTTTGGACCTGAGAAAGCTAAACAAATTCATCAAAAAACCAAAATTTTGCATCGTATCCCTGTCTTCAATCATTCCATCCCTTCAACCAGAGGACTGGTATGCTGCTCTCGATTTAAAAGATGCGTACTTCCACATCTCGATCACCCCGAACCACAGGAAATTTCTATGGTTTGCGGTGGGCAACAAACACTTTCAATTCACAGCACTGCCATTCAGCTTGTCAACAGCCCCTCGAGTGTTCATGAAGTGCATGGCAATGGTCACGGCCTTCATCAGGAAGCATCACATCCATGTCTTTCCGTACCTAGACGATTGGTTACTAAAGGGCTTGTCCAAGGATCAGGTCTCAAGACATCTCTCGATGATAAGACAGATATTCAACAATCTGGGCCTAATGATAAACGAACAAAAATCAAAGTTAGTACCATCTCAGTCGATAGAGTTCATAGGAGCAATCATAGACTCCTATCGAGAAACAGTTTCCTTACCACCAGACCAATTTCAGAGTATCGCATCACTGATCAGGAGAGTCTTGGATCACCCTTTGACCACAGTGCGAACCTGCTTGAGCCTCGTAGGGCACTTTGCGGCGTGTACACAAGTGATACTGAATGCCAGATTGCACATGAGACCGCTTCAGCTATGGCTTTTGTCAGTCCACCACCAGCCTAGGGGCTCCCTCAATCGCGTCGTGTGCATCCCACACCAAGTCATAAAATCCCTAAAATGGTGGTTGAACCGGGATGTAGTCTGCGCAGGGCTGCCGTTTTCCAAGACACTACCTTCAGTCTTGTTAGTGACAGATGCGTCGGATGTAGGATGGGGGGCTCACCTCAGGCATGCAAGAACCCAGGGGCGCTGGACCACAAGAGAGCAGCAGAAACACATAAATGTCAGAGAGTTACGAGTGGTAAAGCTGGCCTGCCATGCCTTCGAGAGTCACCTGAAAGGCAAACATGTAATGTTAAAGACCGACAACATTGCTACAATGTATTATATAAACAGACAGGGGTGACCCCGGTCTCTAGCACTTTGCCGAGAAGCGATGGAGTTGTGGGAATTTTGTATACCCAGGGGCATTCACCTCGAAGCGTCATACCTACCAGGGTGTCAGAACTCCATCGCAGATTCGCTGAGCAGGGCAGTACGCACGCACAAGTGATCTCTCAGGCCAGATATAGCCCTGGCCATCTTCCGCAAGTGGAGGACTCCAAGTCTGGACCTCTTTGCCACCAAGGAAGACACCAAGTATGTGTGGTTCTGTTCCTTCCGTGGCCTCAGCGAGGGGTCCCTGGTGGATGCTTTCCAGATAGACTGGGTGAGGTCGCTAGTATATGCGTTCCCTCCTTTCCCCCTGATACACAAGGTTCTGGCCAAGATAAGGAAGGACAAGGCATCAGTCATTCTCATTGCACCAGACTGGCCGTGCCAACATTGGTACCTATCTCTCCTGGACGTACTCATAGAGAATCCTATCGTCTTACCCCTACACCAGGACCTTCTGTCTCAGAATCGGGGACTCCTCCGGCACCCAAATCTACATTCCCTTCACCTATCAGCTTGGAAACTCAGTGGCTAAGCCAGGAGGAGCTGCAATGCTCAACTCAAGTCAGAGACATCTTACTAGGTAGTAGGAAGCCTTCAACGAGATCAACATACATGGCAAAGTGGAAGCATTTTTACCACTGGTGCAACGATTTAGATGTAACTCCCAGCCAGGTGGGCATCCCGATGATACTGAACTACTTGCTACACCTCACTCAAGGAGGACTGTCTGTATCCTCAGTGAAGGTGCATCTAGCAGCCATATCAGCGTTCCACAAGCCGATAGATGGTCGCCCTGTATTCTCCAACCAAATGGTTAGCTGGTTCTTAAAGGGACTTATGAGGAATCTCCTGTGGCCCACTAAGCTGGTTCCTCAGCGGGACTTAAACTTAGTCTTGTCAGTGTTAATGAGACCCCCATTTGAACCGCTAGCGACCTGTTCCGAGCTATATCTTTCCTGGAAGATAGCATTCCTGGTGGTGATTACTTCCGTTAGGAGGGTATCAGAGCTGAGAGCACTCACAACGGAACCACCGTACACAGTGTTCTTCAAAGATAAAGTCTGGCTCCACCCACACCCATCTTTTCTACCAAAGGTGGTCTCTAGGTTCCATGTAAACACAGACATTTTTCTATCATCCTTCTACCCGAAATCTCACTGCTCAGACAGGGAGAGAGCGCTACACACCTTAGATGTGAGACGGGCGCTCGCCTTTTATATTGAAAGAACCAGATCGTTCAGGAAATCAACCCAATTGTTTGTTTCAGTTGCTAATAGAATGAAAGGCGAGCCAGTTTCATCACAGACTGTTTCAAAATGGGTAACATCATGCACCAAGAAATCATATGAAATAATGGGTAAAAACCCCCCTTTGGTCAGGGCTAACTCAACCAAGGCCCAGGCAACCTCAATAGCCTTTGTGGCCCAGGTACCCATCGTAGACATATGTAGGGCCGCAAAATGGTCATCAACATATACCTTTGCAGTCCATTATGCCCTTACCCAGCACGCTAAGGAAGACACGGCAGTTGTCTCGGCAGTCCTGTGCTCCGTGGCAAAATAAGTCCGACCCCACCTCCAAGAAGTGCTTGGGAATCACCTACTTGGAGTGCATGTGAGCAATCACTTGAAGGAGAAAGACGGTTACTAACCTTTCCCGTAACTGTCGTTCTCCGAGAGGTGTTGCTCACATCCACTCCAAGACCCACCCACCTACCCCGCTGTCGGTTCCCGGCAAGAAGGAACTGAAGGGGAGGGGAAGCGGACGAGCCTTATATGGTAGGATATGACGCGGGCCTCCAGGGGGCTCTGTAGATGACTCTGAAGGGAGGGGAAGGCTGAGGGAAAAACCTTCTGGCACCCATGCGTGCGTGCGCACATGCACCTACTTGGAGTGGATGTGAGCAACACCTCTCGGAGAACGACAGTTACGGGAAAGGTTAGTAACCATCTTTCTTTCTTATATTTTTCTTAGATATAGTATGTAGTTGTGACATTACCAGTATTTAGTGAAACATTTCAACACATCAATTAGTGGAACAATACTCTCATGTGCTCTTCCTCTCCCCCAGTAATCTGGCCCTAAATGGGTCTTTTTTTAAAAAGATTTTTCTTTCCTCAACGTTGTGAGAGACGTTCCAAAGGGGTAGCCGTGTTACTTTAGTTCAGCAAAACAAACAAGAAGTCCTGTGGCACTCTTAAAAGACTAACAAATGTATTTATCGCATGAGCTTTCGTCGGAGAAAATCCCACTTTGTCAGATGCTTTGAAGATGCTTTAAAGTGTTTGAGGAAGTGGGATTTTCTCCCACGAAAGCTCATGTGATAAATAAATTTGTTGGTCTTTAAGTGCCACTGTGAGAGAAAGCAATTAGAAATGAAAGAATTGTGAGTTTGTGTAACAAACCAGATACCAAATTTCCCCTTTTCTGTGGATATGTTCAAATATTTAACATCAGTAAAGAAGATAGGGAGAATACAGTTTAAAAGGATAAAAGGAAATAATTTTTAGTGTAGCACATAATCTACGTGGGAAATTCACTGCTGGGGATATTTATGAGGAAATAGTTTAGTGAGATTCAGAAAAGGATTCAGTATTTTTATTAATAGAAATAACATCTGCTGTTACACAAGCTAGGTGAAAAAGTTACAAGGGATACTTTTCTTGTGCTTCAGGGCATAAACTAATCCCAGCTTGAGCTGGGAAGGAACTCCATCTTCACCTCTCCAATACAGCATTGCATGTTTGGCTAAGGACATTACAGAGGCTTCCTTTGAAGTATCAAGTACAGATCATAGTCAGAGGCATAGTGCCTGGCTGTTCTGGCACGGCAACTTCTATTGTTCCTCACCTCCAATATGTTAATATCACAGGGTGCCACTGAGGCTGTTTCCCTAACTGCGTCCTGTTCTATTCAACTATTTGAAGCTTGATCCTTAATTGTGAATTTCCATCCATAATACATGTTTAATCTGATTTTTGTCTGAGGCTTCTGAATAATTTAATGGAACTTTGGTGTATGAAAGGATAGCTCTGAGGCCTGTTATAAATCACTCAAACTGCACGCTGGAGATTTAGGATGTCAGCAGCATTCCTCAAATGAGTTACATCTCCATATTCACTCTACAGTCATCTATTATCCTAGATGTAATATTTAACAAGGAATTATGCATGAAATCTTCATAAAAAAACAAACCAGTAATCTCCATGCTAATGTGATGCTAAGGCTTCACAATCCAATAAACCTGATACTTTAATGCCAGAGAACACTAATTTTATGTTCTAGCATCAAAGATCATTTAACTCTCCAAATACATACACTCTTTTTGTGCTGAAGCTGTTTGATCTCATAAGAGCAAGGCTGGAGGCACTGTAAAAACAGAAGACCTTTGCTGTTTTCTGTGAGGGCCCCTAGATGGCTCCAAAGAGAAATTCACCCTTCATGATCAGTTATTTGTCAAAAGCTTTTACAACATTTACTGTGACATTCAGGTCCTTTGAATCAAAACCAACTATTCCATTTATTAATCTATACTTTATAATTATAGATTATAGTGGTGAGGAGTTCTCAATAGAAAAAAAGCCATGTCAGATAGTGATATGTTAAGATATGAGTATGGAAAGAGCTGAAATTTATCTGTAAAGATGAAAGTAGAAATATATTTAAAAAACTCTCAGTGCACAGTTTGGAATTGTCATGGACCAGGCTGGCTCTTTAAAGGATTTGTCTTAGCACTACTGGTGCCTTCTTATCTGGTCCGAGGTGACGGATTTGGAGTTGGTGGTTGGACCAGGTTACCAGGCATCATGGGATGCTAGTTCCAAGATAAGGTCTCCTATAAAAATGCACCTGCTTCACCAGAGACATGAGACCCAGGCAGTCACTTGTGGGGTGGAGGAAACGGAACCAAAACGAAGCACCAGCATAGTCAAATAGCTGGAGTGAGGCTTCTCCAGGGGTCCCAGGATCAGAGAGGACTGAGGAAGGGCCTGTCTGTTCCAGCCAGGTGGAAACACCTGTATGGAGCTGTGTGTAGTGAAGTACAGAAGCCTATAGAGGCTTGAGGAAATGTCAGGGGGCAGGGCTGGATTCAGGATAGAATGGTTAACCCAGCAAAGGAGTGAAGAATCTGTGGCATGAAGGGAAAGCCTTGTTTTGCTTTGTATTGACATTTGAGTTGTAGTTTTTGAGCCCCAAAGAAGGCAGTTGTTTGACCTGCACAGGAGTCATGCAGCAGTTTTTGAGAACCGCAAAGGGGAAAGTGAGGCAGCAGCTGGGTTTGATGCTGCATTGGGTAAGATCCTGATATAGCCATCAGCAGTGAACTGCTATGATGGTATTAATTTGAAAACACAGCTTTATTACTTGCTTAGCCATATTCTAATATCTTGCCACTCTCTATTTCTTGTTTGTGGTGCTGAGGTATAGATCAGTCTTACTGCTTAGGCCAAATCACCCCTCCCCTCAGGAAAACCATTAAGGCCAGGAAATTAGAATCTACTCTAAGTCCTTGTGGAATCCTTTAAATGAGGATATAGGTTTTATATTTTTCCCTTACCCACACCCTCCATGGAACAGAGAGCTGTGATCTTCCAAAGGTATAGCTCCCAGGTTATAGTCCAGGGGTGGCCAAACTGTGGCTCATGAGCTGCATGCATCTCTTTTTCAGTTAAAGTGCGGCTCATGGAGTCCCCATGCCCACCCACCCCCTTCCTCATGCTCTGCCTACCAGACTGAGGTGGGGAGCTGGGATCTTCTGGCCTACAGCAGGATGGTGGGGTACAGGAATCTGCCCAGTGGGGAGGTGGGTCTCACGTATCTTTGGCCACCTCTGATATGCGTGACACATCGGCGCATTCACATGGGTGGCCAGCCAAATCCTTGTTATAGAGCTACGGTAGAAAACCAAGTATCATCCCAGGTAACTACATTTCCATGGAGTTGCAAAGGGATCTTTGGTTGGGTATGTTGGGGGAACTTGTTCTCACTGCAGCTACTGAAAAAACCAACAACACTCCCCCTTCTTAAAATCCACCCTGTCATCACCTACGAATGAAATCAACACAGTTAAACAAGCCACTATGGACACAAGACGTAACTCTCCCCACAGTTTTCTTACTTTCCCCTTTGACCTGCAGTAGTTCTTCTGTAATGGGTTATTGCTGAAGAGTGGAGTTCAGATCCTAGCCTTGGCTTGGGTCCAGATTAAAAATAAGATTCTAGGTTTCTTCCTGGATCTTGCTTGTGAACAGTAGATAACTACTATACTATTAAGCATAATTACAGACAGATGAATTTGTACCAGATTTATTGTATATCATACTCCTATGAATTTGCACACTCACTGTTGAAAATCTGTCTTTTATTTCTTTTGAAGTATTAAACAATGTAAGGCAAGATAAAGCATGAGTTATGGTATATGCTACTAAGCCCGCATACACCTAATGTAATATATTCTTACTTTTCAACAGGATATTATGAAGGAGCAGAAAGCTCAGAAATGCCAATTTTAATCAATAACCTTGTTTACAAACACAATTTACAGCTTGTGTGAGGAGGGGAGAGTTTCTCTTTGAGCCCACTTTCATGTTATCACACCGAACAACATTATTTTCTAGTAATATTTCATTTGACTTAATCTTGTTTGATTCTAGGAGATTGATGTTATCATTGCTTCCTCCCTAAGCAATTAAAAGCCTTACTTTCTACCTGCTATATTTGACCATTTTCCACCTGGAGATGGACATGAATTATAAAACTTGATTCTTTATCTGGATTTTTGATCTACTGCTCCAAAACTCAGGCTTGTTTGTTATTGGGATTTTGTTTTAGTCAAGGCCCTGCTCCAAAATTTGGATTTTCTGAACTTTCCCAAAGTTCATGGTTTTTGGTTCAGACTCATCTCTTGTTTGTTAAATGAAAAAAGAAAAGGATAAAGAACTTCCAAAACCACTTTGTGTTATAGTTGTTGCAGTGTTGGTATTGCTGTATGATGGCAAATAGCTGTCCATCTCACAGATGTATGATACTGCATGCTTAATCAGATTAGTGAGTTTAATAATATATGGCCAATGAGTGATCATATGCTAATAGAATCATTGAAAGTTAGGGCTTCTCTAATTTTACAGCTGACAGGGGACACTGTAAGTATGGAGCTGCAGATGCCTTTTCAGTGCCTCTTCTTAATTGCCACAGAAATTGATGTCTAAGTGCCACTGAATTTCATGACCAAGCATAACCTAATTTAAATGGAAAATCCCATGCCTGGCTGAATGACATTATGAAACTGTTAATTAAATTTCATGTGCACCTTCTAAAATAATCAACATCGTAAGAAAAGTGTAGCTGCCTGAGGTGTCTTCTGAGCAAAACCCTATGATTCTGAAAATGACCTAAAACCTGATGAATTTTCAAAATGCTTTTAAAAATGGGTAATGTGAACATGCTAATATTCCTGAAGGAAAACAGTGAAAAGTAATCTTGAAAAATTGTCAGTATTTTCACCGAGTTGTTTACAACATCAGGAGTATCTGCACTGGAGGTTGGGAAATGTGTGTCCACGCAAATGTCTCCTTCTCCTATTCACCTAAAAAAGAGAAGGCTCTGGGCCCTAAAACTAGGTCTCTATAGTGGAGATGGATAAAGTTGCCAGCGCCGGAAGCCATGTGTGACTGGGGACCAGAACACTGAGCCGTCCTACATGCAAAGTGAGGTGACTTCTGGATAGAGAAGAGAGAACAGCTAAATAACAGAATGAGTCAGAAAGGGATGAGTCCTTGGTAACTGTCAGAAGGAACATGAGGATTAATAGTCATCGACTATATGGTGTCACTAAGCCGTGTCCACACTAAAGATAAATGAGCAACATTTGCAGGCTGCTCGCTTGAGACCTGTTCTTGCTCCATACTACCTGCCTCAGGTAATGGCACAAGGAAGATGGGGCGAGGAGGCTTTGTATCTGGCGGGGTGTACTGAGTGGATGTGGCCTCCCCCTCTGAGATGGAGCAGGAGAAACCGTCACCCGTTGATGAGTGGACCCCGAACACCCAGGCCCGCCCCATGGGAAGCAGAAAGGCATGACAGGAAGAAAAGAGGAAGTATAAAAGACAAGTCCTAGTAGGTCTGGACCTGTTGGATGAGAAGGATGTTTTTCCCCTGTTACTAGCACCCAAGCATGACAGGACTGAAGATCCCACAGGATCTGCCTGTCACTGAGGACCCAGAGTTGTTGCAGGAGTTGCCAGAACTGCTTGTTGCTTGGGAGGCTGAGGGGCCATTGGGGGTTACGACTTGCTGTTTACCCCAGGGAGATGGATGGTGATCCCAAGGTCTGGGTACTCCAGAGAGGTAGGAAGTAGCCCAGAGGAATCAATCTATAGTCCAGTTGTACTGTGACCTGATGCTATTTCATTTGGGACCTCCTGACTCACTGGTGGCACTTTCTGTCGCTCGTAAGGCCTTGGGCTGGTAGGATAAGGTGTGTCACAAAAATGGGCACAGAGGATGACCAGAGGCCTTTTTGGTTACTTTTGAATGGGATGCCTCTGTGGCTGAGTGAGTCCTGGGGGAATGGGTCACCCTCTCGGCTCCAACAGTGGAACTTACTGCCACTGGTAAGGCCCAGGTGGGGGCCTGGTGGAGCTGAGCCCCCTACTCCACTATCTCATAATAGGCTGGGAGGCCTGGTAGTACTCAGCCCCCCAATAATGTGAGCCCATAGATTGTGGTGATGTTTGCCCTGTGCTTGACGGCCTTGGGTCACAGACTGCTTGTTTGTTCTGCTCCTGCCAGAAGGGCCAGAGCAATGAACTAGCTAACCCAGTATCCTGTCTCCTGACAAAGGACAATGCTGGGTGCTTCAGAGGGAATGAATGGAACAAGCAATCATCAAGTGATCCATCCCTTCTGTCAGTCCCAGTTCTGGCAAACGGCAACTCCATGAACTTATCTTGTTCTTTACTGAACTTTGCTGCAGCCTGGGCCTTCACAGCATCCTCCGGCAAGGAGTTCCACGGATGAACTGTGCCCTGTGGGAGGAAACACTTCCTTTGCTTTGCTTTAAAACTGCTGCCTTATACCGAAACTACAGATGTTTTAAAAAGCACAAACTCAAGTATCATCAGAAGTGTTTTGATGAAATCAGTACCACGTATTTGGAAGCAGCACTTGTTTGTGTCTAAACATTTCCCCCTCTTGTGTTTGCAACCCAAACACTGGCGAAGAGGGTGAAACGAGCTACCGTGTGAACAAGCCCGGGAGCTGGGTTGAGAGCCGTGGACACAGGAAGACAAGCGGCGGAAACTGCCAAAAGCCGGTGCGGCGTTTAGCGCCGCTTCCCTCTGAAGGACGCCAGGCAGGCTAAGGAGCGGGTTAAGCTGTCGCTGGCCCGCGGGTTTGGCGAGGCAGTTGCGGCTCTCGGCCGCTGGGAGGCGCCCTCCCCTTGTCTCCGGGCGGGGGAGCCGAGGGCGCCAGACAAAGAGCCGAGCAGGGGGGCGGCCCGAGGCTCCGCCCCCTCCCCCGGCAGCCAGCCGCGCCCCGCCCCCTGCCATGGCTAGCCAACAAATCAACCCAACCTGGCGGTTTTTCCGCCCCTGCCACTCGCCTCTCTGATTGGCCGGCCCGGGCTCTGTCCCCGCCCCGTGGGCCGCTCCCGCCGCTGGGTTTCCCCGCTCGCCGCGGCCGGCGGGGGGTGCCCGGCCGGGGTTTGTGTGAGCGGCGCGGTGGCCGGGGCGCCCAGCGGGGCCAGCAGCCGTGCGCAGCCGCCGACAGCGAGCCCGAGCCTCCCGCCCCGGCCCGTCCCGGCCCAGCGCAGCCCTGCCGGCGCACGGGAGGAGAGCGAGCTGCCCCGCCGCCCCCATGGCGGGCGGGCCCGTGGAGCCGGTCTACGGACTCTCCGAGGACGAGGTGAGTCGCTGCGGGGCGCCGCCCGCAGCCCCCCCGCCTTGCTCAGCCGGCAGGTATTTCCTCCCGCCACCGCCCCCCCCACAGCCGGCTGGGCTGCCAGGGGGCCCCGGCCCCCGCCCTGGGCCGGGAGGGCGGCGGCGGCTCGGTGCGGTGTGACAGCGCCTCGGCCATTGTCAGCTTCCGCCCCGGCACCCGGCCACCCCCGCCGGCATTGCTGCGCCTGGCTGTGGGTCAGCGGGCACCCGCCGCGTGTGTGTCACACGTAGGTGGATACGGTGAGGGGGTGTGTAAAACACACAGCTTCATACAATGGATGCACTGTGGAGGAGCTGCCTGCCTCAATTGTTTTTTTCCTTCCAGCTCTGGCAGGGAGGTCCCCGTTCAGAGATGATTTGATTTGGAAGTTTGGGGAGGCGGCTCCTGACCCTCTAGCTGCTCCCCGCCCAGGACTGCACTAAAGGCTCTTGCCTGAAGCCCCCAGCTGCTGGTCTTTGGATGCAAAGAGCCGGTGCTGTCTTTGCATGTTTGCTGTGAGGGTATGCGGAGCCTCCAACTCCTGCACTCTCTCTGTGGCTTGGCTTCATTCTCGACTCTGCCCCTGCTTGTGCAGCACCTAACACAGCGGGGCTCTGATGCGGAGGGGGCTGCTGTGTGCAGTATACTTGAGTGCACAAACGGGGAGTCACGTGGCACTTAAAGACTAACAGATTTATTTATTGCATGAGTTTGTGTGGGAGAAAAGCCCAATTCATCAGATGCTTGAAGATGGGGAACTTGCAGAATGGAAGCAAAATAAATGCAGGGACGTTAAGTCATAGGATTGTGTCAGATGGTAATGGCAAAAACCAAAGCAGTTGTTTAGACTCCAACAGTGAACGACCTGTCTGTTTGGGTAGGGCCCTTATGTTTTTATTTGCCTGTAAAGACATGTCACCCATACATATTGTCTTTTAGACATTTTGATTATTACCTTGAATATTTATTCTTTATGCCATTATAGCATGACCTCGGGCTGTGTTGTTCTTTTTTTCTTATCTGATCTTTCACCTTGTCAGTAGAAAGGAGGCAGTGTGTCCCAGGAAGTGGTGAGATGTAGACATTTAGGAACAAAGAACCAAGCTTTAGATTTAGACTGAGGTATTGTAGGTGGAAAGAGAGCTGCTATTCCCAAGTCTCATTTAAAGGCCTTTCTGAACACACACTGTTGGAATGCAATTTGCTGACGACTAAATACACACATCTTTTGTGGTTTATTTTACAAATGGACTAAACGTTTCAGTTGCGTGTTTTCAATATCTGGGAGCTAGTGTCAAAGTCAGCCCCCGTGCTGAATGGCGTTTTAAAGACTAACAGATTTATTTAGTGCATGAGCTTGTGCGAGAAAATGCAATTCATCAGATGCTTCAAAATCATCTCAAGTGGATTTTTCTCCCACAGAAGCTCACCTGAGAAAAAAATTTGGTAGTCTTTAAATGGCACAGGACTCCTTGTTTGTTTTGCTGAACTAGACAGCTGCCCCCTTTGGAACATATATTTGCTGGTATTTTCTGAGACATGAGGGCCCAAAACCCCTGCGGTGTGGCAAAATATTGCAGGATATGGCACTGACACAACACACTCAGTTGCCCTAGCTGTTTTTTCAGCTCATAAAAGCCAGCAGTGGTCCCTATACCTTTTTGGTTTGGTCCCTCCTTGGAAGTCAGGGTTTAGAGTTGCAGCCGGGCCATGCATAGCGCTTTCTCCTTGCCTCCACAGGGGCTGACTTGGGGCTTACCGTGCACCCCCAGGATTCTGAGCTTTTATAATTCACAGTATGATCGGGTCCTGGTTATCTGGTCTGCTTGGATGACACCGGACGTGTTCAAATGATCCAATCAATAAAACAAGAAGGCATGCTCAGAGTTCACCAGATTGAGCTTCTGCTGTGTTTTGTTCCTGAAGAGTCACATGTATCCAAGATTGTTTGTGAAGGTTCATAAAGCTAGATGAGAGAGAGGAACTGAAAGATGGTCTAATTTTGATATCTTCATTTTAATCACTTGAACAGGCGAGCCCATTCAAATGCGTTCTTTTCCACATGTGTTTTGTACAAACCTGGTTTGTTTGTCCGCTTTCATAGCTTTATAAACCGAACCCTCAATACACCAACGTTCACACACAGAGGCTCCTCCCATCTAATCTGAATTCAGTTTACCACAGTCATTTGTTTCAAGAAGAACTGATAGTTCAACCATGTTTATACTCTGCCATGATGCCCCCATCATATCTGCTATCTACTGGATTGCCAGCATTAAAGCTGACCTCAAAAAGATGCATGAAATTGGAAGAGTTTATTAATACAACATGTTGCCTTTGCTTGGGGATTTGACCACTATGCAAACTCATCAACGTGATTTCTCCAGGACTAGAAGAAGAAGAAATTTATTCTTTACAGTATCACAACAATGCTCTTAAGTCAGATGCTGTAGAATGGGCTATTCTCTCTGCAAAGGTTCAGTTTATTAGCACCACCCTTGTTTCTTTGCAAGGTACTCGTTAACAATGTGCACATACATTGTATAATCTGGTTAACCTACAGGACTGATGAACTTCATCTGTATCAAACACAGATTCCAAAGGGACAGCTGTAACTTAGTTCAGCAAAACAGACAAGGAGTCCTAGGGTGCTTTTAAGGACTAACAAACTTATTTATTGCATGAGCTTTTGTGAGAGAAAATCCCACTTTGTCAGATGCTTTGAAGATGGGGGAATTTATAGAATGGCCAGAAAATAACTGCAGGAAAGTGTAAGTAATGGGATCAGGTCAGACTGTAACAGCAAATCACAGCAGTTAAGATTCAGATGCTGGGGAACAGCAGATAGAGGAAGAGGAGGTCAAATCACCTGTTGTAATGAGAAAAAAAAATCCAGAGCCCTTATTTAGCCCTGAAACAACACAGTCATGTTTGTGTATGAATTACAATTTTGCAGCTTCTCTTTAAAGCCTCCTGTTGTTATTCGTTTTGGGAACTGAGGCCTAGGAACAACCTCTCTGCTTTCAGGAGAGATAGATGGATGCTGACCACTTCATTTTGTGGTTTTTAAAAAAACTGTTGTGTGAGTGACAGATTCCCCCTTATACAGATGCTTATAAATGTTGGCTGCTTTTTCATTTTATGCACAGAACAAATCTGGCCTATCAGTGCAGGCTTCCCAGTCTGCTCTGCCAGAGTAACTTGACCCTGAGTTGGAGGGAAGGAATGCAAAAATGTTGTGATAGTGCCCTGAGCTCTCAGGGTTAGAGGCCCATTGGGCTGTAGGATGACATGGTCGCTGTCCTGAGGAGTTTGCAATCTAAGAGGACAAGCGTGTCCCTCCTGCCCTCCAGATGGCAACATAATATATTTTGTGTGTGATCTTGCTATACCTACTCTGTTTCTGGCCTCTCTCTCCTAAGAGAATCCTATCACTGCTGGCTCAAATGCAATGATTGTAGTAGCAAGCCTGTTCTCTGGGGACTGGACTACAGTTACCCTCTTGCTGTGTCTGATGGCTGCCTTGTAGCCAACAGGTGTAATAAGTTTTCATTGCTACTGATGTTGACTTGTTTTATGGTGGCAAAACAAACAAGGAGTCCCGTGGCACTTCTAAAGACTAACAAAATTCATTTATTGCATGAGCTTTCATGGGGGAGAATCACACTTGCAAATAGTTAAGCACAAGTTCAACTTCTATTCATATGTAAATTCCTATGATGTCAGTAGAACTATTTGCATGACTAAAGTGAAGCATATGCTTGAATATTTGCACGATTTGGACTTAAATTACAGCCTTTGGATAGTACCCACAGTTTTCCGTAGATATCTTCTTACAGAGGAATTCTCTTCAAAGAATGTGATAGACAAAAAAATCTGAATATAATAAATCTACATTTAGTACATCATGAAACTCATTAAATGGGTGGAAGTTGCTGTTCATTGTATATCAATTAAAATGTATAGTTAGAATTTATTTCCTTGCAAATGCCACACAGATGATCAGGTTCTTTATCTGAGATAAAGTATATGGGTATTACAGATGCTCTGGAATTTTATAGCTAAAAATGCCGGTCCTTGGTGGTGTCAGAATAATACTTGAGTATACTTTCTCCCTTCCATTCTGCACTGTATGTCTTTATTGCAGAGTCTTCATTTGTGCAGTTTCCCTTGAGTGGGAGGTTCTGTTGTGGAGTAAGAACCAGAGGTGGTCTTGGCTGGTTTGAGGGAGCCAAGGCGCATTTCAAAAAAAAAAAAAGGCAAATCTGGATGACAATCTAGGTGGGGGAAAAAAAACCACCATGGTGCTTCTGCATGTGGTGGTGTGCAGACTAGACACTCCATGCCTGGCTTGTGTGGGTATACCTTGCAATGTAGATGGGAAGGTATGATTAATGAATACAATGCCCTGTGCTCCTGAACCCCCAAGGAAATACCTTACATGACTTTCTAGTCTACACAGGGCTGGCTCAAGGGATTGTGGCTCTCTTGAGCCGGCGCTTGTGTCCCTGGGGGATGTGGAACTTGGCCTCTGCTCTGGGCTGGTTTGCCCCGCCTCTAGAGCGGGGAACAGCCAGCCCAGGGGCGGAGTGGGCCTGCTCAGAAGCCAGGCTCTGCTCTCCTGTTCCTCCCCTGGCCGGCTGTTTCACCCTAGGGGTGGGAAGGACCAGCCCAGAGACAGGGTGAGAGAGTGCAGTCCGTGTCATGGGCTGGCCTCCTCCACCCATGGGGATGGTGTGGCTGGCTTAGGGGAGGGGCAGGAGTGCAGGCTCCAGCTTCTGGGCTGGCCTGCTGCGCTGCCCCCAAGCTGTGGCGCTCTGAGCTGGTGCCATAATGGCTCATGGCTAGTGCCGGCCCTGAGTCTACATGCCCGAGGAGTGTATGCTTCTGTTGTTAGTGGTGTAGTGTCCTGATACCTTTCCTGTTGCTGAAGCCTCTCTCTCTGCTGCCAGAACCTTTCACTGTCAGGTGTATTTTCACACCCTAGAGGCTACCGTGGACTCAGCCTGCCTATCTCTGTGGTGTGGTACTACTCGTGTAGCATCTGTGCTCTATGCCCTGTCAGAAGGGAAGAAGTAGCCTCTGTGGGCTTCCATTGTGGTCCTCAGGTTCCAGACGGGTGACTGTGTTAGTCTAGTTCAGCAAAACAAAGTTTCCTTGCCCATGAGCCTTCTGTGCTGAAGTAAGTAACCAAATGGTGCAGGAAGCTGAATTTGCAAAAAATGTTACCCAGCCCATATCTGTCCTTACTGTATTAGTATATTAGTCCTGGTACTTTTCCCCTGCTTGGGGACAGAGCATTACCCCCTGTTACACCTGTACAACTTTCTGTAATTAGAGTTAGTTGTATGAGCAGACCTGAGGGTAGAATAAGCAAGAATTGCTTATTTTGCTGAACTGGACTAACACAGCTTCCCCTTTGGGCCACATTTTACTCTCATGTTGCCAAGTTCCAAAGAACAAATTTTTTTTAAACATTTTTTCAAGTTCTTTCTTTCAAGCATATCTTTAAAAAGATCAGATTTTTACAGCTCCTTATTCAAGCAAATAAAATGCAGGTTTTTTTTTTTTTTTTTTTTTTAAATACCTTTGGAGAACAAGCACCACTGAACACAAGGAAATCTGTAGAAAAGAAAATCATCTCCTGATTCTTTTTTTCCCCTTTGATTTAGTTTATAGCTTTTAACATTTTCCCTGCCTTTAGGTTTTGCCTTCCCTACCCCCACAAGGGTGGTTTCACTTTTTGTTTTGTTTTTTGTTTGCTTGTTTTTTTGGGCTAGAAATAACGTGTAGATTCTAAGTCCTTCCTCGGGTTTGTACAGTATGCATTGCTGACCCAATTTCAAAAGGGATAGCCGTGTTAGTCTAGTCCTTGTTGTTTTTTTTTTATTACTGACACACGCTATCTCTCGGGTTGCTTTGTGATACGCTGTGAACTGTATCTCACGGGAGTGTGCATGTGCATGCACACACGCGTGTGGTAATAACTGTGTCCAAGATACAACGAAGTACTGTAGCTCAGGCATTGGGTGGGCATCACTATGCACTGATATCCTCTACCTCATTAATTCTCATGCAGTAGACTAGGTCAAGTAACAGGCTACAAGTTAAATAGACGATAGTCTGGATTTCAAGTATTAAAGGAATCTTTGTGATGTTGCACCATTTTTGAATAAGCAACATATAACATTTGAAAATAAAATGAGCCAACTTTGATGTGACAGGAAATGATACTTGTATCTTAGGGTTTCTCAACCTTTTCTGTGTCATGCTCTGTCTTAGAGTTTGTGAGGTCCAATTACAGTAAATTTAACAAATTATGCTGAAGTTTTAGGTGACTCTTTTGTGACGCATTTCATAGGGTTAACAATGAATATCGCTCTTATAAGACTATCTCCCTGGTGGTAGATTGTATCCCAGATAATGCATGTGGGAAGTGGGGTTGGCTTTTGTATGTTATGTTTGTCTGTTTCTCATGGAGTTCTGTTGTTCCGGAGCAATTTCCCTTGCGAAACTACAGGCCTGTACTGAAGAGCATCATTTTTACTGGTAATTGTAATGTGAGCTGGACAGGTTTCAGTGGGATTATGGAATGTAGTCTAGTCCGTAAAATTCCAAAAGAAGGAACAACAACAGCTGGTTTCTTAAATGTAGTTAATCCACACTATGTGATATGAATAGCTCCCTTGGATCCTGAGGACTTCTTGTTTTTTTCCTCCCCCTGTGGCTGATACTGAAATAGGAGTTTTGCTTTAAATCCTTAGTTTCATTTCCTCAAATACATTTTGTTTCCTCTTACTCGAAAGGTGAACTTCACCATCCCCTGATCCCATGTCCCTTCCTTGTTTTTGAAAGGGTCAAGTGCATATGAGAGTTGTAACAAAACTGTTGGGAGTCCTTTTTTTGTTTGTTTTGTTTTTTCTTTGTTCGACATAATAACAGGGCCAGATGAACTAACTTGAGGGCCCTGGGCTGCTGGAGGCCCCCCCACCAGAGGGGACCAGGGTGCCCCTGACCATGGTTCCTTCTGCTTCCTCCCGTGGCTGGGCCTCACAAGCCATCCTCTGCACCCCTGTCACTGGGGAGCCAGGCCTTGGGGCCAGAGAGTGTTCCTGCCCCAGCCCTGCTCTGGCCATTCTGCCCAGGTGTGGGGGAGGCTAGCTGGTGCACAGTGGGCCCTTAAAGGCTGAGGTGGGAGCCAGCTGGCTGCATCCCCTCACCCCAGTCCTGTAGAGCAAGCAGGGGCTGGCCCGCCCTGCCTCACCCTCAAGGGTGGGCTAGCCCAGTGGTTCCCAACCTTTTCTCTGCCATGGCACACCTTGATACCTTCAAATTTTTCAAGGCACACCACCTTTAAAAAACACATGAATATTCAAATTAACTTAAATTACTTATGAATATTCATGAACCTTGGCACAAGTGTTTCCAAAATGCCCCTAGGTGGGGTAGTAGGGGTAACAGTGCAGAAGTGGCAAAACAGGAGCTATGTGCAGTGACAGGAGTGAGTGTGGGGAGCACGGCAGGGCAGGGGTGGCAAAAGAGGAGGGAGGAAGGGAGAACATGAGCGGCTTTGGGGGGGGGCAGGGAGAAACCTGGGGAGTGGGAAGGTAGGACATGGGATCATGGCGCAGCACCCACTTCCCCCTTCTCCACAGTGACTCCTTGCCCCACTGCTGCTCCTTCCCACCACAGTGGGTCCCATCCTCCTCTCCCCCAGCCCCTTGCTGCCTGTGATGGACCCTCCCATCACTGCAGTGGCCAGAACTAAGTCTCCAGTCCACAGCTACACCCCCCCCCCAACCAAGCAGCCACCCCACAATTCCAGCT
>ML682015.1:4955693-5043602 GCA_007922195.1 Podocnemis expansa | reverse complement strand
CCCCCCCCCCCCAAGCCCTTATCTGGGCTGTTTGCAGGCTGCCTGCACGAGCTGCTCCACCCTGCAGGGGGAGATTCACACACTCCCAATCTCCTGCCCCTCTCTGCTGGCTGGGGCTAAGGAGGAGCCACCGGAACGCTGCGTTCTGGCTGCTCCTGCTATTTTTAGGGGGACCTCTGGAACTCCGCATTCTGGTGCCTTCCTCTATTTTTAGGGGGGGGCCAGAGGGCTGTCTGCCTAAAAATAGGGGGCCCCAGAACTGTGTTCTGGTGCCTTTCCCCTTGCTTTAACCCCTGTTTTTTCCCAGCTCTGCACAGCCCACGTGGCTGGGCTGAGCAGGGAGGGAACTTTAACTCGGGCTCTTGGGGATGCTTGCGGCACACTCTGGGTGTTGCTGCGGCACACCAGTGTGCCCCGGCACCCTGGTTGGGAACCATTTGGCTAGGCAGCCCAGGGGTGGGATGGAGCACAGAGCCTGGCCTTGCCCTCCCTGCAGCTCTGGCAGGTGCACTTCTAGTGCTCCTGCCCTGTTGGTATTGGGCTGGGTGAGGGAGGGGATTATTGGGGGTTTATGAGCTGGAGCCTGGGACACCCTTTTTGGCTGGGGCCTGGGCCTTAATCCCCTAAAGCCTCTTGGATAATGCAGCCCTGTGTGGTAAAGGAAAAATCAGAACCAGTTATGAAGTTGGAGAGTATGTGTGTTTTTTAGGGAGCAACCCTGAATCAACGCCAGATTGGAGAACTAGCTCAGGATCCGAACTCCTCACTGAAACTCTAATTTTGATTTTTGTGTGGGATTTCAAAAACCAAGTAAGTCACTTAGTGCTGTTGAAAATCACTTTCTTAATTCACATTGACTTGAGAAAACAACTGACCGATTCGAGGAGATTTTGTGTCTCCAAAAATTGTCACCTAAGTAATTTCTTGAAAGTGTTGTGTGAGAGAGGATGCATTTTTTATCCGTAATTTGTCGTCTTACCTCTTCTCTGGCTATTTATGATAAAACTTTCCTCTGAGGTATGAAAATCCAAATCCTTTAAAGTTACAGTCGTAACACACACAATGCACTGGTTATAAGGATTTGAAAACATAATTGCGCAACAATTAATTTTAATTGCCTTTGAATATGCCTTAAGTGTGAGTTTGAGGGGAAGAGCTTCTAAATAATTTCTGGATTTTTCTTCATGGTACTATTTGATTGTAAACTGGATTCCTAACACACTGGGTTTAATAACCTTTCACCAGAGATGGTATGTAAAATTCAATATTCAGATTCCAAAGTTAATGAAGCATTCTCTCACTGAAGCTAAAATGTAAAGATATGTTTTTAAGTTGAATCAGCAGGTATAGTACTATTAAACACTTTTATGGGGCACAGTTTAAATATATTAATATTGGAATGTAACCAGTAAAAATTCTCTCACATCAATCAAAACCTTCTTTAAGCTTTGTGAGTCTTGTCATTTATCATGTAATACTTGTGGGCAGACCCTCAGCTAGTATACATTTTTATAACTCCATTGAAGCTATAGCTGTTTATATCAGCTGAGGATCTGCCCAATGGCGTTCAGAGATGGATGAGAATTGATTTTTGTTTCCTGTTAATGGGCTGCCTTCATTGTGAGGCTGTATTTACTGATAATCAGTTACAGAGACTGTCAGCCTAATTTGCAATCCTAAAAACAGGGATGTTTGTTGACTGCACAAATGTTTTTAAACAGCATCTTTAACTGTAATATTTGTCACCTATCTTGAATAGTTAAACGTTGAAATGCCATTCTGCTGAAAAACTTTCTTTTAAAAATGAGAACATGACTGGTGTAGATAACATGCAATAAACTGTTAAATAACTGTTAAGATGTCATCATTAGGCAAGAAATGCAAAAGTTAGTGATCACGTTTGCTGGAAAACAGTACTGCTTTATAAATTTTGTATTGTGTCTGCCGTGAAAGCTCAGGCAATAAATACAGTTGTTAATCTTTAAATGTGCCACAGGACTCGTTGTTTTTGGTGGACTGACATAGCTGCTCCTCTGGTACTTATAAAAACCAAAGGGTTGATCCTCAACAGCTGTAAATTGCCCTAGCTATATTGCTGCACTTGCAGCATAAACAATAAAACAGATTATATAGTTGTATCTTCCAAAGTAGCGTAAGAGATTTGAAAACCCAATTACCGCAGAAAGAACAGAATCCACATCCCACAGGAACTTTAAAAATAGCACCATCATAGGATGGTAGGACTCTTTAAAAATGAGCAGGGTCTAGTCTCTAGGCTAGAGGTTCTCAACCTTTTGCGGGGCACAACGCAGTTGGCAGCAGACCTGCAGGACACACCAGCTGACCCATCCACTGGAGGCCAAATCGATCCATTTCTCTAGCTCACTATGACACACTTACCACTGTGTGATGACACAGTAATGTGTCCCAACCCAGTGATTAAGAACCACTGCTCTGGTGAACTTATGACTTTTTTCCTTTAAGACCAGTCAGGCAACAGGTACATGGGTCAGGTAAAGTGGAAAATGGGGACCAGAAGCTGTGACAGCTTTCCACCTGGCCATGTAATATTGTCCAGGCCTTAGAGGCTTCTGCTATTGTGTGTTTGCAGTTGGTTTTCTGTGAGACCAGACGTGAAGAGTACAAACAACTTGGCTCTGTCTTTGCTATGCAGATGCTAGGAGCTGCCTGATTGGTAGGATGTGGGTTGAAAAGAATTGCAGTGGAAACGGTGACTCTTTGCCCATTGAAAAATGGCCTGGAGGCTCTCTTCAGAATAACCTACAGAAAAAGGGAGAGAAGAGTATAGAAAATTCCACCGTTAGCTAGGGGGCAGTGCCAAGTGTCTTGGAATGATATGAGTGTACAAAAGTGGGTAAGGTTGGTAATCTCTGTGAGGAGTCCCAGGCAGTGCTGTCATTCTTATTTTACAGTCACTTGCCATCCTTGGAGATGTGTACGATAGAATAAGGCCCACTGTGGAACTCTGACTGCATATGTAGTGCTCTTCCCCACCTTGCTAGTGTACAGAGTTTCCATTAGTAAAAGAGAGAACTGACTCTTGCATCAAGATTCCCTCTTGTGAAGAGCAACAGCTGCATTAGAGGTTTGCATTTAATAAGCCACTACTTGGCATTATTATGAGTGTCAAGGATGTGTGGTTACACATATATGTTTGTTTTCTTGCTGTGACATAATAACAAAATTGTCGGGTTGCAGTTGTCTGTGTTGTACAGTAATTTTGAATTTTTTTTACAATGGTTTGACTTTAAACCTGTATTTAATGAGTAATCGGTGTGTATTTGGTATCAGCAGCAATAGCAAGTAAAACACAGGCTTTAATGGATTGTAACTAACATTCAGTGTAGTTTGTTGTATTAAAATGGTGGGTTTTATTGCCCGGACAGCCACTGTCTTTTACTACAGTGAAACAAGCTGTCTTGTGCGTTCTCTTGAATACTGGCAAGGGATTGTGCTGTCCGTGTGTATCTGCAGCAGTTTGGTAACGCTACTAAGGAGCAAAAGTTTCAAAGGGGTAGTTGTGTTGTGTCTGTCAGAGACTTCTTCTCTTCCCTTTCTATTTCTTCGTACAAAACTGTTTCAAGCATTGTTTTGTGGACTGCCCATTGGAGGGCACTGCGTAATGGTAGAATGAAAGTGAGCACTTTGTTTGTGAATCATTACTACTGTTCTAGAAAAGAAACCTTGGCATCTTGTACAACAGCCCAATAAAACATGAGATGACATGGGTATGGCTCTGTGAGGCTATGGCTATTTGATAAGCCTGTGCTATGCAAGTTTCAAAGGGGTAGCTGTGTGAGTTTCAGTAAAACAAACAAGGAGTCCTGAAAAACAAGCAAGGAGTCCTGTGGCACTTAAAGACAAATTTATTTATCGTATGAGGTTTCATGGGAGAAAATCTCACTTCGTCCAGATACTTTGAAGATGTGGAAACTTACGGAATGGGAGAAAAAGAAATGCAGGGAAGTGTAAGTTATGGGATCAGGTAGAGTCGTAACATGCTGTTTTGCCACCCGGAGCACATTCCGATCAGAATGCACCCCTTGCCTTTAGCACACTTGGGGCTGGTGCCGTGAAACACACCTTTTAAATGAACGGTTCTATTGAACCACTCCAGTGCACCCGGGGCAAAGCTCCATTGACCCCGCTGTAGTTATGGCCCTGGAGTTAGGTCAGACTGTAACAGCAAATCCTGTTGTAATGAGGAGGAAAAAAAACCAAAACAGAAACAATGTCCCTATTTAATCCTGAAAGGACAGAGTCAAAGGAGTCCTGTGGCACTTTAAAAATCCCACTTTGGTAGACACTTGTGCTATGCTGTTTAATTTTTTGAGCCAGTCAGACTTTGAGCAAAAAATTGGGTAGAATTTTTGAAGGGGAAGCAATAGGAGAAGGTTTTCAGGTGTTGGAATAAATAGCAGCATTGTTTGAGGAGCTGATTGGTATCTGTCATGGGTGAAGGTTTTACAGGGCATATCTCCTGCCCCTCATGGACTCTATGCAGACCTCATGGAGAACAGGTTTCATGTAACTACTCAAGGGGGCTGTACTCAGGAGGTCCTGGCAACACTTACAAGGAATGGTTTGTGGGTACAGTGCTGTGCGTGAAGCTTAACATATGCATGCAACAACTATTCAAAGAGACGGAGTCCTGGTGCAAGAAGATGTTGGCATTTGGATTTCAAGTGAGTCACTCACATGAGCTGCTTCCCTGATAGTGGAAGCCAGGCTTTGCCCTGGTTACTGACTTAAATTAGATTAAAATATAGGAATTCAGTGAATTCAAGTAATACAGAACCCTTTTGGGGGGAAGAGGGGCATAGATCTCTGCTGAGACCATAACAAGATTTGTAGGTGATGGTTTGTAAGTACTGTAGATTTGAAATTTCCAGGTCCCCAAACTACAGGGAGCCCTGCATAAACTATACTTTGCACTGTAGCAGCTGGGATGCAATAACAAATCACAGGAGCAAAACCAGAAGTATTTTTATAACTTCTCAAAAGAATCTTGACCCATTCATAGCCTCAAAGTTCTTCTTTTGCAGCTTATGGAATAAATCCTACTAACTTTGGTAGGTTTCTTTTCCTGTCTTGCTTTTGTTCATATTTCCTTCTGAAAGTTAACTTTCAGTTGCTTTGCATAAGAGGATTTTACTAGAGCGGTGAAACACATGTCGTCAGGTCTCGTGTAAAAGAAATGAAAGGGCAATTCTGCAAACATTCCATTTTAAGAATGTGACTGTACACCAGGAAAGAGGAATGCGGTTCTACTGCTGGAGCTGCAACTCAGTTGATTAGTTGAACTGCTGCCATTTAGTTATTAAAACCTCCAGTAGGTGTTCACGATCAACTGGAATTGAGGGGAGCGTGGCTTTCAAAAATACTCCATCCACTGTCATGCTGACTTTGATATTGCAGCTGTTTTAAAAATAAAAGTGAAGGCATGAATTTAAAACATTTCTTGTGGAGCAAATAAAGAAGGTGTGGAAATAGATTAAGTGTGCAAAGTAAATTAAATGTTGTGTGAAATAACAAACTTCAACGAAGAAATTGCTGGTGAGGAAGTACTTTCGAGGTTGACATGCCCAGAATCTAAGCTAGTGATGGTGGAAACTGTTTTTATTGCTTTTTTTCTTTAAATTGCGATTAAAATACAACTTAAAACTCTTTAGACTGCTTATTCCTCTAAAATGAGAGCTGCTACACAGATACGGTCTTGTCTAGGCAACAAACACTATATATATAATTGCAGTCTTCTCCCTGAGGTCTCTGTTTTAATTCTTAGGAGCTGGCAGTATATGGCTACGTGCCAGATTCTTGCTTCTAGAGATCAGGTTTCTTATAAACTTCAAAACCCTACTGGTCATAAGAATGGAGGCCGGAAGTGTGGATGAGAACATTTATGACTGCAAAGAAAGCTGTTAAATCCAATTTCTATGGTTTAGTTCTGCAATAAAAGAAAAAAATTAATTTACTTTTTAATGGAGTTATTCACACCAGTTCACTATCCATGTTTTTTCTTAATTAAAAAAAAAAAAAAAATGCAGCCTGAATACCATGCAGGAACTTGTAGACAATCATTTTGTTTTTGTTTTTTTAAACTTTGGGAAAGTTCCAACTCTTGACTGGAAATAAACTAGCATATTTCCTGTACTTTGTTATTTAGAAGTCAAAAATTATTTCACTTGTGCTGCTACTTCTCAACTTGAAAATCTGTTCACACCAAACAGCTTCACAGGCTATGTGTGTATGAGAACAAATGAAAACAAGATTATTAAATAAGATGTTTTTAAAGCCTAAGAATCTTCTTAGTAGCTAAATGTGTTTGGTTATGTCATTGAAAATGGTGGGTTACCGATGTAACTGTCCTCCTTTTGAGATGGGCTGCTCACGTACATTCGGTTACACATGTCTGCGTGCTGCAGGGTGCGGTAATCCGGAAAGTCTTTTAGCCCTAGCCTGTCAGGTCAGGGTCATCGGCCAGTGCCCGCTCCGTGACACAACCGAGGCTGCGTATGTGACCCTGACCCTCCCAGTCCCTTCTTTTCATCAACTCTGAGTAATGGGCATGGCGGGAGGGATCTGAACGTATGTGAGCAGCCCATCTCAAAGAAGGACGGTTACATCGTTAACCACTGTTCTTCTTCGAGCGCTACTTACATCATTCAGTTACAGGTGACCACTTGCCATACCCAGGAAGATGAGCGAAGTTGCAGCTTACCCATAATGAATACAGCTCTGCCCAATGCAGCATCCTTTCTTGCCTGTTGGATGATAGCCTAGCATGTTGCGAAAGTATGCATCAGTGACCACATGGCTGCCTTGCAGATCTCCTGTGCCAGGGAGGCCATAGAAGAAGCCTGGGCTCTAGTCAAGTGGGCCCAGACTCTCCCCGGGAGGGGTGTACCCAACCTTCTGTAGCAGTCTTTAACACAGTTTGCTATCCATCTGGAAATGCACTGTGTTGTCACTGGTTGTCCTCTTTTTCTCTCTGCAATGGTGATGAAGAGTTGCGGCTTTGCGGAATGGAGGTGTCTATTCAATATACATCAGGAGTGCTTGTCTGACGTCCAGGGTGTGCCACTTTCTTTTGTTTTCTGTGGCCTGAGGGTCTGGAGGAAACACTGGGAGGCAAATGTCCTGATTCAGGTGGGATGGTGAGACCACCTTTGGTAGAAACGAAGGGCATGGGCATAACAGCACCTTATCTGCAAAGAATCTTGTATACAGGGGTTCAGAGGAAAGGGCTCTGAACTCTGAGACCCGTCTTGCTGAGGTTATGGCCACCGGAAAAGTCACTTACGACGAGAAGATCAGGAAAGTGCTCGAGCCCAAGAGTTCATATGTGGGCTCTGTCAGGCATTGGAACACCACATTTAAGTCCCACTGAGGAGTGAGGTGTCTAGGTTATGGATCTATCTTGTCAATACCCTTCAGGAAATGAGTGGCAGTTGGGTGAGAGAAGACTGGGAGCCCTTCGACTCTTTTTATGAAGAGTAGAAATTCGTCTAGGTGAACTTGTGGAGAGGAAGTTGATAGGCCCTTATCCTTGAGGGTTAAAAGATAGTCCAGTATCAAGTGGATGGGGGCTGACTCTGGTGTCACCCCTCTTTCCCTGGACCAAAGGGAAAAACGTCTCCATTTAGTAGCATAGGTGGCCCTAGTAGAGGATCGTCTTCTGCCCACCCATGTCTCCTTAACTCTGTCTGAGCAGTCTCCGAATCATTTAGCTATGCAGCCTCCATGCCATCAGGTGTAGCAATCTTGGGTTTGGGTGCCGTAGCGTGCCTGAGTTCTGCATAATAAGTCCTCCCTGAGTGGAAGGCAAAATGGGGTATCTATTGACATGTCTTGTAGGATTGAGAACCTGTGTTGTTGGGCCAGTCTGTTGCTATTAGTATCATGTACACTCCATCCCTTTTTTATCTTTAGGAATACCTGGTAAATCAGGGGAATCAGAGGGAAAGCTTACATGAGTGGGCCCCCACATGGGATCAGAAAGGCATCTGCAGTTGAGCCCTTCTCTTGGCCTCTGAGGGAACAGAATTGTTAACACTTCTGATTCTGATGTGTTGCAAATAGATCCGTTTGTGGTATACCACATCGGCTGCCAAAGTGGGACATCTCATCTGCGTGCAGCGACCATTTGTGGAGTGACAGGAAGGTTTTGCTCAGCGAATCTGTTGCACTGTTTTCCACCCCTGGCAAATGGGCTGATATTGGGGTGAAGTCATGTTTCAGAGTGAATTCCCAAAGGCTGGTGGCTTGTGTGCAGAGAGCTGGGGAGCTCACCCCTCCCTGTCAGTTCGTGTAAAACATGGTCGTTATGTTGCCTGTTAGAACCTGGACTGTTTTCCCTTTTACCAAGTCCAGAAAAACTTGGCAAGCTAGATGAATGGCCCTGAGTTCTTTCACATTTATGTGAAGGGACCTGTCTCTGACGGCCCATGTCGCTTGGGTTGAAAAACCCTCTGAGAGATGTGACCCCCAACCCGCATCCTTTGCATCTGTGGTCAGAGTCACTGTGGGATTCGAGGTTGAAGAGAACCCTGTCCCTGGCAAATAGTGGGTCCTGCCATATTTCGAGGGTTTCTAGGACTTCGCAGGGAACTGACGGTACCTTGTTCAAGTGTTGTCTTTGGGGATGGAAGACCGAGGATACCCAGAGCTGGAATGGTCTCATTCTCAGTCAAGCCGTTCCGATCACCGAGGTGGAGGGCACCATGCAGTCCAATAACTGCAGGGACCGTCTGGCTGTGGTGACCAGAGTCCTCAAACTCCAAAATGATGGAACACATGGACTGAAAACTTGATAGGGGAAGTGACACTTTTTGCCTTTTGCGGAGTCCAGTAAGGCTCCGATGAAGTCTATCCTGTGGGTTGGGATGTTTTTTCTTTTCCCCTCGGTTCATGCAAAGCCCCAGGTGACCTCACAGCTTTTTTACAACTGTGAAGTTGTGGTGAACCTGGTACTTGGACTTTCCTTTTATTAGCCAGTCATCGAGGTATTGGTAGATTTTTATGCCCTGCCTCCTTAGATATGCCGCCACTGCCACCATACATTTTGTGAACGCCCAGGGGGCTAAGGTGAGCCTGAATGGGAGGGATGCAAATTGAAAATACTTCCCTTCCACTATGAATCTGAAGAATCTTCTGTGTTTGGGCCTTCTTGCTATATGTGAGAAATAAGCATCCTTTAAGTCGAGGGCTGCGAACCAGTGCCCTTGATTTAGAGCTGGGATGATTTGTGAGAGGGAAGCCATATGGAATTTTATTTTCCTTAGATGTTTGTTCAGTGCCCTGAGGTCTAGAATAGGTCTCAGATTGCTGTTTGGTTTGGGACCTATGAACTTTTGGGAGTAGAACCCCTTCCACCATTGACTCTTTGGGACCCTCTCTATGGACCCTAGGGAAAGTAGTTTCTTGTATTCTCTTTGTAACAGAAGATTGAGCTCTGGATCCCTGGGATGCAAGCAAGGGGGCAGGTTCCTGTCTCAGGGTATACATTTGAACTGAATTGAGTATCCTTTGGATATCACGTCCAACATCCAACAGTTGGTTGTGATGCTGGCCTAATGAGGTAGAAACTGGGCCGGTTGGGTGGGGGTACAGGGGCCCTCTAGCTGTTTTGGTTTTTGGCCAACTGATCAGGAGTTACTGTTTCATTGTCTGGGCCAAGGATTGGGATTTTGAGCCCTTACCTGTTCAATTCTTTTCCTTCTTTGGGCCACCATATTGATGCCGAGGCTGCTGGTAGGAGCTCTGTGCTTGATTTTATTGCTGCAGCTGTTGGGATTGTTGCTGGATCTGCTGGGGCCTGAAGGAATGCCTAACTTCCTGTGGTGCATACATGCCTAGGGATTTCAGTGTCGCCCTAGAATCCTTCATGCCATGTAGTTTAGAATCTGTAGATTCTGCAAACAGGGCTGGGCCCTCGAAAGGGAGGTCTTGAATGACCAGCTGGATCTGTTGAGACAATCCAGAGCTCTGTAACCAGGCTGATCTGCATATCGATGGCAGTGTCAGAGGTGTCCCACGACATCATTAGTATGTCACGGGAGGCTAATACCCCTTCCTCTACCAGTGTCTCATCATCCCTGAGGTGTTCCCTGGGAATCACATTGCAAAAGCTTTTTAGTGCTCTCCAGAGATTGAATGCCTATTTCCCCAAGAGGACATGGTGGTTTGCGATATGCAGCTGAAGAGCTGAGGTGGAATAAACCTTCCTACTGAAGAGGTCAAGTTTCTTTGCCTCCTTATTTTTGGGGGTGGAGCTTGGTTGGCCCTATCTCTCCCTATGGTTAACCACATCCACCACCAGAGAGCCCAGCATGGGGTGGTTAAAGAGAGAGGTGAATTTATCAGCTGGGGCATGGTACCTCCGTTCCGCGACTCTGGACACAGGGGAAATCGAGGAGGGCGTTTGCCAGTGCACTTTCGCAATGCCATGTACCCCCTCATGCAGGGAAACTGAGACCTTAGCAGGTGAGGCCGCATCCACTACATCAAATAGGGGATTGCATTGTTCCTTTACAACCCCAAGATCCAAGTTCAAGTTTGCTGTCATGCACCTAAGCATATCCTGCTGGGCATGTGGGTCATCCCTGTATGCCAAAGGTGGTTGGTAGGTTGCTTCGTCTGGCAAAATGGATGAAGGAACTCGTGATCTACAGTAACACATGATACAGGAGTCAGATTCATTGTCTGAGGATCAAGGGGTCCTAGTTGACAGTGACGCTGAGGGTTGCAGTTATATAGGTTCATCCTCTAAAGGGTGGTTGAGCCACCTGCTGGACCATTCCTGGAACGATCGCAGGGTGGAGTCCCAGCATGCCCTGGAGTGGCCCCTTTCCTTTTGGGAACTGCCATTGCTATAAAGACTACTCTGGG
Organism: Podocnemis expansa; assembly: GCA_007922195.1. NCBI lineage: Eukaryota > Metazoa > Chordata > Testudines > Podocnemididae > Podocnemis > Podocnemis expansa. Next base: position 5,032,691 of record ML682015.1, on the reverse strand, counting down.
GTCTGCTCTGTGTTCCCAGCAGTGCCAACTGGGTCAACAAGGAGGACAGCGCCGCACGCGTACACGCTTGGGTATCGAGGGATGAATTGCTGCAGTGACAGGGAGTTAGGGAGCACTTATGGCGCTGCTTACCCACAGGTTTCTCTCCCAGTGGGGTCAGTGCTGGGGCCGATGGGGTTTGACGGCTCCATGGCTCATCGTCTGACTGCCGAGGAAGTGGAAGTTGATCTCGCACTTCTTGATCCCTGCAAACTCAGTACCAAAGGTGAGCATGTAGATATGGATGAAGAGGGGTGCCCTTTGGCTGATTCCTGGTCTGGTCCTGGGACAGTGCCAGTTTCTGGTACAAGGGTGGAATCTGCCATCGGCTCTAATACCAGTAGTGTTTCTGCTGTGGTGGTCCACTCGTTGCTGAGAGGACCAGTTTTCCCTTTGACTGTACTGACCTGCATGGTGCTGGGGAAGTCAGTTCTGATAGGACCCTTGCCGCCACGAATGCCTCCAGTGTCAGGGGAATGAGGATGCACTCCAGATCCTTTCCCGGAGGTGGAGTAGCCAGGAGCGAGGTGGCACAGCGCTGAGGACGTGCTGAGTCAGAGGCTGATCGTGACTTTTTACTAATAGCTGGAGAGCAGTGCCAGATTTTTTTCTGGTGCCGATCTGGCACACATTGCCAGCAAGTCCTTAGGCATAGCCGTTGGTTGCACTGCCCGATCCTGGGTGATATCGCGGAGCCATTGCTCCCTATCTTTGCATGTTCTGCACTGAAATGACTTGCATATGGGACATTTTGTCCACCCGGTGTGACTCACCCAGGCAGGAGAGGCACTTCTCATGGGGGGTCGTCGATTGGGAACACCTTGCAGCAGACCGCACAGTGTTGAAATCCTGGCATAATTTCTGTTGCAAGATAACAGGAATATCTCGATAAGACAGACGCTTGCTTAATAGCAAGGGGAGGCTGTTCAAGTACTGTTGCTGAGGGAGGAAAGAAGGAACTGGGAGGGTCAGGGTCACATATATAGCTGCGGTCACGGCACAGAGGATGCGTTGGCCACTGACCCTGACCTGACAGGCTAGGGATAAGACTTTCCAGATTACTGTGCACTGTGGAACGTAAGCATTTGTAACTGAATGATGAGAGCAGCGCTTGAAGTCTAGGTTCTGGCCTGCAGTAATGCCACGTTTGAGGTAAAGGTTCTTAGGCGTTCCTCTCCTTAAGTCTGCTTTCTCTCTGCACATGTACAAGTGGAGCAGTGAAGTTCACCTGACCAGATCTCTTAAAGAACCTATTTTCCCACTTTGTTCCTCTGCCCATGCCAAGATCATGAAGGTGGCTTTTCTTTACCTGCTCACCACTCCCAAACCAACTTCCAGGTAATAAAAGCAACATTTTTTCTTTCCCTCGCCCCAAAAGGGAGCATGCCCCGCATTTTGGGAGCCACAGGGTGAGTGGGTTACAGACTGTTCAGCTAAACCAGATATCCAGTATCTTAGTTCAGTCTAAGCCAGCAAACAAGGGGTTCTGTAGCACTTAAAGACTAACAAATTTATTTTTTGCATGAGCTTTCATGGGAGGAAAAATCCTATGATGCCTTTCTTGTTTTTCAGTGGGTGATAGGGTACTCTTGTTCTTTATCATTTTCCTGGGTGAACTCATTCAGGAGCATTGTGATTGTTTAGTTTCACCCATAGTTGTTACTGGGGCATTAGGGTTCAACAGATCTTAAAAGGCGTTCTGTGTTGGGGAGTGGTGTGTTAATCATTGTAGCAGTTGGGAGATGTTTGCGGGTTTTGCATCTACTGTTCTGGCGGGATCTGGGTCTGCATTGAGCTGATGTGCGCGGGTCTGTGGGGTGCTTCCTTCTGATGGTGAGCTTGGAAAAGTTTGGGGGTATTTTGAAAGCCAGAAGAGGTGAGTCAATAAACTTTCTTTCAGGACGGGGTCTCCATTGAGTCTGGATTGTAGTTGTCTGATAACCCGTGTGAGTTTCATGAGGGCTGGTCGGTGACAACTAGGATGTGTGGTCAGATGGCTTTTATTTCTGTACTGAAGTAAGTTTCCCTCAGTATTTGGATGTTTCATTCCATGATGCCATCTGTGTGTCTAATTTTGTTTTATCTTTTAGCTGGAAAAAGTGTTTCTTTTTATTCTTTCTCTTGCCTCCTTTCCCTTTGACTACGTATTTGTGTGTGTGCATTCTTATTTGCTTGGTTTTCATGGTTGCTTTTAAAGTGCGTGGATACAAGGTTGACTTCTGTAGTACTTGGTAGTGATAAGAAACCATGTCAGTGGAGATGGGAATATTTTTTTATAAAACTGTAGAGTAGGGATTGGAAACCTTTTAGTAAGGTATGTGTCTTACCCTCTGCTGCCCAGTGCTGGGGACTTGGTGGTGGTGAGGGGGGTGATAGCTATGATTTTTCCCACCTCTCCAGCTGTTTCTTGTATGCTGGGCCCATGTGGGAAAGGAGAGGGGCAAGGGGCACATTGGAATGTGTGTCGGGGGGGGGGGAATAGAGGGAGCAGGTGAAGCACTTGCAGTCTGGAGTGACATGGCTGTGGCCTGAGCTCCCGCATGCCACACAGACTGGGCATGCATGTTAAAGGCTGCCAATCTCTGCTGTAGAGATACCTATTTGAGGAATACATATGTTAAGAATGGTCCAATGACTGTCAAGCTGATTTATAGATATACTTGATTTCACTTAATACATGTTGGGGGAAACATGAGAATGATGGGACTACCTTTCACATGCCACAATATTTGTATCCTAATACTGGAGGAAGACTTTATGTCCATACATGTATGATACTACAGTTAGTCAGTCATCAAGGCATGCAGTTTAAATAACTGTCACTTTTTCAGATACACTAAGAAAGTTAAATGAGTTTGACCTATTGATTGATAAATCAAAATGGGCATGTGTGTATGTATGTGAGGGAGCACCATTACTGCAGGCCTTGACAAATACACATTTCTGGTCACCATGGCGACCAGTTTTGGTCACCAGAGAGTACTCCCCATTACGTTTTTTCAGTGCAGCTTAGGTGACAGGCTACCAAGAGTAAAAATACTAATGCCTAGCTGTGAGCCAATTTTGTCTGCTCCTGCATTACTGCCATTTGATGTAGTAATTATTTATTGGAAGCCGTGTGGGAAGTCTTGACCCCCACAGAAATCACTGGGAGTTCTGTTTGTGAGCAAGACTGCTACAATATTCCATGTGCAGTAACTGAGTTATCTAGCAATGAGAACTGGGAGAACAGTTTTGAGTTTGTTCCCTCTGCTCAGGATTGGAGAACAAGCATGTTCAGCCTTAGGGAGAATGGCACCTCTGCCCTGTGACCTCCCTCAGCCTAGCCATTATCCCAAGTTCCCTTCCACTCTGCCAGAAGGGAGCAGATGCAAACTTATTTTGGTTTGTACGTATGTATGAAGCCATCAACTTTTATCCAGTATTCTTCCCTCAACCCACTTCTAACTGGAAGACACTTAGTGTGTTTAAAATAAAATGAGATCTTGAACATCTGTGCTGTTAGAAAAAGTTTGAATGACAGCCTGATAGACAGGAATCTTAAGAATTAGTGAGACATGAGTCTGTACTCAAATATAAATTAAAAAAATCTGTAAAAATTACCAGTATAAAGAAATTTTCATGCTGGGTTTTGAAGGCAAATGTAATTCAGCTTTTTTGTGCATAAGAAGACTAAAGTTAATATTAACTTTATTATACTATGTGCAAAAGTGCTGAATTAAGATTTTCTTAACTATAATGGTGGAACCATAGTGTAGACAGGACTCTGGTATTTTTACCGCAACTTATCCTTTGGTCTTGGTGCCTCAGCAAATGTGCTCCTTCTTTGCAGATATGGCATCCGGCTCACCTCAAAGCTGTAACTTAGTTTTTAACCCTCTCTCTGTTAATCAGTCCTTCATATTTTCTACACTTGTTTTTAATGCTTGTTGTTTCAATTACCAAATAGTGAAAACTCCATTCAATCAGCAGTTCTTCTAAGAATGGGTTTTTAACTGGATCCCAAGTCAATATTCCCTTTTAATTAAAACTTTCCTTCCCTATTAGCTAGCAGTTTGAGTTGACAGTTATGTGCAGAGTGCCCTCACTTCAGTGTGTTTTACCGACACATTTTTGTTGATGAGCTCCACCTCTTTGCTTTTTTCCTTTTACCTCAAACCACCACCACCACACTTACCACTTGGTGTAGCTAGTAGTTCTAATGCTGACTGGTGGTTTAAGTATCCTCAGGTACCTTTGTGTGATAAGTAACTTGCACCTAAATCCAAAACAAAGAAGGAGCTCTGTGGCACTCCTTTTTGTTTTGGTTTTTGTTGAAATCAGGGCTGTTCTGAGGGAGGAGCAGGGCCCAGGACCAAGTGCCTTGTTGGGGCCCCTGTCCGACCCCTACCCCCCACATGCTGAGGCAATGCTTCATGCTCCTGTTCTCTCCCTGAGGGCAGGGCAGTCTGGCTCACGGGCTGGGTCTGTGCTTTCGCCCTGCTGCTTGCCTTCAGCTTGCCACCAAGTATAGCGGGGTGATGGGGGGAACACAGCAATCGGGGGACAGCAGTGTGGAGCCCTGCTTCTCCCCCTGATGGCTCTGGCTGGAATAGACTGACATGGATATACTTCCATAACTTACAACTGAATGTCTCTGTGCTGTGGGTATTTGAATGCACTGTAGGAAGTGCTTAAATCGTGTGTAGGGTGTGGGAGAGGGAAGTGCAGGGGCAGGGTCAAAAACAGAACCAAATGCCCAAAATATAGGAAGTCAGATGCAAATGTTAGTTCAAATGCATTGTCTTCAAATTGTCTGTAATTAGTTGTGAAAGCTAGTTAACACTGTGACCATGAGCTGCTTTTTTTCCTTTCTTCAAAATAAAACCCATAAACCAAGGAATATCAAAGTTTCTTAGCATGAAAATTGCAGTGCTTGGAAATGTTAAAGCCAAGGCTCCTGAATTAATACTAACTCTGCCCTCTTGAGTATGTGTGATTAAAAGTACTGAATGTGTGAGTTAGTGTTGCTGTGGAAACTTGAACTGTAACAGTCAATTTCCTCTTTTGTGCTTATCAAAGACGTGAAACATTATAAATGTAATGAACTTGCTGTAAAGCTGATCTGCGAAGGAACCTGCTTGAGCTTTGTGCCAGCTTTTTTGTTGTTAACCTAGAAATGCCAGTTTTATTTATTTTTGGAAATGACTCTTCTGAAGTGTCTGTGGTGCTTTGGAAGGATGGGAGAGTTAATGGTCTTCTGACCTTATGAGAGCCTGGTTGCTATTAATTGAAAATGGGTGGGAGTTCTAAGCTAGTTTTGTGTAATTTTGGATTTGTTTTGCTTAGTGGTGTTGTTCTATTTAGCTCAAACTCTTTTTACAAAGGAGAAAAACTTATTGTAAAATAATCTTTCCAGAAGTCTGAGCACCTACGCATTCCAGTTGACTGGTTAGCAAAAATGACCACCAAAAATTGGGAAGACAAGATTTATGGACTTGATTCTCCATTGCCCCCGGGCACAGATTCAGTATAGGGTTTGAGGGAGGAGAGCTGCCAAGGAGCCAGATGCAACTCCTTGACTCTGTCACCCACCTCTGGTTGAACATTTTCATTTAGAACTGCTTGATGAAAAATTTTGGTTTTGACTAAAGAGAATTTTTTATAAAGTATCCACAGAAAATTTGATCCTCTTTGCTTATGGGGAGAAGGGAACTCCCAGATTTTTAGTTTTAATTGAGAACTGTTGCCTGAAAAATTATAGTTGAAAATGCTGCTTTGGTGCCTAATGGAAGTTATCTTGTAGATTTAGTGTTCCCCCATGCTCTGTGAGCAGGGCTCCCTTTCTGGAATACAGCACCCATCATATACTCTGGCAATAATTCTAAAGAAAACACTTCAGCTAAAGTAGGGCTTGACAAAATTGGCTCCCAGGTAGGTGCCAGCAATTTTATTTTTGGTCACCAGAGGGTGCTCCTCTGCTGCATTTTTGCAGGAGAGCTAGGAGCCAGGTTACAAACCCTGGTTGCCATGGCAACCTGGTTCCTGGGTTTTTGTCAAGCCCTGAGCTAAAGGTCTTTGTCTGGAAACGTTTATAGTTTCTTTCTCTTTCTCCCAAATAAAACCTATCCACAGGAGCCCATTTTCAAACTAGAGTTTTATGTAGTTGCGGAGATCTTGTACATAGATGCAGCTGGAGGATCATGACCTGAATTATGCCAGTGTCAATTCCTGATTTTTGAGCAATGGCATGATGATAGGCTCACCATACTGGATGGTGTGACTCTGAATGTATTCTAATTCAAGGTGTTTTGATTTAAAAAAAAAAAAAAGTTCTACATGGCTTCCTTAACCCAACCCCTTTCTATTGGTATTGACCTCCTGTTGGAATATGTCTCCATTCTCTGTTGCTGACTGGACCAAGGGAAGATGCGATGCAGTGGCTCATTGTTTTGCTTATAGAGCAAGAGGACAGCATTTCCATTAGAACAGCTGCAGCAGTCATTGAACTTGCTTTGCAGCCAGAATTCTCTCTCAGCAGAGACTTGTTATGGCACTTAGGCATTCTTATTAGGTTGTGTAAATAGGGTGAGATGACAACTTGGCAAGTTGTAACATCATCTATTTGGAAAACAGCACTTAGCATGAAGTCTTCTGGAAGAGAACAGTTGACTACTCGGCTTCATATCACAGTTTAGAGTGTCTGGAATTCTGCGGTATTATGTAGAAGTGCTTCCTTAATTGCTCTTGCTTGAGTTGGTTGCTAAGAATTTGCACTTTTTTCCCCTGTGAATTTGAATTCAAATAGGACTGTAGGCATAAAAATATACCACAGTGCCTTTTAAGCATTCCTTGAAACTAACAAGCAGTACAATATCCGCATAAAACCTTCATGTCAAATGGTAAATAACAAATTGCCCTTTTTGTTGTGGAGAAGATAAAGTTTTAGCAAAACCTAAATAACAAACACTAATAATTTATGAATAATGGTTTAAAGATAAGCTGCTCAACTATATGCTAGAGTTATGGTGTGAGGAAATGACTTCAGTTTTAAAGCCATGGCCACCTTTAAAAAATTCTCCAGTATCACTGAGAAGAGCAATCTCTGGATCATGGCCTAAGTGGAAGTATGCAGTCATGAGTAGATGAGTGCTAAGAAATTATCTGCATTATGCAATGAACTTTGTGAAAATCTCCGTTCAGAGAATGCGAATGTTGTATTCCAGAAATGTCTTGAATAGCTAGTTGTATCCATGTAGGTCCCAGGATATTAGATAGACAAACTGAATGAGTACTACCTTTTATTGGACCAACTTCTGTTGGTGAGAGACAAGGTTTCAGGCTTACACAGGTCAAAAGTTTGTCTCTCATCAACAGAAGTTAGTTCCATAAAAGGTATTACCTCACCCACCTTGTCTCTTTAACTACCTGATAGGTGTGATCAAGAAGTGCCACGTTTGAGGTCAGTGGAAGTGAAGTTTTCACTTTTGTTTTTGTTCATTGTAGGGCTCCAGTAAAGGTTAGAGGAGAGAAGAGGGTCAAACTGTAGGGTATTATCCATTAAAATCTACTAAGAAGAACTAAAATATGTGTAGAGACTGACTTCTAATTAGGTCACCAGTTTCCCTGGGAGAATTCCTAACATCAGTAGGCACAGGTCAATTTACATGTTCTGATCGGAAAATGTCAACTAACCAATCTGCATATCTAGACTTTGAATACCAATGCAATCATTTGGGTTGGTCACCGCCTTTAAAAGTGTTTACAGAGACTGCAGCTGGCTTCAGTAGCCTTCAGGGGAAGGAATAGACTTCTGGCTTCTGGGAGGTGGAAGGAGCGGAAGAGAAGAGTAGTAAAGAAAACAAACTCAATAGGCACAAGCAAGGAGTCCTTGTGGCACATAAAGACTAACAAATTTCCTTATTGCATGAGCTTTCATGGGAGAAAATCCTGCTTTGGCAGATGCTTTGTCCCATTAAAGCTCATGGGGTAGATCAATTTGTTAATCTTTTTAAAGTGCCACAGGACTGCTTGCTTGTTTTGCTGAACTAGATTAACAGGGCCACCCTTCTGGAACTTCAGTAGAGGCAGTTCAGAGGCAACAAACCTATATACAGTTTGTGTGGATTTTCAGTGATTTGAGGCTGATAGCACCTCAAAGATTACTTTTTTGGGGGGTTGTGCCAAGCCCATGCAACTGAAAAGGAAAAAAAAAAAATTTATAAGGGAGAGTCCAGCATCTACTTTGGTAAGAAGTGGAAACCTAACTAAAAAGTAGCTAGTGAAACAGATAGTAAAAGCAAACAAGTAGTCTGGTGGCACTCCTGAAGACTAACAAGTACCACCAGACTCCTTGTTTGTTTCACTGGACCAGACTAATACAGCTTTCCTTTTGGAAAGTAGTAAGAAGAATGTAGACTTCCCCAGTTCCCTGTAAGAACACTACTCTTTATTGAGCATTGCTGTCTAACTCTTGAGTTACGCTAAGGGGCAGTAGATTAGCACATGATAAAATTGAAGAGATGGTCTCAAACTGCTTACAGGTTTTGCTTCTGATGGATAGCTGCCAATATGACACTTCTGGGTAACTTAAGGAACTGGAACAACATCCATTTTCTAGAGCCCAAGATTAGTCAGGGATATTTATGTGATAGGTAAATTTAATGTGTAAGTCTCTAAAAGTGCCACAGGTCTCCTTGTTCATTTTACTGAACTAGACTAACATGGCTACCTCTCTGGAACTTAAGAATTGCCAGGGAAGCTATTTCGCAGCTAATAGACACAATGATGACATGAGGCAATGACATTGTGAAGAGAGGTATGTGTCTAGAGCAGTGGTCTCAAACACCCAGCCTGTGGGCTGCATGCAGCCCCTAAAGCTATGTCCTGTGGCCCACAAACTACACTATCATTACTGGTATTTGCAATATTGTATGAAAAGGTTTCAGTGGTGTGGCCCATGGGCTAGCGTACTAGTCCTCATGTGGCCCTCGCGGTGATTTGAGTTTGAGATCCCTGGTCTAGAGCGTCGGACTCTATAGTCCTCCCTCTGTTCTATAGTTGGCATTAGAGGTTCTGTCCATAACAATAAAATTGAGTTCTTTTGGTGGGGTTTACAGATCTTCACGTGAAGACCAAGGAAGGGGAGAAGGGTACTGAGCCAAGAGGTCTCTACCTCGTAAAAGCTGTTGGGCGTGCTCTAAATGCAGAATATACTCAAAAAAGAGCTCTTGTTAACTGGGAGGAGAGCAGAAGAGGGCATCTGAAGGAAAGAACCTGGTTTGTAGCTTCTGTAGATCCGCAAGTTTGGGCCTGGATCATGGGGGAAGACCCACCCAGGAGGGAACAGCCCAGCTGGTAGAATGTCTGGGCACTAGGAAGAGAGCTGGGGAATGATAGTTTGACTGACTGACAGCTTCTGAGACTGGGGAGGGTGGGAGCTGTGGTCACAACCTCAAACTGAAGAGTTTGAGGGGGGGGTGGGAAACATCCCATGGGAGGCTGGTCAGGGCTCATCAGGAAGAGTTAATTGAGAGCGAGAGACACACACTCACTCCCCTTTCCCCCAGGACTCTGGGTTCCCTTGCCCACCAACCCACCTCAGACTTTAGTAGGAGAAGGACTGTCAAGCTGTGGCCTATATGCTAAACCTGTTTCCCCTTAAATGAAACCTGTTCCATTCCCTTTGACTGCTTAAATTGTAAAATGTAAATGGAGCCTCTGCAGTATCTCTCTTTAATTATAACATTACAGTTTGGGAATCTTTTGGAACTTCTTGTTTCTGATAAATCACAAGGTTACTCTGATTCATTTATTTGTTTAGCTCAAAACCCAAAGATGATGTTCATAGCTAGGGTTGCCAGGTGTCCGACAAAGGGAGGATGTCCTCCTTTTTGCCTTCATGTCCTCTGTCCTCCAGGCATTTTAAAAATAGGTGATTTTTGTCCAGCTTTTTACTGAGCAGGAATAGAATGTTAAAAACCCCTCTATCAGCCAAGTTATGGAGCGGGGGATCTTCCCCCAGTGGCTGGAAATCGGAGCTGGTCACATGCATACACTGCCCAATCACAGCTCAGCACAAACCAGGCCTTTTCACGAAGAGCTCGGGTATCCCCTGACTCCGGAGGCTACTTTTGCAAAGCTACCTGAATAGTTCTGTTGGTAGGGAGAGTGTCTTTTAATGTTGGGGTTGTGGGCTCAAGACTTGTGAGAGGCACTTTTATTTTTGGCCCTTGCTCCCTACAAAATGGCTAAATTGGGGGGGAGAATTAGGGCTACTAATAAAATGAAGGAAAATAGTCTACTGTAAATAAAATTACTAACAAGGACCAATTAAATAAAACCACTAAAGGGGAAGGTTTGAACTGGACAAACAATTTAGGGCATTTTTTAACTGTAAAAGTGGGCAGCTGTGGAAAATGAAAAATGAGAAGTGAGTTAACTGGGTTTTTTTCCTTTTAACATTTTTAGGTACTTTTCAAGTTTATATTTGAAAATTTTACTTTAGTCTCCTGAACATTAATGAAAGGTTCATGAAAAACTTTTCATTTAATGAAAAAGATCCAGTTTTCAGTAAAAGAAAACATTTTTGGTAATTTTCTTTATTTTAAAATAATTTAAACACATGATATTGTGCAGTTTTAACATTGCATACATTAATCATTACCCACTTTCCATGACATAATATGGTAATAAGTTATATTAATACTACATTTTTCTCCACATCCTCCAATGTCCTCCTTTTTGGATCTCCCAGTCCTCCTTTCTGTGCTTTGGTATCTGGTAACCCTGTTCATAGCAAAGGTGAGGTTAAAGGCCTTCTTTAGGCAGTCTTTCTTACATAAACACATGGATCTGCTTGTGCTGCAAAGTAGTCAGTTTTATGCCAGCTCACCCATGAAAAACAAATGTTTATGGATAGTATATAGTTAAATGTGCTTGTGTAATACAACGTGGAGAGGTAGTGGACTTTCCTTGGTTAAGGTTGCATTTTGCTTCCATTATAGATATCTATTTTTGGCACTTCATAGCTCTGGCATAGGAAAAACTTGTTGAGCCTGAAAATTGCTGTATTTACCTTCTGGGCAAAAGACAACATTTCTGGAGATTTGAAGATCCAGAGAAGGCCATCTCTTCAAACATACCTGCCTTTCATTGGTTGATATTCAATCTCACTTATCTCTCATCATTCTTCTAAGTTCTTCCTCCCCTTCCTTGTTTTTTCTGTCTAGAAACATATCTGCATGTTTGTTGAACTCAGTCGCTATTTTCTGCTATAGATACCTTCCCCAGTAACATCTTCCATCCATGTCTGTTATGTGTTCTGTGACACAGGGCAGTATCTAGGCCTGTTACTTTCTAGGTTTGTCTTTTGTTTGTTTCATTATGCAAATGAGTTGATGTTTGTTAATTTTGCCAGTCCTCTTAACTGGTCTCTTTCCGCAGTAGTTTGAGCAGTTAGATAAAGCTAACTTTTCTTATCTGGTTGAGCAGATTGCCACACCAGCAGCACTGAAGTAGTACTTCTGAATGACAGCAGTATTGTACTGAACAGCCACCTTTGGCAGTAGTTCTAAAGAGTCCCCACTCTGTCCTGGTCTGTACTAGCTGTGGAAGTCAGTGACAGTTAAAGGGAGATGTGCAAGCAATGGAAAATGCCTTGCGTATTTCCCTTTCACACGCCTGACGCCACTGTACTGAATCAAAGGAAAATGCCATCCCTTTGACTCAGCGCTACTCTGCACGGAGGGGGGTGGAGTTACTGCGTTGAACTCCAGAAAGATTGGGTGGGTCTTGACTGACCTCTCAATTGAGCCAGAGTGTTTGAACTATGGTGGTGAATTTGCTGCTGTCAGTGTAGACTTAGCCTTTGTGAGTACCAGCCAAGTCCCCTTTCTCTCCTCCCAACCCTCCAACATTACATTAAGAACTTCTTGAGTTCTGGATTAAATTTAAAACAACCACTTCCCTCCTATATGAAACGCTGTCAATCAAACTTTACTCATTCAGCTATGCTGTTTCTTAAGAAGTCTTTGAATACAGACTTACTACTTCCCTTTGGTGTGTTGCTTATTCAGAAACATGGGTCCTGCAGCTTCTGGCCAGAAATCGGAAGTGATAAGACAGTAAACTGAGTGCTTATTCATTCAGTGAACTTAAGTCTTTTCTGTTTGCCACTTGCTTGTGAGCAGTTTGTGTTTTATTACTTTATCTTCCAAGTGAAATTATTTGGCAGATAATTCTTGTTGGTCAGTTTTGATAGGAATATGAAACTGCATGTGATATCCTAATAAGAGGAGCATTTATCTTGAAAATAAATCCCTGGTGAGAGTGCATAAGTTCATCAGTTTCTGTGATCATTTTCTTATGCTAGTTATTTGTTAGTGAACTCACCTGTTGGAGTGCTTTTGGAAGTAAACAGAAGGGGTACAAACGCATAGGAGGTAAATGCTAGTTGCTGCTCTACAAAACACTGGAATTCAATTAAGAATAACACTTGCATGAGCAAGTGACTCCCACTGAAATCAGTGGGAATTCAGCACTTGCATAAGGATTGTCTAAATATAGAAACTCTTGATTTCATGCATAAGGATGTTCCAAAGGGGCAGCCGTGTTAGTCTAATTCAGCAAAACAAACAAAGAGTCCTGTGGCGCTTAGACTGACAAATTTATCTATCGCATAAGCTTTCGTGGCAGAAAATTGCACTTCATCAGGTGATTTGAAGATGGGGGAACTTACAGAATGAGAGGAAAATAAATTCAGGGTAGTGTAAGTCATAGGGTCAGGTCACAATGTAACAATAAATCAGAGCAGTTAGTATGTGTTTCCCTCCTCCTTCCTTTGATTTAAGTTTGAAAGACTGCTGTTGCTTTAAGGTGGGAATTCCCTTTGACTGTACATGTTGACTTCTTCCTCCCGGGTGGTGGTGTTTGAAATTGTGAAATATGTGTAGTAAATATGATAATAAGATCTAGTAGTGTTCATGGCCACAGTAAAGTTCAAAGGAACATATAGCATAAACTACAATTTTTGCAGAGCACCTCCTTACTACAGAAAGGGAACAGCTGTCATTAAGCCCAGCATTTTGAAGACAACTGGAGAAAAATGATCTGTCACTCAGTGCAAGACACCTGAAGAGCACTGGAGGAAGGAAAGAAGTAGTACAACCCAAAGTATAGCAGGATTTTATTGTTAAAATTTCCTTTTCTATCCGCATCTTGTTCTCCATTCTTAAATTTATGGGTGAACTTTGTGCTCCTGAAAGAGAGGGAAGTAATCTCACTCTTTAGAAGCAGATGCTGTATAGATAAGATATATGCAAACTTTCTCCTGCAGATCTTTCAGTGCGCTTCTGTGATGCATCCTCCCACATTCTGTGTTTCAAAAGCACAGATTAATGCTGGTGTAGACGAGCTTTGCTTTTTCTTGAGACGCAACATGAGTAGTGGTGGGAAGGTTCTTATTTTGCGCACTTTTTTTTTTTTTTTTTTTTTGTTGGAGACCTTGACTTGGATGTAGTTCTGAAAAACTACCCCACCCCTTGAATCTCAAAAGTTCCATCCCATGTTAAGTAATTAAGAATTTTTTTAACTACTGAATGTAATTCTGAGACAAACTTGAGTCTGTCAAATTTTTCAAATATTGAACTGCAAAAAACCTAACACATCTAGAAAATATCAACAAAAGCGTAATGTTCCTTCTGTACTATTAACAAAGTGAATGAGATAGAAGCTATTTGATTTCTTGATGATTTTGCTAGGAATGTTAGGTTTGTTGGTTTGTTTGTTCGTTCCCTTCCTCCCTATTTCTCTCTCTCTTTTGCCACTTCTCCCACCATGCCAAAACACGGATCTGTGTTGCTGGTATGAGATCCTGCTCTGATATGATGAATGGCTGAATTTATTACAAATCTTCTGCAATACATTGATTCTGAATATGGCTTTTGTTAAGCTTGGATGATCTGCATTTTGCAGACAGTGCCTGGCAATAAACAAAGTTGGTTCTTTGTTTTGGATAATGAGCGATGGATGGATTTTTCTAATGTGTTTCTCAGTCTAGTCAGCATCAAGTACCATTTTAGTAACAAGTGATTTGAGCTAACCTCCATTGAGCTTGTCCTGTAACAATCCTTGTTTGATTATAGTATTTCACAAATCAGGAATGAGCTCACTGTAGCGTAGGAAACAGCCCCCTTTAATATACGAGTTGGAGTCTTATTTGTGAAACAAAGATATTTTAATGCCAGGGTAACTTCTTCCTCTGAGGCTGATTTTTTGTTTATCGGTTACCTCTCCCCCCACTCACCCTTGGATACCAGATCCTCTTTTCAATAAAGAGAAGCTTGTTCTTGCATGTTTAATCGCACGGGTAGAATTACTGACTGGTGAACCATGCAATTGTGCTGAGGCAGTCTTCAAGCTAAAAGCAGGACATGGTGCTAAGGGTTAAGTTGACACTACTACTTATGACCATATAACTTGTGTTGCACAGGGATGTGAAAGAGCCACTCATATGAGCAACATAAGTTACACTGATGCAAGTGCTGGTGTGAATAGTACTATGACAGTGGGAGAGCTTCTCCTGCCATCACAGTTACCACTGCTTCCAGGGGTTGGAATAATTAAGCTGTGTCCTTTTGGCTTTACAGTAGAGTTTACAGTGGTGTAGCATAAGGCCATGTACACATTACTGAGGTCTGGCACAAAAAGTCGAGTTTTTGCGTCAAAACCAGCCTACAGTACACACCTGAGGGGCTCCTTATCATGTCAAAACCCCAATGTTTTAATGCAACAATAATAGCAACTGAGCAAGAGTCAGTGTTTGTGCAAACCCTTTGGTGCAAAGGACTGTGTGTGTATGGTGACTCGTGTTTCTTCTGTTGGCAATCAAGGCCACACTGGTCTTCTGGAGCTGCCATACTTGCCAATTTCACTTAGAGCAGCGGAATACCAAAACAAAAACAATGGATTTTAGGAAGGCAGACTTTAGTATACTCAGGGAGTTGATGGGAAGGATATCATGGGAAGACTGTCTCTAAGAGACAAAATGACTGAAGACAGTTGGCAGTTTTTTCAAAGAGGCATTATCAAGGGTGCAAGAGCTAACCATTCCACTGCATAGGAATGACAAGGAATAACAAGAAATGGCAAGAGACCACTTTGGCTGAACCAGGAGACCTTCAGTAATTTAAAAATGGAGAGTCCTGCAAAACGTGGAAACTAGGTGAAATTACAAAGGAGGACTATAAACAAATAATACAATTATGTAGAGGAGAAATCCGAAAGGCCAAGGCACAAATGGAGGTCAAACTAGCTGAAGGCATAAAGGGTAACAATAAGACTTTCTTCAAATACGCCGGAAGCAAGAGGAGAACCAAGGACAGTGTAGGACTCTTAACAAAGAGGGTAAAACAATAAATGGAAATGGAGGAGAACTAAATAATTTGGTTTGATCTTCACTAAGGAGGTTGATGGAGAATGAATGTCTGATGTAGAAGAGGGCAATAGGGATGAGATAGGGTTGGAAGCCAAAATAGGGAGAGAGCAAGTTAAAAATTACTTGGACAGATTGGATGTCCTTAAGTCGCCAGGGCCAGATGCTGTGCACCCTAGAGTACTCAAGGAGCTGATTCAGGAGATGAAAGCCAATAGCTATTATCTTTGAAAAATCATAGAAGACAGCTGATGTCCTGGAGAACTGGAAAAGGGCAAATATAGTGCCCATCTACAAAGAAGGAAATAAGAGCAATCCAGGGAATTTATGGAACAGTCAGTTTAACCTCTGTACTGGGAAAATAATGGAAAAGATAGTCGATTTGCAAAAATCTAGAAAAGACTTAGGTGCTTAGGGCTAGTCAGCATGGGTTTGTCAAAAACAAATAGCTTTCCGTGATGTGGTAACGAGCCTTGTGGATAGAGGGGAAGTGGTAGATATGTTTGTGTAGACTTCAGTAAGGCATTTAGTACATTCTCACATCACATTCTTATTAATAAGTGGGGAGGTACAAACTAGGCAGGGCTACTATAAGAAGGGTGAAAAACTGGTTGCGTAACCGCTCCGAGAGTAGTTATCAACAGTTCACATTCAGGCTGGAAGGGTGTAATGAGCGGGGTGCCGCAGGGGTCTGTCCTGGGTCTGGTTTTGTTCAGTATTTTTTTTATCAATGACTTAGAGCATGGAATAGAGAGCAGACTTATAAAGTTTGCACATGATACTAAGCTGGGAGGGGTTGTGAGTGCTTTGAAGGATAGGATCAAAATTCAAAACAAATTAGACAAACTGGTGAAATGGTTAGAGATAAATAGAATGAAACGTCATAAAGATAAATGCCAAGTACTCCGCTTAGGGTTAAACACATACAAAATGGCCAATAACTGCTTAGGAGGGAGCTGTGCAGAAGGGGATCTTGGTGTAATGTTGGATCACGAGCTAAATATGAATCAGTAGTGTAATACTGTTGCAAAAACAAAAATCATTCGCCATTTTGGGGTGCATTAACAGGAGTATTGTAAGACACGAGAAGTGATTCTTCCACTCTACTCTGCTGTGATTAGGCCTCAACTTGAGCACTGTGCCCAGTTTTGGGTGCCTCATTTCAAAAAAGATGTGGAGAAAGTCCAGAGAAGGGCAATAAAAATTATTAGAGGTCTGGAACATTTGACCTATGAGGGAAGATTGAAAGAGGTGTATTTGTTTAGTCTAGAGAAAAGGAGACTAAGAGGAAATATGAAGACAGTTTTCAAGTTCCTAAAAGGTTATGAGGAAGAAGAAAATTTATTCTCCTGAATTGCAGGTGACAGGACAAGAAGCAATGGACTTAAATTACAGCAAGGGAGGTTTAGATTGGACATTAGGAAGAAAATTCCCAACTGTCAGTGTGATTAAACTCTGGAATAAGTTGCCTTGGCTTAGGTTGTGGAGCCTCCTACATGGGAGGTTTTTAAGAGCAGGTTAGACAAACAGCTGTCAGGGGTGGTTTGATAGGGGTACTTGGCCCTGCCATGAGTCCAGGGAGCTGGACTCAATGACCTATCATGGTCTTCCAGTTTCTGTGATTCTGTCCAACTGACAAGGAGGATCCACTGCCAGGAAGAGGATTCCCAGCAGGTTCAGCCCCCTACCACTGGGGTTGGGAAGCCCCAGTGGCTGACTCTCCTGTGGTTGGGGTCTGGAGACAGCTGCCAGGGCTCCTGGGTCCCAGCAGCTGGGGAGGCAGCTGCTGGTGCTTTTGCTTCCTGGTGGCTACAGGTGGGTGAGCAGCTGTGGCTCCCTGGTTCCTGGTGACAGCTGTGCTGCTAGTCCCCCAGGAGGCTCCTGGGTCCCCTTGGACTGCAGGTGCACTGCTACTGGGGAGCCAAATATGTTGCTTCCCCTGCTTATGGGACCCAGGAGGCTGGTGGCCACAGCTGGGCTGCTGCCATGTCGGGAGCCTGGCGGCTGCTTCCTATGCCGCTGAGGCTCCCGGATCCTGGCAGCAGTGGGGTGCTTGAGGGCCCTAGGCATAGTGCCAGGGTCCCCAGAAGGGTGGGTGGGCAGCAGGGAGCCTCTGGGCTCCTTCCTGAGAGGTTCTCAGCTTCTGCACACTGCCAGTTGTGGATAGCTTCCGACAACAAAAGAAAGTCTGTGTGTACACTACCCAATGCTGTATAACGGTGAAACTTTTTTTTCAGAGCTATGTAGTGTAGAGACAGCCTTACTGCTGCTAATGCTACCTGCAGTGGGCTCTTTTCAACCTCTGCAGCTGGAAGAACTGGCACCTTAAACAAACCTAACAGTCAAAGCAATAGTGATTATTTACACAAGAGAACCACTGCCTCTGAGAAGCACTGATGCAAATCAAGGAAAGTAGCTGAGGTTACAAATGATGAAACAGTTCAAATAAAAACCTTAGCGCCTCTCCTCCTTGCACTTCCCACCCTCCTTTCAAAAAGATTGAGAAAAACCTTAGAATTGTGAAAGGGCTGCAAGTGAACAACAGAGGAAAGGTAAAAATGATCAAACCTTGGATGTTTAAAGTTTGATCATCTCTAAAAATCATCTTGTTTGCATTCCTGTTTCCACTACAGACTATTAAGCCTAATACTAAAGTCTGGTATGAAGTTTCATAGGCGTAGTAGCTGATCTCTTTGTGAGATAGGATGACATAATCTAAGCAGCAAAATCTCTCCCTTTCATCTCTAAGACCCCCCCCCCCCAAACCTGTTCACTTCCCTTCCCATGGGGCTTAGTGTTAATGGCTGTGTATTGTATTTGTATTACAATAGTGGTCAGAGGCTCAGAAAACTGTCAAATCTCCATTATGCTGGGGGCTGTATAAATGCACACAGAACAATTCCTGCCCTGAGATGTTTTCCGCTAGATGAAGGGAGCACACAGTAAGTGGATGTAAGAGCTAATGTGCAAGGAGGGAGGATGAAGGCAAAGGAAGGCAAAGCTTTTCTATGAGATGGGTGGAGCTCCTGCAATTCCTTTTCAAGAGGTGAAAGGCATTAAGCCTGAATGTAGGGTATGATCTTAGAACTGCTGTTTTTTGATGGATTTTGGAGAAATAATATAGCTACAGTATCTGCCAGTATGTCGGACAGGCTTTTCGTAATTCAGATATATTCTTTGGAAGGCAAGTATTGTATCTTACTGAAGTAATTTTTTTTTTTTTTGAGGGGCGGCGGTGCATGGAGGGGATGAATCCCTCTCTAGTCTGTCAAAATTGTGCTGGTATGTAGCTTCCTTAAAGTCTGGCCCGTGTAATCCAATGCATTTCAAAGACTACTCCTGAAAGTGGTAATCTGACACCATTTTCTTACTGTATCAGTCAGAGACAAACACACAGTAAAATAAAATGTCTCTTTGTCTTGTGGGGGAACTGATCAGTAAGGTTATGTCTACATAGCGGGAAGCCTAGTTTGACCTAAAAAATGCAGCTAGTTCAAACTAAAAAGCTACAGTTAGTTCAAATTAACCAGAACCGCTTAGTTCAGACTAAGGAAGTCCGAACTGCTTTTTTAGCTTAAACTGGAAAAGCACAGCTAGTTCAAACTAAACAAAAAAAAAAAAAAAAAAAAAAAAGCTAGTTTGAACTCACTGCTTAGTTTGAACTAGCACGACTACATCACACTAATTTGAACTAAAATTCAAATTTAGCGGCTAGTTCAAACTAAGCTTTTATAGTTTGACCTAGACAGGGACCAGATTAGTCCAGATTAAGCCTACTTAATCTGGGCTAATTTGCTAGTGTAGACATAACCTAAGAGCCGTGGGCATCGCAGGCACAGGAGCTACAGGCCCCCGAATTTGCTAGCCAGTGCCCCAAATGTTTCTCCTCGGCAAGTGCAGACAGCCTGCCTGAGCTCTTCACCTGTTGGGCAGGAGAGCACAGCTGGAGCTGGCAGGGGTTGTCCTGCCCTGCATCTAGTTACTGAGACATGTGGTGCATGTAGGGAGAAGAGAAATTTTAAATTCCTTCTTATCCTGCTCAGCAGCATGGAGCTCAACAGTACAGGTAAGTACTCTGGGGTCCACTGGGCAAGTGGGAAGGAAAGGAGAGGTGGGGGGATGTGAGAGCTGGTCTGTGGCTCAGGGCCCAGGTCATCTTGGGTCTGGGGTGATGGCAGCAAGCTGTCAAGGGGTGCTCATCAGGGCTAGAGATGGATTGGGGCTGGCGTGGGGATGTGGTGTGGGTGCGTTTTTTCGGGCTGGTGTGCTCTGAATATTTTTGTGGGGCAGTGACAGCGCTGGTAAAACTTTAAAATGCTGACACATGGTGTGCTTTATTGTTGATCTGAGAATTGCTAGTTTACATGGACAGTGAAAAGGAACTGGAGGTTTTGGGGACTGCGAAATAGAAGCAGACCTCTTGTGAATAGAAAGAGTTGCTGATATTATGATCAGCTTTAAGGGCTATGTAAACTGGATAATGAATGGAGACAGGAAAGAAAATCATGAAGCTTGTATAACAAAATTTCTAGGACAGCTTTGGCTTGCTTAAAAGTATGAAAACAACTTTGTAACAGATGATAAACTAACAAAAAGTCCATAAATTTGTTTTGGTTTTGTTTATTCTGCTAATGATGGAAAACTGAACTCATGTACAGGTCATGTAGCTCTAAAACATGATTGATCACGTGGAAAAATTGTGTAAGCATATCTTGCACCTTACAGTGATGTGGAAGATCAGCTACATCTATTTATATTTTATCTAAATGCAGGGATTTAGGGTGATTTTGTAGAATCATGCTGATATCAGAATAGTGCTGTTTAGTTCCCTTTCCTTTTCTGCCTGTTCTAAATCACTTATCTTTTCTGTTCTTTGAAGCATCCAGTCGCATGTGACCACCTTGAATTCTTTATAATAATAATATAACTGGAAACTAACTCTGACATTTGTTTCCTCCCAAGCTTAATCTAGACCAGGGGTTCTCAAATCGGGGTTTATGATCCTGCAAGGGGTTGCAAGTTTATTATGGGGGGGTAGGAGTGGAGCAGGGAGTTGTGAGCTTTCAGCCCTGGCTTTTCAGGGCTGGGTGGTTGGAGAGCAATGGCTGCTAGCCAGGTGTCCACCTCTGAAGGCAGCACTGTCCTTAGGAGCAGGGCGGAAGTTTTGTGTGGGGGATCATCACAGCCTGAAATATTTTCAAATGGGGTTCCAGCCCCCCCATTAAATTCTTTGATTTAGAGTTGGGGTGTCAAACTTATTTGGGGGAGGGGCTGTATTAGAGGGTAGGACTGTTAATGCAGGCCTTTGTGTGTCTTTGAGGCAATCTGCCTATGGGATTCCCTGCCCCCCTGTGCTGGGGAGGGGGGAGAGCCAGCCCAGAGGCCTGGCTCTGCATTAAATGGCACTTGGGGGCAAAGTCATGGTTGTCTCCACACCCCCCTTCCCTGGTACCCTCGTGCTCTGCACAGGAGGATGCAAAGGGCAGGCGGGCATGAGGCATGGGGGGGAGGCAAAGATGACATCTCCCAGATGCAAGATGGCATCAAAATTTTATTATCCCAGCAGGGCTTGTGTCGTAGTGCCCAAAACCATGTGCTGGCAGATTTTGCTACAGTCTTTGTTTCTGTCAGAGCAACCAAACTTAAAAAAAAAAAAAAAAAATCTACCAGCACATGGTTTTGGGCACTACAGGTATCCCACAGCAGGGCTGGATTAGAAGGGCTTCAGCCCAGGCAGCCCAGTTTTGGGATGCCATGTGGCATTTCCACCCTCCCACTGTGCGGGCTAGATTATTGTTGTTGGAGTGGGGAGGCCGTGGCCCCTGGGCAGGGCAGGGGTGAGGCCAGAAGTTGCCCTCCCTCCAGGAACATTTTTGAGCCCCCCCCAAAAAAGAGGCATAGCCCTGGGGTTCCCCACCCAAAACCATTCCCCCAACTCTACCTCCCCCTCACTGCATTGGCCATGGTCCCAATCTGGATCCTGTTGCTACTGGCGGACCTTTGAAGTTCTGTGGCTAGATCCTGCTGGTGGCCCGTGGCGATGGATCCAACTTCCGCCACCACTGATGGATCCGCCTCTGGCCCCTGCTCCTGTGGGCCCTGGGTTAGATGCTGCCAGCTGGTCCCAACTATGACCCAGGGCCAGTTGCCAGCTGCTGTGCTCCTCTTCTCCCCTGCCTGAGAGGAGGGATTTAAATTTCCCTTCTCCTGTGCAGGTGTGGGGGGAGCTCTGAACAGACACAGACCAGTGTCTGATGCCACTGGCCTAAAAGGGGCCCTGTGACTCCCCCAAAAATCTGGGCAGAGCAGCCTGAGTAGTGAGCTGCTGCTTGCTTTCATTCAGTCTGCCTGGCCCAGTCCCTGGGCTGGCTAGTCTGCTCACCAGCCAGTCAGGGAGTGGAGCAGGAGTTCTGTGGCCTCAGGCTCAGGCTCGGCCTCAGGCTCAGGCTACAGCAGCAATGTTGCACATGTGTGCACACAAAAGAAAGCAAGCATCATTCTGGAATGTATAAGGCCTCGGACAGAATACTGTGTTCAGTTCAGGGTACCACATTTTAGGAAAGGTGTGAACAAATTGGAGAAACTCCAGAGGAGAGCAAAAAAATAATTGAAGGCCTAGAAAACATGACCTATGACTAGGGAACACTGGAAACAATAGGGTTTGTTTAGTTTGGAGGAGAAGATTGAGAGGGGGACATGAAAAGTTTTTTGGTCCCTTTTTTATAAGGGGGAGAGTGAAACTTGTTTGCCTTTTGTCCTATCCTCAAAAGTTACGGGCTTTGTGACAGGCTGCTCCCCAGATCTGGTCTGGCACTGTGCTGTGAACCCTCACCCCTGATTGCCACTCCCGAACCCCGATTTGCACCGCTTTGTCAAGTGACCACTCACTCCTGAGTCAGCCTACTCCGGCCTCTCGCATGCAGTCGGTCTCAACTAGTGAGTGTCTGTCTTCTGGCTGCTTGAGGGATGGTCCCCAATCGAGCACCTCCAGCCCCGGATACCACCCTGGGAGTCACTATCTTGCAGGGATTGGGACCCACTTCCAATCACCATAGACTCTTATCTGTCCATTTAACAAAGAAATGGATTGTGCCCAGCCTTCCTCACTCATAACCTCTAAAGACCACACAGCTTTAGATAAAATTATTGGTTTATTGATCATGTTGTAACTCTAAGTGAGCATATGGCCAGTCAAGGCAGAATCACAATACAAATGGGTCAGGAGTGACCACAAGCAAATAAAAGGCATAACACCCATACTAAACTAATATCTCTACCTAAACTGACGACATAGTCCAAGTTTATGTTCAGTGTTCAGCTGTCAGATGTTTGTACAGCCGGTCTCTGCCTAAGACCAGATGGGGCCCAGATCTTGCCTGAAGTTGGTTCCAGATGGAGATTCTTAGGCTAAAAGCCCCCAGATCCTCCCAAGGTTTCCAGACCCCCTCGTCCCCTCCCTTTCTGGGAACAGGTGATCTTTGTCAGGTCTGAGCCACCTCAATTAGCATATCTCTGTTGTCTCTTCCAGGTACTTGTTGCTCACAGCTTTGGTTGTTTACATCAGTGGTTCCCAGGCTGGGGGCTGCAGAGTGGCTCTAGGGGGGTCTGGAGAGGCTGGAAGCTGGGACTAGATGCCACCAGAATCTTGGGTTCCCATGGAGACCCAGGCTTCTGGCCAGCAGGGAGCTTCCTCCAGGCCAGGAGTGTTAAAAACTCCCATGACCTGAGCATGCTCAGGGAGAGTGACCTGTGGCAGGGCCAGGCGCAGCATCTCCAGCCAGGTAAGGTTAGGGGTGGAGGGAACTGGAGGGGAGGGGGGTTGGAGAAGCAGCCAGCAGGCAGGAGAGGCTCAGGGGGAGGGGCAGGGGCAGGGAGGCTTTCCCGGAGTGGCAGGGGCTGCATTCTGCCCCTGGGGGGGCAAATTTTACTGTGCAGCAACATCACCACACACACAACCTGAAGCTAGGGGAGCTGCAGATTTTTTTTTTAATCTAAAAAAAGGGTCCCAAGCCTGGAAAATGTTGGGAATCACCAGTTTGTGTTGCTGGAAGAGAGTTCTGTCTGCTTCCCGCCCCCCTGAGCCATGCTACACATCTGTACACATTCATGAAGTTGCAGGAAACATGTAATCATATAGAATAGGTTTGAGCATCTGTAAAGAAACTTTGTATGGCATGATTGGCATAAAAACATATAATTTCAGCATATAAGTATACGGAAGAATCGTATAGATCATTGCCCAGGGTGCACAGATGTGCAGTCTGTGACGAGATTAAATTGCAGCGAGGGAGATTTAGGCTGAACAATAGAGAAAACTTTGTCAGGGGGGTTTGGCACTGGAACAGCTTGCCAAGGGAGGTTGTAAGATTCTGCACCACTGGAGGTTTGTAAGAACATGTTAGATTGGTGGTACTCAATGTATTTGCCACTGTGAGCCACATATGCAGCTCTCTGTGTGTAATATGGGTCCTATCCATGCACTGTATATACACCCTGTATGGCCCTGAAGATGTCACATGGGCTTCAGTTGTCTGCTGATTGCGCAGCAAGAGGCCCACAGGTTGAGAACCACTGGGTTAGAAACATGCCTGTTAGAAATGGTCTAATTATTACTTAATCATGCCTTGAAGGCAGGGGATTGGACTAGGTCAGTGGTTTTCAAACTTTTTTCCTTGGGACCTTGTTGAAAAAAGTCACTGATGCCTGTGATCCTGCAATTACATCTATGAGCAATGCACATCAGTTTTCTGGCAGTGGCAGCAAGGAGTATTGTGATCTAGTGCTTGAGGGCCTCTGACCCAGAACTGGGTCCTGACCCTAAATTTGGCAACCACTGGACTAGGTGACCTTCTGAGGTCCCTTCCACATCTGCTCTTCTGTGATCTATGGTTCCCTTGATCATGCCACATATAAACTAAAACCTAATTTTAAAAACCTTTACGTGAGTGCATACTCGGCTTTCATGAGTAGCCCTCCTGAAGCCAGTTGAACAAAGGTGGTGAATATTACTGACATTGATGGTAGTGTTTCCCAATGAATGGGCCAAGGCACGCAGGCATGCCACAGAATTGTTTGAAAAGCATCTCAGTTCTGGATTAGCTCATGAATAGTCATGAGTTCATTTAGAGGCTGTGTAGTGGTGTGCCTCAAAATAATTAATGGTGTGCCACGTCAGAGAAAAGGTTGGGAACCACTGATCTATGGCACTATATATAAATTCAATAATGACTTTAGAATTATTTTAAAGGTAATTTCAGTGTTTCATCCAAGAAACTAAAAGCAAATATGCTTAAGTTTTCTTCTCTGGTGTCTTGGTTACTGAGTGTTCCTTGTGATGTTCTGGTTGCTAAATGTTCCTTGTGCAGAAGTCTCTTTCCCAATTATAAATTAGAGTTTGGAACGTTGACCCTTGAAGTTGACATGTCTCTTCTAGCATCTCTGTACCTACAAAATAATTAAACTTTTATTGGCAATTTAGTTTTAAAATGTAAAATATTTGATTAAAAACTTTTTTTAGTGTTTATCATTTTGAACATCTTAATGGTGAGATTCCTGCAAACTTGGTTGCTTGTTAGTATAATGATCAGTCATTTAATTCCGTAGATATTTTAGTGAGATGCACAATTGTAAAACCATGATGCTGGAATGTATATACATTCTTGCATGTTTTCTCTTCGGGGTTTACCCTGTTGTTTCAGATTTGTATGGCTAAATTGAACCAGTGTCTTGTAATTTAGGCTCTGATAAAGCAAATGGGTCCTTATACCTTCATGGAGTCTAATGAAGTTGTTGGTGCTCCAAAAGGATCGACATTGTTTATCTGATGGCAAAATTGAGGCCTGTGTTTTGTGTTGTGTACCAGGTTTTTTATGTGCTTTGTTGTAAGTACTTCTTGTGTGAAAGTGGACATCATGTTGACTGAACATATTTGTAGCAAAGATACACATCTGTCCACAGTAATGCTCATAACTTTCCCTACATTTGCACTTAGATCAGATATTTCGATTTGTTTCCTGTGGCAAGCATTTTTAACATTTTTATTATTCAGTCATATTTGGGTTACAAATTTGGATGTATTAAGTGGTGAAAAGTAACACCACCACCATCCCACCACACACTCTGGGGCACCTGCATTCAAGTTAGAGAAATAAAAATCAATTCCCTACTTCGTTTAGTTTGAATTATGGAGGAAGCACAACCAGTCTCCTAATAAATTAGCTCCTACTTTTGTAAGGCATTGAATTGCTTAGTTAAATGATGATTTTCTTGGTAACACCACAATAGAAGATATTAGGATGCATTATTAAATTTACTGCAGACTAGTAGTAGTGTCTTGTTGCTGGAGGGCTTAATTATTGATGTATAGTAATATGCGGTCAGTGGTGTGTCAAGAAAAAAAGCAAGAAATTTGGAACATTATTTTAAAAATATCAAACTTCCATATTGCCTTATTAGAGATGGCTTTTTCTACCTGCTGCAAACTCTGCCTGGAATGAGAAATCAAGCTGTGTTTTGGTTCGTGCATCATTGCTAGTAGTATGAGATTTTGTAGGCATGACATGCGTCCCATGGAGCCAAGATAGAATCCAGCTCACTGTTTCCTGTAGCTGTGCTAGCTCTGCAGGGTGACAGGTCTTAAAGATGATAAACGTTTTATTTTAGGCAATAAAAGTAGTAGATGAGAATCAGAATTATTTGCACGGGATAGACGCGTTGAGTAAAATGGTCTGGTGGTTTTTTTTTTTTTTTGTTTGTTTTTTTTTTCAGTTTGCATTTTATAACTTAAAGGCTTTAAAACTCTAGTTATTTTCCATGTGTCTGACTTGGTAGAGTGAGAAAATTTTGCTCAGTTTGTTTCAGTATGTTTGGAGTGCTGTCAGAAAATTAAAATCTTGCTTTGAATGTACTGTGCACGCACTGAATTATACTTCAAGATGATATGTTACACATGTTAATTCTGGTAGAACAGAATTATTTCCTGCAGGGTGTTCTTTAATCCACCAATAAATTCTAGCACATCTTAATAGAATGTATTGCTGCTTGCAATTAAAAATGCAAAAAGACTAAGAGGTTGCTATATGAGGCCTAAATTCTTAAATGTCGCTGGAATTGTTTAATATAAATAGATTTCTCTAAGACCAAGTAGGCAGTTAGGCTAATTGAGTGTAGAAGAATTAAACCTCCCTGTTAAATATAGTGTTTTCTGTTCCATTAGAAGATAATGCACCTGTATGTATCAAGGGAATCATGTACCCCTCCTAAGGGAGAAGAGGGTGAGCTACTGATAACTTTTCACGGAAGGATTCAAATCATTGTCCCCTCCTCCCTCCACAAAGAAGCCACCCCACCCAGCCAACATTACCCATGCCTTCAGATCTGAAACAGCCCTGATCTTTTCGTCCTTAAGGATATAAGACCCATCTAGTTGTATGAGCTGCTGAAGAAGAGAGGGTTAAGCTAGGTTGTGGAGAAGTTTTGGGGTTGATCAGGAGCTGAGTTTTGTTGGCAGTTCAGGGGCAGAATGGGTTAACAGGCCTAAGATTTAATGTGGAAGGGAACTTAATGTGTGTAGTGCCCAGAAGTATGATAAATGCTTCACTAAGTGCAGCAAGACTTACTCCTTGCCTGAAAGAACTTGAGGTCTCAAGTACCTTCTGCCTAATTTTCAGTCTGAGCCTCTCAGTGGCTTGCAAACTTCAGTAAAGGGCAAGTTGTGAAAACTCAGATTCTGGCAAACTGCCCTTCAAAAGAAAAAGCTCCTTTCTTAATCTTTTGCCTTGTTTTTATTTATTTGTATTAGTGTAGGGCTTGAGTACTAGTCATAGACGAGGACTCCACTTTGCTAAACAAAGTCACAGAGGGAGACCTGGAATTCAATAAGTTATCGCTTTGATGCAAATGAATTTGTTCCATCTTCTGTACACCATTGTGTTCTGCTTGTTGGCTTGCAACAGTTCTTGAATGTTGTATCCCACTGGTTTTTCTACTGTCCAGGCTGGAGCATACCTCAGAGGTAGGATATGTTGAGAGGAGATGGACCCAAGGCCTTGTCGGAAATATGAGTGGTTAGGCAACATGTTAGCTTACAGCTATCACATTTGAAAAAGTAATGTTGTGTATTAACATAAGAATGAAGGCCCCTCCCTAACTGACCTGTGTTATGCAGGACATCAGACAGATGATCATAGTGGCCCCTTCTGGCTTTGCAATCTATGGAAGACAGGTAGCGAAAACTCTGATTAAATCCTTTGAAGTTGAGAGGGAAGAGACTAGCTACTACTTGGCTCTTGAAGAATCTTAAGCGAACACCTCATGCCAGTTAGCTAGCTACATCGTGTACTTTTGCTGCTGGTGATTATAATACTTGCTGTGATCATATTTAAATTTTTAAAACACTTGTAACAATTCTGAATTTTTTTGGTGGTAGTGAAATATAGACATAGGATTTCAACTCAGTTCTGCGTGTGTCATTCTCCTCCTTCCTTAGTTCATGAAGGCCAGTGCTTGAAGATTTTGGAAAATGTTAAAAACGAATGGGTAATTCATTACTTTGCTGTATCAGAAACCAACTTTCTGTTCATCTCCATTATGTCAATCCAGATGAATGGCTTTCACATATTGAATGAACAGAACTAAATAAACAGGATCAGTTGCGCAGTGACCTGTTTATCATAGAGTATTTTCCTTATGTTGTAAACCAGGGGTTCCCACCCCTAACCCACAGGCTAAAAGTGGCCCATGCCCCCCTGCTGGTGGCTGGCTGTTCCGTGTGGCACTGCCTTGAGCTGTAGGGCTGGGCCAGGCAGGTGAGAGCACTCCAGCAACAAAGGAATCGCTTAGCAGCCCGCCCTCACTCCTGTGCATGCTGCGCAGCTCCCAGGCATTTGGAGGGAAGCGGCACTGCTTGGGCAATGGGGGGCCCCTTGTGGGCTGTGCTGCCATGGGATTGTCTTGTGCCTAGGGGGCCTGTTGGCTCTTGCCAGTGTTGGCTCTGGCCCTGGCAAGGATTATTAGGGCACTGCTGGGTCTGGTCTATCAGTGCAGTTCCTCTTATGCCCAGGCCTTTTTCCCTTAGAGAGCTCCAATCTCTGAGCAGCCTGGGGCCCCTTCTAAGGTGGGGACCCAGCCCCCATGAATCAGCTGCCTGCCTCCCTCAGCCTCTCCTCCGTGGTACCCGGGCTGTTGTGTTGTGGCCACCCTATCCCCATTTGTGCCTGGCTAAGGTCTTCTAGCCAACAACTCAGTCTCTTTCCCTAAATTAAAGCAGAATGAAGACCATGAACTGAGTTTTAGCTTGCTAGTCTATTCCATGGGTGGACAAAATTGGTTCACAGCTAGACACCAGCAATTTTACTTTTGGTCATCAGAGCATGCTCTTCCATTACATTTCTGTAGTGGAGCTAGTGACAGGCTGCTCCCCTGATCCAGTCCAGTGTGCTGCTGTGACTTCCCAATTACTGCTCCTGAACCCCACTTTGCCTAGTGACCACTCACTCCTGAGTCAGTCTGCTCCAGCTTCTGTCGTGCAGTGGGTGTATGCCCTCTGGATACTCAAGGGATGGTCCCTCAGCAAGCACCCCCCAGCCCCAGTTACCACACCAGGAGCCACTGTCTACAGAGATTGAGAACCACTCCCAGCCACTATACACTCAAGTCCGAACAATTACCAAAGAAATGGATTGTGCCCAGCCCTGTTCACTCATACCCTCTAAAGATCACACAGTGTTTGATCAATAAATTAGTAGTTTAATCTGATTATAATTCTAAGTGAGAACATGGCCAAGCATGGCAGAATCACAATATGAACGAGTCAGGAGAGGCTATAAGAAAATAAAAGGTAAAACATGCACACTACCCTAATATCTCTACTTAAACTGACTTCACAAGTCAAGTTCATGCTAAGTGTTCAGCTGCCAGATGTTTGTACAACCATTTTGTGCCTGTGTTCAGACAGGGCCCAGATCTTGCTAGGAGTTGTTCCAGGATGGAGAGTTCCAGCCAAAAATGAGCCCCTAAAATCTTTGAGGTGTCTGTCTTTGTTCCTCATTGCTCTCACCCTTCCCCTCTCAGGCACAGGTGATGCGTTTCTCTTTCCAGCCACCTCAATTAGCATATCTTTGTTGTATTCACTAGCTGCTTGTCCGTTTGCTGTGAGAGAGCTCTGTCTCTCAACCCCTGAGCGATGCTAAACACACTACATGTCTGCACAAGCATGATGCTGCAGGGAAGAGATCATCATAGTGATAACATAGGTTATAAGCACCCATAAAGAAACATTGCATAGTGTAATTGGCAACAAATCATACAATCACAACGTACCAGTGAACAGGAAGATCGTATGGGTCATAACCTGGGGTGCACAGGTTGCACCCCATGAGAACAGGTTACTAAAACTGGT
Source organism: Podocnemis expansa (assembly GCA_007922195.1). Lineage (NCBI taxonomy): Eukaryota > Metazoa > Chordata > Testudines > Podocnemididae > Podocnemis > Podocnemis expansa. Next base: position 5,002,842 of record ML682015.1, on the reverse strand, counting down.
GGTCATGGTGACCAGAAACAGATCTATTGAGGCCTGGTCTATTGGCAACTGCACGGAAAAGGTTGCAAGTGACTATCACAAAGCCGCCTTCCTGTTAATTTATATAATTAATTAAATTACTTAGCTTGATGGCCCTTCAGGGCTGTAAAAAGTATGTTTCTGGTCTTTGAGCCAGAAAAGATTGGGAACCACTGATTTAAGTGATGAATGCATGGAAATAATATATTAATTTAAAGTCTTCCCTGGGGTTAAATAAAGCTTGGCCTGTTTTGGATAAAACTAATCTGTTCTTCCTGTTGGCATGAAGGGTGGGGGGGAAAACAATTGATTTGGATTTCTTCACTAGACTGCATTGATTGACTGACTGGATAGCTTAAGACTGGCTCTAAGAAGAAGCAGAAGTTTTATGGGTTTAGTACAGAGTCACAGTATGCAGTTTAGCAAACATGCATTTTAGATTTCTGTAATGTGTGTTGGGCATCTTGAGAGAGGAATTGGTGAACATGTGGAATGTACTTTCAGTGCGGGAGTTTTTATCTCTGGAGTTGAGACATGAAGGTGGAGCTGACCTAGTGTTCTGTGTTACTGACTTCAACCATAGCAGAATTACTCTGGACCAAGACTCTGGTTGTTGGCTGAAATTTCAATACAAGTTCATTACAGATTGTCCTGTGGGCTATGATGATTGGCTTTTTTCTGGGGCTGCAAATTTGAGGCTGGAGAAGGGAAGTTAATATAGTTTAAGGCCAGAAAGGGACTATTAAATCATATAGCCTCAGCTCTTTTATTTCACAGGTCATTAAATTTCACTGTTACTCCCATCTTGAGCCCAGTTATTAAAGCAGAACACAAGTTAATCTTTCAGAAGGGAGTTCAGTCTTGATTTTGAATAATAAAGAAATGAAGACTCCATCCCTTTAGTGCAACAAATTACCAAGAGGCTAATCACCTTCACAATTACAAATTTATGCTGCTTTAGCCCTTTCAGCCACAGCTTTGCACTGGCTTAAAAGAAAAAAAAATGATTTTTTTTAAAACCTTAAATTAAAATTAAATTAAAAAAATATGAAGTACACAATTTATACTGAGGTCTAAACTTCTCATAATATAGTCAAACCACTTGCATTTAAAAAAAGTAGCAAAACGTTTCTCCAGGTTTTTGTTTTGTATTTTTGTTTTTCTTTTATATCAAACCAGTGAACTGGTGGAAGATGCTATCCGAGTACCTAGACTCCGAGTTAGTAAAAATGCTAAACCCATTTTTAACAGCAGTAGCCTTTCTGTAGCTGCAGAGAGAATTTTTTCACTTCAGTTTATTCAGCTGTTTCAGTTCATTGACTAGTTCATTCAAGTTAAGAAGCCAGCTGGGAGGTGAAAAAGCAGGAAAGTTTTCTTTGTCTTGCACTAAATAAATTAAAAATAAGGTGAAAGGATGACATCTACTTAGTACCTTACTAAAATCTTGATGATCATAGTGACCAAAATGGTGAGTTACTTACCAGTAAGTGTCCTCCTTTGAGATGGGCTGCTCGGATTCATTCAGTAATAGGTGTGTACATGCCACAGCACATTTGGCCAGAAACCTTTTGCCCTAGCCTGTCAGGAAGGAGCTGGCGGCCACCGCCCTCCTAGCTACCCCATGGCTGTATATGTGGCCACCACCCAGCCCCTCCTCAGTCTCTAAAAGTCACCAACTCCGAGTTTTGGGGATGGTGGGAGGGTTCTGAATGAATCTGAGCAGCCCATCTCAAAGAAGGATGGTTACCAGTAAGTAACCCACTGCTCTTCTTTGAATGCTGCTCGGATACATTCAATAATAGGTGACTGTTAGCTGTGCTGATGGATAGTGGGTGGAGTTGGTTCTTTCCTGCCTTCAGCACTGCTACTCCCACAAGGGCCAACGACCCAGGTAATGGAGGTCTGTAAGAAGTATCTAAAGAATCGGTTTAAGGACCGTGACCCAGGTAAGGAAAACCCATGAGAAGAGTGGACTGACTTAAGGGGGCGGATGAGGCCTATGTCACTCGAGTGCTCCCTGACCTGCAAACGTGTCATCTATCATAAGGCGTCAGGACGAAGATGCTATTACCAAATCATCAATGGGGAGGCGTCTTCAAATGTGAACCTGAGCAGATAGCGGCATGCATCTGCCAAGGTGAATGAGCCGGAGACATTCTCTGGCCTTAAGTCTACAACAAGTGCTTTAGCTAGTGATGGGGTATTAGGGTGACACCAGAGAAAACTTGGTCCACTAGTGGCGAAAACCTGAAGCCAGAAGAAGCAAGAGGGAAAAGAAGAGAGGAAATTGGACATTTGGTGGTCTACCAATGCAAATCGCAAGGAGGCATTGAACGATGGATGACCGCATATTAAGATGCGACACCTCAGCAGCCAACCTGGAGCGTCATACGAGACCAAGGGTACTCTTGGAGGCGCACTGTTAGCTGTAGTTCGCCACGGGTGCTCAGGCAAGGAACTTGGGGCCACGAAATTAAGGTGCCGCTGTGTAAGACATGGTCTAGGACATGGGGCCCGTGGGCCTGATCCGGCCCCCGAACCATTTCCCGCGGTCCAGAATGACACGATCGTTACTGATATTGCAACATCGTTATATGCCAGAGGCTCAACGGTGTGGCTCCTGGGTCAACACACCAGCCCTAGGAGTCGCGAGCTGCATGGGAGAAGAAAAGGGCATCTCAGATGGGAGAGGAGCAATCTTCACAGGGCAATGTGAAGGAAATCACCCTGGAAAAAAAAGCTCCACGTAACCTTGAAAGGAAAGCAGCTTCCCAGGAAAGGAAGGAAGTTTAGAAACCAGTGGGAGATGATTCCCATATGGTCATTTGTGGGGTGCAGGGAGTCCAGGCTTACAGCCTGCATGGATATAAGCTGACTGCATGTTTTCTTATGGGTAGGAGGGAGGGAGAGAAGGGGGGGCAAGGAAATGGTTCCTCCAGCCCTTACCCTGGAGGACTTGACTGTGGAGAAGTGAGAATAGGGGTGGCCCCCGCCGATAGGGATCCTATGAATCCTGATTGAACCACCAGGTGATTCTAGAAGGAGGAAGGCAGTACCCTGCGTTGGATTCTTATATCAGGGTGACCCCCTCTGCCCCCACAGGGAGGGTACTTTCCTACTTGTACTTCAAATGGCAGATAATGCCATCCCCCAAAATGGGGAGTAGCTGGCAACCGGGCTAGATGGTAGGGCCAGAGGCCCAACCACTAAGAAGAGAGTAAGCTATGTGTAGCTGGAAGGTGGAGGAAGAATAAACCTTCCATCCAAGGAACTCTAACTCCCTTGTAGCTGTGGATGCCAGGAGGGGGTTACAGGACACCTGTCCTGGGCGTAGTGCTGCTTCCACCACTCCTTGAGAAGGTGCTGGGTGGTGGGTAAGGAAGGAAAACTCCATCACTGGGACCAGATATTTAAGGCCTGCTGCATCAGATACGCGGGGAATGGAGCCGGGGGCTTGCCAACGTGACGTGGCAAGGTCCCATATGCTGGGGTGAAGGGGAACTGTAATAGGTGCAGCAGAAGTGAATACCAGCCCAAATAAAATGTCATTTGTCCCCATCTGGGACTGAACCTCCAACCCCATGTGAGCAGAGAGGTCAAAGTGCACAGTGAGATCCCCAGTGTAGGAACGGGGCATAGGATTTAAGGTTCTGTCTGGCGCTGGGGGAACTGGTGTCAAGCTGGGGAAAGCAGTACTGTGGGGACCCATTGGGGTCTCATGGTGAGACCATTCATGAGGCCGGTATCTTTAAGGGGATGGTGCTGAAGACTATAGATGTGGCCTTTTACTCCCCCTTGAGGCACCTTCCTCTGGACTCAGAAACTGGGAGGCCTCTTGGGAATGCCACTGCAGTACTGGCGATAGCATGGTAATGCGGTGCCAGGGAGAGGACTTCGCGGTACCGGGGCCCTCTTGAATGGGGGGTTCTAGTGATGGGGAACTCTGCACCGAGATTGGGGTCAGTGTCCGGTGCCGCTTCTGGGGCAACCAGGCTCCTGAAGTGAGGGCTAGTTTACCTTTTCTCTTGGGGAGGGGGTGTCAGGGTGGGTGGTGGCAGGAGGAGGAGTGTCCTTGCTGCCTCAAAGGCCTCTGGTGTGGCAGGGACTGGCACCAATGCCTGCCAGTCCCGCGGCAACCCCATGTGGGGGACTGAGATCGGCGCTGGTGCTTCAGTACTGACACCGATATCAAGCTGGTGGTCTTGTGCTCTTTGGGAGAGGGGTGCTGGGAGAGCACCAGTGCCGAACTAGCACGCGGTGCCGAAGGATGCCCCGAAGCCTTGGGAGTAGGCTGCTGCACTTGCCCTGAGAGCAGTGCATGGCGCCTTTGTTCTCTGTCTTTTTAATTGTTTGAGGTTTAAAGGACTGACAGATGCCTCCTTAGTCACAGTGTACTCCTTTGCCCAGGCACCGGAGACACTTCTCGTGGAGGTTGTCCCGCAGGAAGACCTTGCCAGAGGCTGCACAAGGTTTAAACCGCGGCATGGCGGGTGGCAAGGAGGAGCGATGGTTTTGCTTCGAGGCTGGCCGCTCGGCAGGAGAAGCGCTCTGCTGTGGAATGACGTCCACGAACAGATGTTCCCAGTCGAGCTGCAGGCTCATAAGTGGCAGAGACAGGCTGCTTGCGAGGTCGCAAGGAGCAGACTGTTCCAAGAACTGTCGCTGAGGGCGGAAAAAATGTAACTGAGGAGGGGCTGGGTGGTGGTCACACACACAGCCATAGGGTGGTGAGGGAGGCAGTGGCAGCCAGCCCCTTCCTGACGGGCTAGGACAAAAGGTTTCCGACCAATCATGAGCTGCGGCACATATACATCTATTACTGAATGTATCTGAGCAGTGCTTAAAGAAGAACTAATGAGTTCAATTCATTAGCTACACACACTTCCTTTGTTGTTTTAAATGCAAAGCATATTATGATGAGCTCTTTGGTAAACCTTTTTTTCTTGTCGTATCCAGTACCTTTAAGGTAGCTTTGGTTTAATAAAGAAAAAAAAAAAAGCTGTTTGGGGATACTAAATATAAATTTCCATCCAAATAGAGCTTGACACTGATTACAACTAAAAATATTAATTTAGTAAATAAGAGAGCATCAGTCACCATTTTTTCTAATGCAATAAAATTGTGAAAGTTAGAATTGGAATAAATGTCAGTTAAGCTCTATAATTGCTTAAATAAGATACGTACATAAAGGTACTGTTTCTGGATTGCAAAAAGTACCAAATTTAGTGTAAATGTGCTCTATTTACACTAACTGCCAACCACAGAGAACCAGCTTTCCTTTAGGAAGTAAGAAGTAAAAATGAAGACACTGTTAAAAGTAGTGATTAAATCTAGGTTTCCTACTATTTATTTTAATTTAAAAGTGGTGATCTAACTTAATTTCACCATGTTTTGGAATTCATATTGAGTTTCTTTTCCACTCTAATACCTAGAGCAGTGGGTCTTAACCCATGGGCTGCTTGTGGACCAATCAGCACACAAATATGACCCTTGTAACAGGTTCAGGGCCATACAGGTTGTGTACGTATTGTAGGAGTAAGGCCCATGTAACACACGTGGCGCATATGCGGCCAATGGTGATGTACATAGGTTGAGAACCACTGCCCTAATCCTTCTCAGATGATACCCCCATTCGTTAGGAATGGTCTGCCTTCCTGGTTTATATCCAGATGGCTTGCTTTGCATTAGAGAGTATGACAATGTTTCAACGGGCTCAGCTTACGATGGGATCCAAGTTTTCTTCGTTGAGCAGTGTCCCCACTGCTCCACTATAGTTGTGTGGCTGCGCCCACACCCAGCTGCAGAGATTCTTGTCGCAGAGCCGGGGGGGGGCGCGACCAAAGGGCCCGGGACCCAGCTTCCTGCCTTTGGGTGCAGGGGGGCCCCCCCCCCCCGCCCGTCAGTTCCTTCTTAACGCCGCTTACTCAGTACTGAGTTCACCAGCTCCTCAGCTACATCCCTTCAGTTATCAAATAGTGTTATAGTTATAGTTCAGTTCTGAGTTAGTTAGCTAGTACTTAATAGTTTTTACCTGTTTAAAAAAAAAAAATCTCCTCAGCTGCCGCAATGCTGACAGCTTCGGGTTTTAAGTGGTGTGCTGGCTGCAATGATCCAATGCCTGCCTCTGACGGGCATGAAAAATGTATTAAGTGTCTGGGCGAAGAGCATCGAGCCCACTCCTGCCCTCATTGTAATAGCCTCAAATCCAGGGCGAGAAAGGAGAGGAGTAGGAGGCGGAAACTCCTCTTGATGGAGGGAGCCCTCCGTCTGGCATCAGAGCCTGGCAAATTGCCGGTCAGGGACACAGCCCTGAAGTGAGCCTCAGCATCCTCCTCACCGGTGGCAGTGAAGAAAAGTCTGGCCATAACCGCACAGGGTCTAGGGACGCTACAGGTTCCTCCAAAAAACTCCACAGGACAAAGGCTCATTCCTCTGGCTCTGCAGTAGAGCAAGGATCTCAGGCAGCACAGAGCGGTTCCGCGCTGACCTTGGAGCTCCTGTCCCCAGCACCACCTCCAGCAGTCGCTTCCCTGGCGCCACCGTCAGCACCAGCGGCAGCCACTGTGCCTGTCAGCAGCACCGCTACTCTCTCCGGGGCACTGCTGACCATGATGATGGCCATGGTGCCGTCGTTCTCGGGGCAGAGCGGTTTTTTACTGGCGCCTGCAGTAAACTTGCCCCACTCACTCCTTCAAGCACCAGGGTACCCCCACCTGTCGGTACCAGTTCAGCAGTTGCTGGTACCGCAGCCTTCGCATGCTCCTGCTCCGGTACCGCTACCTAACATAACAGCACAGGAGATAGACCAGCTGGATTCAGGGTCTGGACAGTCTCCTCCCCATAAACAACATAGGAGGAAGACAAAGCACTGTCTGAGAGAGGACCTTCCTTCTGGTTCCTCACCTGACTTCTCTCCTCTTTATGGTATACAGCCTTCAGGGGATGATGACCGGTCAGATTCTTCCTCTCTCTCCGCTCAGCAATCTAGCTATGACTCTAATGGGGACATTCCAGATAATGTTAATCCGCCTCAACAAGTTAACACTGCTCCTCAACAGCCACAGTCGTGGCCATGGGCAAACATCCCATGGTATCCTTTTCCTCAGCAGAGGATACCCCGGGCATCATGGCCAGGTTGGATACCATATGCACAGGTTCCAACCCAAATGCAGGGCATGCAGAGGTCTGAGGTGCCAATAACATTGCTCCAGGAGGGACAGAAAAAACCAAACAGCGGTCATATTTCCCAACACATGCCTCCTGAGGAGGACCCGCAGCCTTGGACTGATGATGCTAGACAATTCCAGGAGCTGTTTAAGAGGGTAGCTGGGACTCTGGATATGCCAGACCAATCAGTGCCTACTTCCAAACATAGGTTTTATAGGATTTTACAGTCAGCCACCTCGTCCAAAGTGTCACTCCCTATGGATGAGGGCATTATGGAGCCAGCGACGTCTGTATGGCACACTCCTGCCTCAGCACCGCCCACTAACAGAAAGGCAGATAAAAAATATTTCGTTACACCAACGAATAATGAGATCCTTTTTTCACACCCGCAAGTGAACTCATTAGTGGTCGATGCAGCAAATCAAAGGCTTAAACAAGCCCTTAATAGGTCTACCCCGGCTGACAGAGAGGACAAAAAGATGGACCTCTTGGGTAAAAAGATCTATACATCTGCTACACTGCAGTTAAGGATAGCCAACTACGCTGCTCTTTTAACCAATTACAGTCATAACTATTTGAAATTTACAGATTTTATTAGTTTGATTCCAGAAGACAGGAGAGATGGTTACAATGCACTTATTCAAGAGGGTTTCTTGATTTCCAGGACAGCTCTGCAAGCAGCTCTGGATATGGCAGACGTAGCAGCCAGGACCACAGGTTCTGTGGTGGTGCTTCGACGATCTTCCTGGTTACATGCGGCCGCGCTCCCGAGGCAACTCCAGTCGATCATAGAAGATCTTCCTTTCCATAAGAACAAGCTGTTCGGGGAGAAAACCGACGAGATCATGCACTCTTTGAAAGATTCAAGGGCAACTCTCTGGACGCTGGGCATTCAAGCACTGACACCGAGGTTCAGGTATAACAGGTATCAGACTAATTCAAGCAACAGATACCCCTACCAACAACGTAAGAGATTTGATAATCCATGTACTAGAAATCCCAACACACGACGTAGACAGAATCTACAATCTTCATCTAATGTGCAGCCCTTCAGGGCTAAGCAACACCTTTTGAAAGCTTGGTCGAGGGTTCTCCTAGCCATTTGACAGAGGATGACAGCAACAATAACACACCTGCTTTACTATTTAAAAATAGACTAGCCCCTTTTCTGCACCGGCGGTCTTCCATTACAGCGGACAGATGGGTGCTAGAAATCATTGACACTGGCTATTTAATTCCATTCTCGTCCAAACCTATTCCAAATTCCCCGTCCCTCTTCAGGGACCCCACTCATGTACAACTGTTACGGGACGAGATCCGCACCTTACTGAATATCGGGGCAATTGAGGAAGTTCCCATTCAGTTCAGGGGAAAGTTTTTCTACTCCTGATATTTTTTTGACACAGAAGAGGACGGGGGGGTTGGAGGCCGATCTTAGATCTGAGACACCTCAATGAATTTATCACAGTAAAGAAGTTTAAAATGGTAATGCTGTCAAACGTTCTCCCTTCTTTAGAACAAGACGATTGACTGGCGTCCCTCGACCTAAAAGACGCCTACTTCCATATCTCCATACATCCTGTACACAGGAGATTTCTACGGTTTACTTTCCAAGATTACCATTGTCAATTCATTGTAGTCCCTTTTGGACTATATACAGCCCCCAGACTTTTCTCCAAAGTTATGGCATTAGTGGTGGTTTACATGTGAATTCAGGGGATAACTATTTTCCCCTGCTTGGACAACGACTTGTTGAAAGCACGGGCGTTCTCAGAAGCCCGAAAGGCAGTGGAATTCATGGAGCAGCTTCTCCTACATTTGGGGCTCACAATCAACTACAAGAAATCCTCCCTTCAACCGGTACAGGAGCTACAATTCCTAGGCGTGACCATTCATACTCCCTCTTCCAAGGCGTTTCTCACAAACGAACGAGTAGTAGGGATACAAAGTCTCATAAAAAGCATACTTCCTTCTCCCACAGTTACAGCGCTAAATTGTATGCAGCTCCTCGGCCACATGGCGGCAGCTACGTATCTGGTCCCCAACACCAAGTTTCATATGAGACACTTGCAAATGTGGTTCCTGAGGAGTTTCAAACCTCACCGGCATTCGACACACCATATCCTATCTCTGCTGCAGTCCATAAAGGACACTCTCTTATGGCGGACCCTACCGGCGAAACTTCAACGGGGGGTTCCCTTTTCTCAGCAGCCACCGGCTTTTCTGCTCGTAAGTGACACCTCCCTTGCAGGATGGGGAGCACATGTGGGGCATCAGACAGTGCAGGGGAAGTGGTCACGCGCCGAGAGCCTCTTACATATAAACCTCCTTGAGCTACGAGCAATAAGCAATGCTTGTCGTCACTTCATACACCTCATAGAGGGGAAAAGCATAAAGATACTGACGGACAGCGTAGCAGCAATGTACTACATCAACCGGCAAGGGGGAGCTCAATCCCAGTCTCTCTGTGTAGAGGCCCTCAGGCTCTAGGACTGGGCCATACGTCATGGAGTCCAGATGGAGGCAATATACTCACCTGGCACGCTCAGCACGACGGCAGATGCGCTGAGCAGGCATTTAGCAGAACCTCATGAGTGGGAGTTAGACAACACAATCCTAGCGGACATATTTCGTTGATGGGGTCAGCTGGTGATCTATTTGCAACACAGAGCAACAAGAAATGTGCTTCATTTTGTTCAAGGGCAGGCCTTGGTCAGGGCTCTCTAGGAGACGCGTTTCTACTGAAATTGCAGTGTATTCTCCTTTATGCTTTTCCTCCAATTCCCATGATCTCCAAGCTGGTCCACAAGATGAAGCAGGACAAGGCAATACTTATATTAATTGCTCCAGCATTGCCCAGACAGACTTGGTATTCCTCCCTCATCCAAATGTCAGTAGCAACAGTTATTTGTTCAACAAGGATAAGTGTAAAATCCTGCACTTGGGACGAAAAAACCCCATGTACTGCTACAGGCTGGGGAGTGATCAGCTAAATAGCAGCACTGGAGAAAAGGACCTGGGAGTCATGGTGGATGGGAAGCTGGATATGAGTCAGCAGTGTGCTCTTGCTGCCAAAAAGGCCAATGGCATACTGGGCTGCATCAGAAGAAGTGTTACCAGCAGATCGAGGGATGTGATCATTCCCCTCTATTCTGCACTAGTGAGGCCACATCTGGAATACTGTGTCCAGTTTTGGGCTCCCCACTACAAAAAGGACATGGACAAATTAGAGAGAGTCCAGAGGAGGGCAACCAAAATGATCAAAGGGCTGGAGCACAAGCCCTATGAAGAAAGACTGAAGGAACTAGGCTTATTTAGCCTGCAGAAGAGAAGACTGAGGGGGGATTTGATAGCAACCTTCAACTACTTGAAGGGTTGCTCCAAGGAGGAGGGAGCTCGACTGTTCTCGGTAGTAACAGAGGGCAGAACGAGAAGCAATGGCTTCAAGTTACAGCTGGGGCGGTCCAGGCTGGATATTAGGAAAAACTTCCTTACTAGGCGAGTGGTGAAGCATTGGAATAAGTTGCCTAGGGAGGTGGTGGAATCTCCATCTCTGGAGGTGTTCAAGTCCCAGCTGGACAAAACACTGACTGGGGTGATCTAATGGGAGTGGTCCTGCTTTTTTTGGCAGGGGGTTGGACTAGATGACCTTGTGGGGTCCCTTCCAACCCTATGATTCTATGATTAACACCGATCACTCTTCCACTCATTTTGAGTCTGCTCACACAGAACAACGGCAAAATTCAACATACATACCTGAGCAAGCTCCACCTAACTACCTGGATGGTTCAACAACTGGGAACAGCGATGTTTGGACCATGTAAAGCATGTGTTAATAAATAGTAAAAAGTCAACGACCAGAGTTACTTACCTACAAAAATGGAAGAGATTCGCTGCATGGTGTCAAGAATGTCACCTCTCTCCACAATCCGCGCACGTCTCAGAAGTGCTCGAGTATTTTCTTGACCTGAAGGAGAAGGTATTAGCTATAACTACTATTAAGGTTGATTTGACAGCCATGTCAACTTTCCACAAGCTGGTAGAAGACTCGTCCTTATTTTCTCACAGTGTTGTCAAACGCTTCATGGAGGGCCTTCCTAACATTTACCCAGACATTAGACCCCCAGTACCTCCGTGGGATTTAGCCCTAGTTCTGAGATACATCACTAGGCCACCCTTTGAACCGATGGCATCTTGCTCCCTGCTACATATGTCAATGAAGGTTGCATTTTTGGTAGCAATAACATCGACTAGGTGAGTGGGAGAAATAGTGGCACTCATGGCTTGTCCCCCCTTCACCATATTCACAAAAGATAGTCTCCCTTAGGCTGCATCCCAGGTTTTTACCTAAGGTTTCTTCCAGTTTTCGTTATCAGACAATTCACCTCCCATTCTTCTGTCCAAAACTGCATAAGACCCATGCAGAGGTAGCATTGCATACCCTAGATGTCAAAAGGGCTATAGCCTACTATATAGACAGGATGAAGACTTTTAGGAAAACACCCAGACTGTTCGTATCGGTTGCAGAGCGGTCTAGAGGTGATCCAATTGCCAAACAGAGACTTTCTAAGTGGATATCTATGTGCATTCGCATGGCTTTTGAGAAACATGGTTCCGAGCCCCCACATTATATTAGAGCTCATTCCACCAGGGCAGTTTCTAGTTCCACAGCATTCCTCCGCAGTGTCCCAGTTGTAGACATTTGTAGGGCAGCTACTTGGGCATCCGCTGATACCTTCATAAAACATTATGCAGTTGACAAAGATGCCTCTAGTGGTGCATCGGTGGGCCTTGTGGTGTTTAGCACGGCCGCAAGAGGTAGCTCCGAAGATCCCTCCACCATTTAGAATACTGCTTGGTAGTCACCTATACTGGAGCAGCGGGGACACTGCTCAATGAAGAAATGGAGGTTACTCACCCTTTGGTGCAGTAGCCGTGGTTCTTCGAGATGCGTGTCCCTGCACTGCTCCACTTCCCACTCGCCTCCCCTCTACTTCGGAGTACTCCTCTTTATTTAGCGGTGCTCCGCGGTGGAGAAGGAACAGATGGGTGGGGGGGGGGCGCGTGCTCCAAACGGTGGGAAGCTGGTCGCGCACCCTTTGGTCATGCCTCTCCCCCTTCCCCCCCGGGCTCTGCGATAAGAATCTCCGTGGCTGGGTGCGGGCACATCCACACACCTATAGTGGAGCAGTGCGGGGACACGCATCTCGAAGAACCACGGCTACTGTACCAAAGGGTGAGTAACCTCCGTATTTCCTATCCGCCCTTCTTCATCATCTTTAAGTTTTCATCAGCAGAGATTTTGGTTTGTTTGTTTATAAGTATTTTCTTTCTAGTCATTGATTAAAATGTTGAATTAGCATCAGTCTTAACACCGACCCTTACAAAACACCACTAGAAACGCCATCTTGGTTATAATGATTCCTCATGGACAGCTACTTTCTTGAGAACTGTTAATTAACCAGTTCTTAATTCATTTAATGTGCTTTGATATCATACATTGGTAATTCTTTAATCGGAATGTCATGTGGCATTAAATCGGATGCCTTGCAAAGTCTAAATATACTGCATATATAGTTATTTTTATCAGCCAAATTTATAATCTCATTGAAGAATTAGATCAGTTTTGTTTGACAGGACCTATTTTCCATAAAACTGTGCTGATTGGCACTAATTATGTAATATTTCTCTACTTGAGTTCTTTATCAAGTGAATTTGACAGCTTTTCTATTATTTTGCCTGGGGATTGATGTCAGACTAACCAGACTACATTTATCCTGGTCAGTCTGCTTCCATTTTTGTGTATTAGAACAACGTTAGCAGTTTTCCACTGTTCTGGAATTCCTCTGGTATTTGGGACTTATTAAAAAGTAACTTCACTGAGCTAGAGATCTCTTCAACCAGTTGTTTTAGGATTCTTGCATGCAAGTTATCCAGGCCTTCCAATTTTATAAATATTTATCCCTAGTAGATAACAGAGAAAGTAATAAATTCTTCATTGGGCTAAAGTCCATAAGTCAATTATGACTCCTTCAGCCTGTTTGCAGCTTGGGGGTGAAACCAGTTCTACCAGGTGCTGTCAACAGGTGAATACCCTATCCCCTGAAGTCGTCCCCCTTGGTGGCTCGTAATTCTTAGATGAATTATTAAGATGAATTATTAGACTCAGCCTTGTCTTTTGGGCTGTGTCCTGAATAGGGGAGACTGATCCTTCGGCTCTGCTTCCCCTCTGAGGCATTTACAGTGGCTGGTATGCAGCAGGCTTTAGGGAGTGAACTAGGGTGGTGAAAGAATTCTCTATCTCTTGATTTATCCCTTTATTGAGCACTTTTTTGAGAAGTTTATGTACCTTTGTGGATGCATTGCAGTTCCCCATGACCCCCTCTTTTCCACTACAAAAGGAGCCAGACTGGAGGGGGGTGAAAGCTGGCACCAAAAGAAGGGAGCTTTCTCCATCTTCATTAGGAGTGATCTCAGAGGGTGGTACACCAGACAGAAGAGTGCATCTGAGTCCCCATGGCTTGCGCCACTAGCAATGCTTTTGTTATCCAGCTCAGCTACCTCCCCCCCCCACTCCCAATTCCTTTCATGTTGCGGGTGGAGGGCATCAAACACAGCATGGATGCTGCCAACTTCAGAGTTTGATAAGAGTTCTTCAGGCCCAGTTCTCTGCTGCTTCCCAAAAGCCTAGCTGGCTTTAAAACTGAGATTGGCACATTTGTGGTGGGGATGGTATGATGGGACGTCTTAATTTGGCAATTGACTGATCTTTGATTGCTGATGGTGGGTATGCCAATGGGATGGGTTCTCAGTTATTACAGACAATTCTTTGCTGGGTGTATGGTCAGGCGTTGCTGCCCTGGGGAGGCACCCGGGGGTATGGGCACAGGCCATGCCCCCCGACCTCAGGCCACGCCCCCCGCTGGGGTTGGGTGGAGCCGGGAGCAGCTGGGGACAGGGTCAGGAGTGGCCGCAGGCAGCTGAGCCCCGGATCCACCGGCTGGGGACGGGGCTGCCGTGGCTGCGGGTGGCTGAGCCCTGGATCTCCAGCCTGATCAGGCTGGGGACTGGGGGGGGGGGGGGTCCCCCAGACCGCGGGCACTGGTGCTGGGATTCGAGGCAGGTGCCCAGTGTGCCTGGTGCCAGCAATGCCCATGTGTCTGGTTGGGGCGTCTTGCATACATGCCCAGAGTTTAACTTATCGCCATGTCTGATGTTAGGAAAGAATTCTCCTGCAGGACAGATTGACAAAAGCTGTGGGTTGGTTGGTTTTGTGTGTTTTTTTTTTTTTTTTTTTTTTTTTTTTTGTTTTGTTTTTTTTTTTTTTTTGTTCCCCCCCCCCCTTTTCCTCTGTATCATGAGGGATTGCTTAATTGCTGGTGGATTCACTGTGCTTTAAAGTCTTTAAACTATGTTTTGAGGACTTTAATCCAGTCATAGGTTAGAGCAGTGGTTCTTAACCTTCTGCGTCTTGCAACACACTTGGTGGCATATGACAACCCTACAAGACACAAAAGCCCACCCCTGTAAGACCAATCCAGCCATCTCCCTGGTTCTCAGTAACACACTTACTGTGTTTTGATACAATAATGTGTCCCAACACAGTATTCGAGAACCACTGGGTTAGAGAATTGTTATAGCAGTGGGTGGGTGAGGTTCTGTGGCCTGCATTATACAGGAGTCAGAGTAGATGATCTTATTGGTCCCTTCTTACCTTAGAGCCTGAATCTATAATGACCCCAAAAGATCCCTACTGATAACTCAAGTTGGTCCCTCCAAGGGAAATGCAGACCCCTATTGTAAAGGAGTGGAGCTTCTGGAGAATCTAAGCTTGAATTCTCAGGCCAGTAATCTTGAAAAAAAAAATCAGGGTAGAAGAGGAGACAAACCAGTGTTCTAACCTATGACTGGATTCAAGTCCTCAAAATGTAGTCATGCCCCAAGTGAAAGATGAAAGTCAATTCTTTCCCTCTGTCCTGCAAGAAACACAATTAAGTTCCCTTCCAATTTAATGTGGGGGGGAAATGGTCCTTCCCAATGCCATATCTGCATCTCTCTAAAGGTTATATAATTTCATCTAATGCCTCTTTTATTATCTCTTCTTTGGAATGGTCCAAATTCAATCTGTTGTTGCTACTAAAGGTGAAGGGGCTGCCCAGTACATGGTCTAAACAATAAGGTGCTTAGTAGGTTAAGTTTAAACTACAATAGCCTTTTAATAATCTGTTAAAATTATTATAAAAATTTAAATCTAATCTCTTGCTAGGGTTTTTGCGAACTCTATCTTGCCAATGATGAAGTTTTGGTGATGCCATCATGAAGCAGAAGTCTTTGGCTGCTTCGTTTTTAACAGTCTTATTGCTTTTGTCTGCTCATAGAAGTGTTATTTTGAGGTGGGATGGGATGAGCAGACTGAACTGAGAATGTGAGAATTAGCATGAATTTAAAGACAGTGTATAACCATTAGGTTTGCGTAAGGGCATAGGAGTATAAGAGTTCAGAGGTATTCATACTTTTTTCCATAGGCCTACTGAAAGCGGAAAAGACGTGTCTTTCAGGGACTTGATTGGAATCAAATATTGGGGTCGGGGCAAGGGGTTGTGAACATGCACAGTGGTGGTGTGATTCTTCTATGGTTATATTGCCTCTGCATTTGTGGCAAAAAAAAAACTCTGAACGTCTGTTTACTTTTTTTTAAATTCATTCCATATTCTAAGATATCTGTCAGTTTCCTCAGGGTTTAACAGAAGCTGAAATTCTATTTCAAGTGAGTCCAATCACTCCTATTTTCAACATAAAGTCTTTCAGCTCTTAAAATAGTTTTAAAAATTCAAATGATTTGAAAAGAAAATCTCTAAGTAGTTAAAGAAACTATTGTCTTGTCTTGTTACTGTCCTTGGTGAAGTGGTACTTCTCTTCCAGAGTTTGGTAAGGTGTTGCTTAAGCATTGTCTAACGATTAATTCCCCATCTAATGTAAATATTTTTATACTCAGATGGAGTCTTTCATTTGTAAACAGTTAACATCAAATGACCTTGCTATATTTATACATAAAGCATATTACTATATACATAACATTAGTTTAACTGCTTGGCATCAGTGGTTTGGATTTAGGAACAAAATATTTGCAAAGAAATATCTTGGAGAAAGTTTATGCCATCTAAGTAATTTAAGGGACAACTGAAGGTTTTCACCTTTATAAGGAAATCTAAGTTAGAAATAATCAATAGTTTAAAATATTTGCCACCCAGAAATGTTCTGCAGATTTAGAATGAAGATGTATTTTATAACCTAATTAGGGTAAAGTAAGAATATTTCTGGATTTCACTTTTGGGTTTACAACGAAAGGAATTTTATTTCCAAAAGAAGAGGGATAAAGAAGGCTCACTTCAACAGCCTGGTGTTTAGCTCTGATAATGCATCCTAAGCATGGAGTATCCTTAATAGAGAGCACCATTCCATTCTTTTACACAGTTGGGTCTCTTTGTGAAACACAAGTAACTTGAAATAAAAAAAAAGATGCTGTCCATACCAAATTCCTTTCTTCTCAAGATAATCTTGTTTGTCTTCAGTCTAGAAACCTGCTGTTTTGAAATTGTACATAATTTGCAATGAGGTTACTATCAAATGTTCTAAACCAGTAGTTCTCAAACTTGGGGGGGGGGGCAGTTTAAAATAAAATCATTTTATGGCCCATGGCCACAGTTACGTCTTAAGGAATGCATTCCAGTTCTTTGGTTGTGGCAACAGTGTGTGCCACCATTCAGTGCCTGAGGGTCTGTGACCCACTGCTGGGTCCCAAACTGTGATTTGACAACTCTTCTATACAAGACATACAGCACATGAATTGACTGAAAGATGTAACTAAGTTATTTTTTGAGCATGAAGTGTATGAAGTTAATTGTACTTGCTAAATTAAACAATCAAAGCCACCATTGGAATAATTTGGGTTTTTTTTGTTTTAGGCTTCTTATAACCATTTTAGCATCAATATTGAGGTCTAATCCTTGCTGCCTCCTGAGATGAGCTTTTGGTTGGTATAGAGGAGAAGCAGTTTAGAAATAGTAGTTATTGCACTGTAAAAGCTTTTAGCACCTCTACTTTTTCGAAGTTTGCTCCTGTGTGAGACGAATTGTTTCCTCAGAAGCTCCTTGTCTGACACTCACTAAGCAATATACTCCTTCGGCTAAACCGTAGGAACATGCCTTGCAGGGACCATGAGTTAAATCCT
Organism: Podocnemis expansa; assembly: GCA_007922195.1. NCBI lineage: Eukaryota > Metazoa > Chordata > Testudines > Podocnemididae > Podocnemis > Podocnemis expansa. The sequence goes on along the minus strand of ML682015.1, from coordinate 4,985,426 downwards.
TTCCTCTGGAGTTTTGTAATGTGTAACTTGCAACCAACCCTTTTCTCCTCTTTTGTTGGGGTCCATGGTGGGATCATAGTGCAGTATTTCACATACTCGATCAGGGGTCTTGAACGTACAGCCCAAGGGCTACATGTGGCCCCTAAAGCTATTTCTTGTGGTCTGTAATGATATCTCTATCAATATTGGCAGTATCATTTTGTATGAAAAGGTTTCAGTGGTGCAGCCCTTGGGCTAACATACTAGTCCTCTTGCCACCCTTGTGGTGATTTGAGTTTGAGATCCCTGTAGTACATTCATGAAATAATGTGAACCAGACCAGCTATATCATGTCAGGTCTGATAGTATGAAAACGTCTCTCCAATGGTTGTACATCATAGTGACTAATACACAGGCATAACTGCACCACTCATCTGTAAGAGAAGTTGAAAAATAGGGGAAATATTAGTTCTGATGGTGCATTTGTTTCATAGTAGGGAAAGACACAGGCTGCCTTTGTCCCTTTTGCTTGTAGGAAAACTGGCAAGTCAGAGCAGTGGAGGAATACATGCAAGGAAAGACACAGTTGATCACAGGTGCGCAGTGTGGGGATGTAGGGAGATGTTCATCCCTATTCCCCAGACCTCATGTTTTTCCTGTCCCTCCCCTCCCCCAAATTTGTTTCCCTCCCAAAAATGTCTGCACAAACTTCATCAGTCCCTTGCTGTCCCTGCACCCTCTCCCAGCTCCTGAATTGGAGGGACCTCTGCCAATTGCTGTGGAGAGGAGTCTGCCATCTAGTTCCTCAAGGTACAGATGCACCTCTCTTCATTGATAGCGACAGCTCTGCCAACATGCTCTAACTAATCCCTTCGCCAATCAAAACTCCTACACACAGTTTAGTGACCAACTGTCAGAGTACCTGCACATAAATCCATTCACATATGTGAAACACAACACAAACAGTGGCATGTTCTCGCAATCCTTCCTCTTCATAGTCACTCCTTAGGACAGTACTTTTTGAACCATTCCCATGTACTGCTGCCAGCTCAAGACCAGGAAAAGGATGATATCGGGGCAGTGACCAGCCAAGAGGGAATTTAGATGCTTCCAGAGGTAAGACAAGGAGACTGAGCTGACTCTGTAGGCAAGGAGGGCCGTGAGCTTGTATTTGAGGAGGGGAGGAAAGGATTAATTCCTTACAGGGAGAAGTGAATCTCTTTGGCTAATACACTACAGCTGCAGATATAGTTAGCCAAAGAACAGCAGCAGGGAATGGCCATACTGCGTCAGCTGGCCCAGGGGCAAGTTGGGAGCACTGTAGAGAGCGGCTTCGGGCACCAGGGTTCCCCAGTGCTGGCCTGCTCCCATGCCACCATGGTGGGAGATGAGGCCTTCACCTTTGGCTGGGGTTGGGTGTGGGGCACAATGTTGGGCAGCCACAGACCTTGAGGCCCCTTAATCAGACCCTGGCTCTAGGTATACCTAGCCTTTGATTAACTGTTAAACAGATGCTACACAGAGCCCACACACTAGGTGGGAGGAAATATTTACAGCTCTTTCTGTAAAGTCTGGGTACAGCCAAAATGACACACATGGGCAACATATCCCATCAGAGCATGCTTTGACACTCCTGCATGCTCCAATGCTCTGTGTCCCAAGCACATAGAACCTACTGTGTCTTTAAATGTGCAGACATCCATGTGCACTGGTTTCCCTTAAATGCCTAGATAGTGCAAGACAGCCAAGTATCTTGTCTGAAATTTAACCCAAAGCTAAACTGCTAGGTGGGGGAAGAGGTGTGGGTGAAGGAAGTAGTCATGGGACTGCATTTGCCAGAAACAGCGTTTATGGGAAAACATAGGAAAGTAAACAATGTTTGGGCAGTTAGTACAAAGTTAAGTTTGCCCTTTACTGTCATATGCACCTATATACTGAAACCTAAAAAACTCTGAAACTGAGGTGTACATGTTACCCAGTGTATGTTCTCAACTCTGCCCTCTTTGAGAGATGCCTTAACATGCACCTTTGCACATGCTTCTTGACACGTGAGCATTGTAAGATGCTTTCTCCTTGTTAAGGTGAAACTTACGGTTGGTCAGGTCTGGAGGGGACCAGCAGTTCCTTTCCCTCAGAGTGAGCCGGCCTCATACAATCCACATCCGACTTGCAGATCCTTTTACTTTTGCCCTGCTGATTCCTTTTGAAACACTGCCTTCGTGTACTGCCGGTTGTCACGAAAGCTACCAAACTGCTGACGATTCCCATGGCAAGATGACACCCTCATTCACTTCTTCTGACAAAATGTATAAAACGTTGCTGAAATGAGGCATAGTTGATCCTTCAGTACACATGCACGTCTACTCACATCATTGACAGTACTGCCAATCTGTATCAACTAATCCCTCTGCTATTCAACATAGTTGTACATATCAGAATCACTGTCAACTGGAGTGGATGCAGATAAATGTTAGAATTTAAATGCATAGAATACAGTAAAACATAATGATAGATTTAATTTTTCCTCATGTATTTTTGTCTACTTCTTATGGCACTACCCCTACCAAACCAGTTCTGGCATGGCTGTTGTCAGGTCAAGGAGGGCAGAATTAAAGTGATGTTGTAGATGTACCAAATGTAAAAAAAAAAAAAAACAACAACAACAAGGAGTTGTGTGGCACTTTAAGACTAACAGATTTATTTTTTGCATGAGCTTTCGTGGGAGAAGATCCCACTTCCTCAGATGCTTCGAAGATGGGTGAACTTACAGAAAGAAATGAAACTAAATGCAAGGGGATGCAAAACATAGGATCAGGTCATAAAGTAACAGCAAATCAGAGCAGTTTACAGGCTGAAACCATGGGAAGCCTGAAGTCAAATTACCGTTTGTAATGGGAGAAGAACCCTCTTCGAAGCATCTGAGGAAGTGGGATCTTCTCCCACGAAAGCTCGTGCAAAAAATAAATCTGTTAGTCTTAAAGTGCCACACAACTGCTTGTTGTGGTGTTTTTTTGTTTTGGTTTTTTTTTTCTGGACTAGACTAACACGGCTATCCCTTTTGAAAATACCAAATGTAGCCTAACTCTTAAGGTTAATAACTCTTGTATTGTTGGCCAATCGAGGCAACTGTGATAAGGTTCTTCTCCCAGAATTTAGCAATATAGAACTAACACTATAGAGTTCATTGTCTTGTGGGGTGTCTCAGAATGTACTCACTCACACTTAGGGCAAAGTAAAAACTATAAAAATGTTAATTTAAAAAAACCAAAACCCAATATTGTCTTTGTTTTCTGTGGAAACATTCTATACTTAAGCTCTTAGAATGGCATATTTGCCCCCCTTTGTTGGAGATCTGGTGGTAAGAGATAAAAGGACCAGCCTTGTTGTTGGCATGCCACAGTGTCTGCTGGTTCATGTTCCTAAATGAGTTGAAGGGACAAGTAGTAGTAAAGCAGGAGCAATGGAAGAAGTCCAGGAAAGATCAAGCCCCAGGCCGTGTGGTGATTGCCACTGGAATAGGGGCTGAGCAACATTTCACTGATGTTCAATCTTCCAGGCCCATATTTTCCTACCTGCACAACTTGTATGTACATCTGTCATTTTACCTCATTATCATACCAGTTCCCTTTTGTTTATATGGCTGTTGCAGTTATGACTTCTGTATTTCTTGCAGTAGAATGTTCCACTAAGTGCTAACTCTTCCCTTTGAGTTAACTGGCCTTAGTTTCCACCAAAATCTAAAGGTAAATACTGTGCCATTAATGTATGCCATGGTTACAGCCTGCTTAACCAACCTTGTGCTCATTTATACGTCAGGTAACATCTCATAGGATATAGCCTGCAGGTTTTTTGTGTTACGGCTGAATGTAATGAAAGCAGTTAAATATAATGAAGGCGAGCCACTGAAAAAATAAGCCTGTAGGCCGGACAGGCACCTTAAAACTGAGACCAGGAAGTGGAAATTTAAATAGAGGTGCACATGATGATTTGGAGCAGCACAAGGTGGCACTGGACAAACTTTTCTTTTGTCAAGATTTTTTGAAAGTTAATCTAAGGAGTTCAGGGACCGTGCTTTTAATAAACACTGAAATATGTTGATTGTATTTCACTTGAACTTTTAAACTGATAGTGTCACCTATTGACCATTTATAACGCTTAATGCTGGCATGCTTTTTATAAAGGTAATTGATTCGTACTTCAAGCCATAGTTGTGGCTTCTCGCTAATCTAAAAGTTCCACAATAGTCCAAAGCAGTGGTCTGTACCGTAAAGGGTCTTTGGTATCTCTCCGCTGTAAAACATTGGGTTTCTCAGTTCACCCAATTCACATGAAAAATTTATTTGTTGAAGCCCACTGCCAGACAAGAAGTTGAGTCAGGTGAAATTGGTCTACCGCTGCTCACCACCTTTTCAAAAACAATAACAAAAAGGCAAGATTAACTTTATCCAAAAGAGGCTAGTGCTTACTAGAGACCACAGAGGCATGTCAGCTCTACACGGCTTGCTTCCAATAATGCTTTGATCTAGATCAGTGGTTCTCAGCCAGGGATATGTAGAAGCCCTACAGGAGGGGGTACATCAACTTATCTAGATATTTTCCTGGTTTTACAAAAGACTACAAAAAAAAGTATCTGCAAAGTCGGTACAAACTATGACTTTCTTATATTGCTTGGTATTCTGTACACCTGATATGTAAGTGAAACATTTACATTCCAGTTGATTGATTTTATTAGATGATAAAAATGAGAAAGCAAGTAATTTTTGAGTAGAAGTGTATGGCATTTTGTATTTTTATGCCTGATTTAGTAAGTAAGGAATATTTAAGTGAGTTGAAACTCAAGGATGTACAAGATAAATCAGACCCCTGAAGGAGGTTTAGGAGCCTAGATCAGTGGCTCTCAGCCTATCCAGATGTCTAAATAGTTTTGCTATGTGGCGTTCTGTTTTAACACTTTTTGTATAAAATTATTTTACCCCCAAGTAACTCCAGGGCAAAACTTGCCTCGCTCCTCCCCTGCCCCCCCCTTTAAAAAAAAATTGCCCAACATAAAAACAAAGCAATTCATCTGGCTAGAATAAAATTAAGTTACATATATTCAGTATACACATTTTAATATCTGATCATACACTGCATCAGAAGAGCGATACAGTCATGACACCAAAATCAACACTTGTGATTTGAAATGATATTCTGCTATGTAATTGCTTCCAACATTGCAGGTAAAGTCACTAGTTCCAAAAGAGGAATTGGTGAACATGATTATGATGGGGTGTATTTGGCCTTGCAACTGTTTACACGAGACACTGGTTCCACTACGTCATGCTCCAGGGAGAAAGCAACATGACAGAAAGGGGAAACCACTCAGAGCTGAGCAAGTTTGGACAAAAGGAGCTTTAGGGCATTAGCAGGTCACTTTTTGGTTGAGATCAGAGGAGTGAAGAAGAGTGCTGCTTTTTGGGTCTGGAGAAGGTAGGGGGTAGTCCTGGGTTTCCCAGCCAACTGCAGGCAAAGTGGTATAAAGGGGGGTGCAGCTTATTAGGGAGGCTGAATAAAGGGACTGAATTTAAAGGTCCCAGAGTCCGGGCTGAGGAGACCTTAGACAGGGAAAATTAGATTAATGTCTTGGAAGGTTAATTTGGGCTTGGCCAGAAGGCCAAGCTGCTGAAGACCAGGCAAGGTCATATGATAGCCTTTAAGAGGTGGTAAGGTGATGAATCATAGAATCATAGGGTTGGAAGGGACCTCATAGGTCATCTAATCCAACCCCCTGCCAGAGGCAGGACCACTCCCACGAAACCATCCCAGTCATGGTTTTGTCCAGCTGGGCCTTAAACACCTCCAAAGATGGAGATTTCACCACCTCCCTCGGCAGCTCATTCCAAGGCTTCACCACTCGCCTAGTAAAGTTTTTTCTAATATCCAGCCTCAACCTCCCTAACTACAACTTGAGACCATTGCTCCTTGTTCTGTCCTCTGTTATTACAGAGAACAGTCGAGCTCCATCTTCCTTAGAGCATCCCTTCAAGTAGTTGAAGGTTATCAAATCCCCTCTCAATCTTCTCTTCTGCAGACTAAATAAGCCTAATGCTTTCAGCCTTTCCTCATGGGGCTTGTGCTCCAGCCCTTTAATCATTTTGGTTGCCCTCCTCTGAACTCTCTCTAGCATGTCCCTGTCCTTCTTGTAGTGGGGAGCCCAAAACTGAACACAGTATTCTAGATGTCGCCTCACCAGTGCAGAACAGAGGGGAAGGATCACATCCCTTGATTTGCTGGTAACACTTCTTTTGATGCAGCCCAGTATGCCATTGGCCTTTTTGGCAGCAAGAACACACTGCTGACTCATATCCAGCTTCCCATCCACCATGACCCCCAGGTCCTTTTCTACACTGCTTCTACTTACTGAATGTTTCCCAGCCTGTAGCGGTGCATGGGGTTTTTCGTCCCACGTGCAGGATTTGTCCTTATTGGAGCTCATAAGATTTCTATTGGCCCACTGTTCCAATTTATCTAGGTTTCCCTGAATCCTGTCCTTGCCCTCCAACGTGTCTACTGTTCCCCCCAGCTTGGTGTCATCCGCAGACTTACTGAGAATGCAGTCTATTCCATCATCCAGATCATTGATGAAAATGTTGAACAGAATTGGCCCCAGGACCGACCCCTGGGGCACACCACTTGTGACTGGTTGCTAGCTAGACATGGAACCATTGATTCCTACACACTGAAACCGTTGATCTAGCCAGTTTTCTATCCACCTTACAATCCACCTATCCAACCCATACTTCCTTAATTTGCCAATGAGAATGCTGTGGGAAACTGTATAAAAAGCCTTGCTAAAATCAAGGTATATGACATCAACGGTTCTTTCTGCATCCAGAAAACCAGTCATCTGCTCATAGAAGGAAATGAGATTGCTCAGGCATGATTTACCCTTGGTAAATCCATGCTGACTGTTCCTGATCACTTTATTTTCCTCTAAGTGTTTGAGGATGGATTCTTTGAGAATCTGCTCCATAATTTTTCCAGGGATTGAGGTGAGGTTGACTGGTCTGTAATTCCCTGGATCCTCCTTTTTCCCTTTCTTGAAAATAGGCACTACATTTGCTTTTTTCCAATCCTCTCGCACCTCCCCTGTGCTCCATGAGGTTTTGAAAGATAACAGCCAGCGGTGCTGCTATCTCATCTGCCAATTCTCTTAGCACTCTTGGATGCAGTTCGTCCGGCCCCATGGACTTGTGCACATCTAGCTTCTTTAAGCAGTCCCTAACCTGACCTTCCGTCACCAAGGGCCTGTCTTCTTCTCTCCCATCTGCCACACCCATGGTAGTGGGCTGGGAGTTGACCCTGCCTGTGAAAACTGAAGCAAAAAATGCATTGAGCACTTCAGCTTTTTCCTCATCCTCTGTCACAAGGATGCCTTCCCTATTCAGCAAGGGACCTACACCATCCCTGATCCTCTTCTTGTTATTAACATACTTGTAGAACCCCTTCTTGTTCTCCTTTACATTCCTTGCTAGCCGCAGCTCCATTTGTCCTTTGGCCTTTCTGATTTTTATCTCTGTAGTCCCTAGCAATATCTTTATATGCCTCCTTGGTCATCTGACCAAGCTTCCACTTCCTGTAAGCATCCTTTTTATGTTTAAGCTCAGAGCAGAGTTCTCTGCTAAGCCATTCTGGCTGCCTCACATGTTTATTCTTTCTCCTAATTGGAATGGCAACTTCCTATGCCCTTAGCAGGGTTTCTTTAAAATATAACCAACTCTCTTGGACTCCTTTCCCCTTCAGATTAGTGTCCCAAGGGATCCTGCCCATCAGTTCCCTGAGGGAGCCAAAATCTGTTCCTTTGAAGTCCAGGGTTTTTGTTTTGCTTCTTTCCTTCCTTCCTTTAATCAGGATCCTGAACTCAACCATGTCATGGCCATTACTGCCTAGCTTGTCATTTACCTCTACATCCCTGATCAATTCTTCCCTGTTTTGTGAGCAGCAGGTCGAGTGGTGTAAGGTCCTTAGTTGGTTCCTCTAGCATTTTGTACTAGAAAGTTGTCCCCAACACTCTCTAAAAATCTCCTGGATTGCCCATGCACTGCTGTATTGGCCTCCCAGCAGATGTCAGGGTAATTGAAGTCCCCCATCAGCACCAGGGCTTGTGATCTAGAAGCTTCCGCTAGTTGTCCATAGAACACCTCATCTACCTCCTGCTTCTGGTCTGGTGGTCTATAGCAGACACGCACCACAACATCCCCCTTGTTGCTTCCCCTCTCAGTGTAGCCCACAGAGTTTCTACTGGCACGCTTCCACTTCCATAATGGAGCTCTGAGCAGTCATAGAGCTCTTTTACATATAACGCTACTCCTCCCCCTCTTCTTCCCTGCCTGTCTTTCCTGAACAGTTTATACCCATCCATGGCAGAGCTCCAGTCGTGCAGACTATCCCACCACATCTCCGTTAATCCTATTGTATCATAGTTCCTTGTCTGTGCTAGTATTACCAATTCTTCTTGCTTTATTTCCTAGGCTCCTCGCATTAGTGTATAGTATAGGCACCTAAGATACCTGACTGACTGCCCTACTTTGTCGTGTTGATTTCCAATTCTATTAGATAAACCTCCTTGCATTTTTTTCTTGGAGTTCTCCTCCCCAACTCTCCTCGCATATTTGGGGCTTCAGTAGAGCACTTAAGACATTTATTTGATTTCTCCCCCCCCCCATGTTCCAACTACCTTCTCTTTTATTGCTGGTGCTATAGTCCCAGCACCCCCCAAGTTCCATCCCTTCCCCCAGATCACCCACATTGTCACTTATCTGTGGGCTTTGGTCTCCTTCCCCCGTTGAACCTCGTTTTAAAGCCCTCCTCACTAGGTCAGCCAGTCTGTGCCCAAATATGCTCTTCCCCTTCCCGGGCAGGTGAAGGCCATCTCTTTCTATCAATCCTCTCTCCTGAAACAGGACTCCGTGGTGAAGGAAGCGAAATCCCTCCTGACCACACCATCTTCGCAGCCAGGCATTCACCTCTAGGATGCATCTGTCTCTCTCTTCAGGCCTCTATCCTTGACTGGAAGGATCGAGGAGAACACCATCTGTGCTCCAAGCTCCTTCACCCTTGCTCCCAGAGCCCTGAAGTCACCTGTGATCTGCCGAGGATCACCTCTCGCAGTATCATTGGTACCCACATGGATAAGCAGCATGGGGTAGTAGTCTGAGGAGCGGATGATTTCAGACAATTCCTCCGTTACATCTCGGATACAGGCACCTGGCAGGCAGCATACCTCTCTAGAGGCGTTGTCAGGGCGACAGATGGGTGCCTCCGTTCCTCTCAGGAGTGAGTCCCCAATCACCACAACCCTACGTTTCCTCTTATGTGAGGTGGCTGTGATCTGCCCAGCCTTTGGGGTGGATGGCATCTCCTCTACCTCCTTCATTGTGTCCAGCACCACATAATGGTTCCTCACCACAATGGATGGTGGGATGTGAACAGGCGTGGAGCACTGTCTGCTGCCAGTGTCCTTTGTCTGCCATAGGCATCCCATCCATTTCCAGAGCTGTGGCAGTAGCCCTTGGCACTGGGATAGTGACCTCCTTGCAGGTCTCATCTTGGACACTGTCAAGGAACCTTTCAAGGGCATAGATGCCCCTGAGTTGTGACACCTCCTCCTGTAACTCTCCTACCTGTTTCCGAAGAGATGCCACCAGAAGGCACCTATCACATAGGCTCATCTCCCTAGCCTGATCACCAGTGGCAGGAAAATGAGGGCCACACTCCCTGCAATTCCACACCAGGGTCTGGGTGGAGATATCCATGGTCAGACAGTCTGTCTGGCTGCAAACAGAGGCAAAGGAAACAGCAGGGGTGCTGGCACCAGCAGTACGGCTCCTCTTTACCATCTTGGCCTCCCCAAACTCCTCCTCAAACTCCCCTGTTCGCAGGCTCCCTCTGGTCGCTCAAGCAGTGGCTTTTAAAGGCCTTCTCTGCCTAGGTCAACCCTTGCCCCTTGTTTAGTTATACAGGGGGAGGCCAATCACAAGGCTGCTAGAAGCTGGTGATTAAAGCTGATCAGGGAACAATGGCGCAAACAACCCCCACCCAATCACACAAGCACAGTCCCACAACTAACAGCAATCACCCGTAGGGAAAAAGACACAAACACACAGTCAGCAAATCACCTGTAGGGACAAAGACACAAGCAATCACTTACCTTGGACACACCTGGCACCAACTCCTTCCCTCGCAAACTCCCCTGTTTGCAGTCCCCTGTTCGCAAGCCTGAAGAATGTCATATTAAACCTGCTCTGAAGGAAGCATGCTTGGGTGTGTTCCTGTACCATGAGGAAGAAAGTTTGTTTCTTGAATCTCTGAGAGACCATCTGTTACTCAATTTAAGGAATGCTTCAAAAGAGAATCTTTCATTCCTGCACCCTTCCATCACCAGGATGGTTCAGAAAGCTGTAAATAAGCATGTCCTCAAACAGAATAGTAATAGGAGGAGGAGGAGCAGGAAGGCAGAAATTAATGTTTCTTGAGCCAGGGTGGGGAGAATAAAGTGTCAGTGTTCACAGTGCTTATTGTTAAAAAGGCAGGGCATACAGAGCTGTGTTGAACTGTAGTTTTTATTTTAAAAAAAAATATGTAGTGCTGTGTATTTCAGTGACCATCTGGAAATCTGAAGGAGAAAAAGCAAGGAGTCCTTTGGCACTTAAAGACTAACAGATTTGTTTATCGCATGACCTTTTGTGGGAGAAAATCCCACTTCATCAGATGCTTTGAAGATGGGGGTAATTTACTGAATAGGATGAAAATAAATGCAAGGAAGTGTAAGACGTGGGATCAGGTCATACAGTAACAACAAATCAGAGCAGTTGAGATTCAAACACTGGGAAACAGCACAGAGAGGAAGGTGAGGTCAAATCACTTGTTTGTAAAGGGAAAGGAAGCCATAGTCACAATTTAATCCTGCTTTGACACAATCTAATCTGCATGTCAGCTGTTTCTCTTGGAAATCTTGAGGTTCCATTGAGTTTCTTGAGCACAGTTAAGTCGTCCATAGAGTGATTAGAAAGTTGGAAGTACTCAGCAACTGGTTTTAGCGTGGTGTGATTCTGATGTCAGTTTTATGCCCATTTATTCTTTTGCACAGGGATTGTCCTGTTTGTCCAATGTATAAGGTATGGGGGCATTTCTGGCACATGATGGCATAAATCATGTTGGTAGATAAGCAAGGTGAATGACCCTTTGATGGAGTAACTGGCTTGATTAGGTCCTATGATGGTATCTTATGTGCAGGTAGGTGGACAAAGTTGGCAACCTGGTTTGTTGAAGGGGTGTGCACCTGCTTTAATGTTACTGTTGTTATGTCTGTAGTTGCTGGTGAATATCAGTTTAAGGTTAGGGGGCAGTCTGTAGGCGAGGAGAGGTCTGTCTCTGAAGGCTTGAAAGAGTGAGGTATCATCTTTCAGAATAGGCTATAGGTCGTTAATGATCTCTTGTAGAGGACTGACTTGAGGGGTTGTATGTGGTGACCAGTTGCAATAAATAAATCAGTCTTTAAGTGCCACAGGACTCCTAGCTTATTTTACTTAACTAGACTAACATGGCTGCCCCTTTGGAACTTGGAAATTTGAAGAAATGGTACTGTTTTTTCTTGAAATCACTATGCTATTATCCGTTGTTGAACTGAGGATCTGGAGTAGTCTTCTCATGAGCAGTTTGGAATACAAAACAGTAATCTCCATAGACGTAGCAGACTACAGTACAGGGTTAAAGTAGCTATCGAAGTTCCAAAGGGGTAGCCATGTTAATCTACTTCAGCAAAACAAGCAAGGAGTCCTACGACCAGGGGCATCACTGGTGCCTGGCACAGGGGGGCACATGCCCCAAGTCCCAGTGCCAGTGTCCGCTGGGGTGCCCCTGCCTCTCATGGCTCCAGGACGGGGCTGGCTGCAGCAGTTCCTGCCTCTTTTTTGCTTGGGTCACCCAGAACAGCCAAGGCCTTGCCCGTCACCATCCCTGGCTGGGGATCAGGGGCCAAGCTGGCAATGGCAGGAACCTGGGGCCCCGACTCCGGATCAGGGCTGGTGGGGGGTGGGGGGCCTGGGCCCTGGGTCTTTCCCTGGGGCAACAAGCTCTTGCCTGTGACACTCTTAAAGACTAGTGAATTTATTTGTTGCACTTCTGTGGGAGGCAATCCCACTTTGTAATGAAATGACTCGTGCTGTAAGCACGTGATGTTTTTTATATATGTAGATTTAAAATAATGTCCTTTAGAAATGTGCACTGCATGAGTGTATACTTCCTTAAATTTTATGCCATGATGATGGTGATAGAAAAGCACTCTTTCAGGATAGCTTTGGTGAAATGGTTTTAACATGTACAGTAATATAAACTTCCATTGTATTAGTTATGTATGTCAAGGCTTTTTCCCCACTCTGGCACTCTGAGTGCAGAAGGTGGGGGCCCGCAACAGGCCAGAAAAGCCACTGGCCTTAAAGCCTGCTCTTAAAAGTCTCCAAGGCCTCCAATTCCTGGCCTTGGAGTGGTATCGCTGCCACCACCCAAATGCAAAAAAAAAAAACAAAAAAACCTCTTGTGACCCAGGAAGGCGCACTTGGGAATTCCTCCCTGTGAGGTACTTGCAATCCTCTTTATTCCTCCTTCAGGAAAGTGACTGAACTCCAGCTGCATATGAGCTGGAACTGGAACAGGGTTCCCTCTAGTAGCTGCCTGTGCAGTCTAAGGCACGGGCACACAAACCTCTTGCCTCTCAGGACACAGACCCAGAACTTGCTTAAAAGGTAAACTCTTTAATCAAAAAGAACAGATGATAAACACAGAGAGTTGCTTCTCTGGGAATTAACTTAGGTAGTTACAGGGTAGTGGGGTGGGGGGTTGGGTTACATGTGCTTAGCACAGAGAAATCCAAAAAACAAGCCAAAAACAAAGAAAATACCCTGACCGCGTCTAAGTAAACATTCCCTGTTCTACCCACGCCTGGTCAGTAACAAATTTAACTTATCTCTGGTAAGGATGTTGCTGGATTCTTCCTCAGGCCCCTCTGGCCTCCTCCTGATCCTTCCAGGAGCTCTGCTACATCCAAAACAGCCCCAGGCCAGGCTGCTGTTACCATTCAAAAAGCTGTGCTTCGTTCCTATTGGCTGTCCTGGGACTCACTGACCAGAGTGTTAACCCCTTCCTCCCCAAGGGTTATTACAATGTATAATTATAAAGGAGTAAATCATTTTAAGTCATCTTTTTAACATAAAGAAAATCTGTGGCCTTGAGGCTGTGATTTGCTTAACTTTCTGCACAGAGTAGTCCCATTGAATTTAACGCAGGAGTCTCAAACTCAAATCACCTCGAGTGCTGCATGAGGACTAGAATGTTATCCTGAGGGCTGCATGACTGAAATCTTTTCATACAACGATATTGCAAATATTGGTAACAATAGTGCAGTTGTGGGCCAAAGCAAATAGCTTAGGGGCCACATGTTTGTGACCCCTGAGGGACTTCACACATGTTTGCAGAATTAGAGCCCTAGGTGATTTCTGCCATGCTGAAGTTGTATCATGCATCAGATAAGACTGTCAGTGTTGCAAGAAGTTTTGAAGCTTTTAAATTTATTTTGGTGTTTAGAACATCTTGGGGTTAACTTTTTTTATAACTGAAACTTAAGTCTTGCAACACAGAAGCCTGCATTCAGATGTTGATTTGTTTCCTTTATCTCAAATGTTATCATACTTGACTGCCTAGAGAAATGTCAGTAAAATAGCAGCTCTTGTTAAAAGTCCTCCAGAAAATGGATGTTGCTGGTGACTTTTCAGAACAACTTTGGAATACATTTCTATATATTTTGGCAAATATGTACTTCAGATTTCTGTGAAGTACAGTTTTACTGAAAAGAATTTGAGAATGTGTATGTGTGTGTTTAACTTCATTTTCTCCTCTTGCTTTACAAATCTGATGTGTTGAGTACTTTTTCTACAAGACAGTGAATTAAAAAAAAATCACACTTTGCTTGTTTTTAAAATGGCTGTAACTGGAAAAAGATTTTACTTTGTGGGTTTGATAGCAATTTGTATTTAATTTGCTGTTTCCCAGGCATAGTCAACTTCAGGTCTGGGAGATGGCTCAGTTCAGGCTGGAGGCAGTTGTCTGCTGCATCCTCTAGGGCAGTGGTTGCCAAAGTTGGGGTCGTGACCTGGTACTGAGTCCTGGCACTGGTGCTGCATGGGGAAGAGAGGGGGCCCCCTGCCAGCTGATGCTATTCTCTGGAGGGCCAGGGTGAGGGGAGATGTCCTAACATAGTATCAGCCTTCGGTGCGGAGCACTGAGACAAAAGTCAGGGATGTGAAAAGGTGGTATAGCTTGAGGAGTAAGGAGATTGTCATGCCCTGGCTGCAAGTGCAACACAGTATTCAGAACAGGAGTTTGGCGTAGTGCTTAGAGAAGATTAGAGGGCAGAGCCGGTTTTGTGGTCAGGAGACAAGCCAGTGGCCAAAGCGGTGAGTCTGTCAGTGTTCTGAGAGAGGTAGGAACAGTGAGGGATTCAGATCTGGCATAGCTGTAGACATGGAATGCATCAAGTAGTCAGCTATTGCTGCAAGGTTTAAAAGGTGATCTGTTTGGTCTCTGTCCAATCACAGACCGTTGTCACATAGTGAGTTTCTTCAGCCTGGTTGAGCTCTGTTTCTTTCTTGGAGCCAGCCACTCTATGATAGAACTTCATGTGGTCAGAAATGTTCATAGCCTCTTACTTCAATAATTGGTTGACTGATCACCTAATTGACCTCAGTCACTTTTGTTAGTTGATACTACCTTGTCTGGTAGGTTTTTATAAGAATCCTTATCAGTTACATGTGTTGCTCAGCTTAATTACACCATGACTTGCATGCAGGAATTTGCCAAATTGTCAAAAAACACTTCATGAAACGTTAGCTATTGTTTATTTCTTTTGAACATTAAGTTCCAGAGGTGTAGTTGTGTTAGTCTGTATACAGTAAAAACAATGAAATCACTGTGACACCTTGAAGACTAGCATGCATCTAACGAAGTGGGTTGTAGACCATGGGAACTTATACACACAGAAATTTTAGTTTTTATGGTGCCCCAGGGACTGTGTTGACAAGTTCCAAAGGGGTAGCCGTGTTACTCTAGTTCAGCAAAACAAACAAGGAGTCCTGTGGCACTTTTAAAGGCTACCAATTTTATTTATCGGATGAGTTTTAATGGGAGAAGATCCCACTTTGTGAGATGCTTTCGTTGAACTTGCATTGTTTTTGAAAATTCAAGAGATTTCAGGGTGTCACTGGAACATTGCTCTCTGATATGAAAAAATTCATGGTGCTCTGTGTTGCAGAAAGCTTTGAATCTTGACCAGATATCTACTAATTGGAGAGTGAAACTGTGTGCTTCTGTGGGGACCCCATCTTTTTCCTGTCATCTGGCTAATATGATTGAAACTCAACTCCTCTTTATTGCTGAGGGACCAGGACTGTACGTGGGCAGCAGAGTTTGAATCTTTGTCGTCTTGTAAATAACTCTAGTGCCTGTGTCTGCCCAGAACTTTCCCAAGAAGCATCCCTGGGAATTTAACATGTCTTGATGATTTCATTGCTGCCCAAAGGCTTCTGGATGGCAGCAATGGAATTGACCAGTTTTGTTATTTTCTGCTAATACTTGACAAAATTATAAACTGCAGTGAAAGACTGATTATTGAACTTGGAAAGACAGCATTCAATTAGTTGATAGCAGTTCATACTTGGAGGATTATTGTTTTTGCAATCACGAGGGCTAGAAACTTCTTTAATGCCGGCTTAGATTCAGCAAATGTTGACGTGGTTTCCTTACTCTCTGGGGACAACCATGGTAAGTCAGCCTGTGGACTGTTCTCAGTACGGTCAGTCACAAAGCAGATCTTAAATACTTACGGCAGACCTCTCTTTTTTTAGCAATGTTGCGTTATCTTCCCTTCATTCCAAATTAGATAAATCATTTCCAGTGACTGTGTTCTCATACATATCTCCTGCAAAGGCAATGCACATGTTTTACAATAACTAAGACTGCTAAATTTCAGGGTGTAAGTGAAAGTCTCTCTTGCTACATCAGGTTGAATGCTTTTCCTGGCTGGTTAGAGAGCAAACTACATTAGTAGACATATGTGGTGATACCTTTAGAGGCTGCTAAAATGGTTCTTGGCTACAAAAAAGAATGATTTTTTTAAAGTGCTTCTATAGCCAATTAAAGCAAGGAATCTTGTGGAACTTTCTAAAGACTAATAGATTCAACCATGGATGGAGGCCACACCGTTTTGTAAGCAGCCCTAGCTCTCCAGCAGTGCCAGGGGTAGGGGAAGGAGGCCATGGCTGTGGTGGCTCCCCACAGCCAGCAGAGAGCTGCCTAAATCTCCTGCCCCATGCTCAGGGTGGGAGCACCAGCCCTGGGGTCGCAGGGGCCGGTTCTGGGGGCCACTGACAGGAGTCGGTGCCCAGGTCCTGTGTGCTTGTCCAGATCCCTTGCCACCCAGGGCCCCCTTACCTGGAGTCTGGGACCAGAGTTGCCAGTGTGGCCGCACTGGTCCCAGCCTCCAGGTAAGGGGGCTCTGGGTGGGTGGGGGCATCTGGACGGGCACACAGGTCTAGGGGGTGCTGATTCCTGGTGGTGGCCCCCAGAGCCAGCCGCGGCGACCCCAGAAGCAAACGGGCTGACACCAGGATGGCGGAAGTGGCTCCAGCCTCCCTATGAGAGCATGCCTGGGCAAATGAGCTCCAGCCACCAATTTCAACTCTGGAGCTACGGAGCCTGAAATGGGTGGGGGGGGGGAGTCCTGAGGAGGGTGGGGAGGCTGGGGGTGTAGAGAGGAGGGGTTTAGGCTAGTGAGGGGAGACTGGGTGTGTTTAAGGGATGGGGGCAAGGGGATGTTGAGGGGGGTGAATAGAGGCGAGGAAGTTAGGAAAGCAGGTGAGGGAGAGGCTGGGAGTATAGAGAAGAGAGGGGGGTGAAGCTGACAGAGGAAGGTGTAGGTATTTATGGGATGGGGAGGGTGAGAGCTTGTGGAGTGGGTGAATGGGGAGGCTAGGATGGGTGTTTTGGGGGTATGGGGTTGGTTGGAGAAAGCTGTGGTGGGTGTTTCTGAGAGACGGGTTTGTGTTTCTGTGGTGATGGGGTAAGTGGGGGAGGCTGGGGTGGGAGAAACTGGAGTAGGAGTTCTTAAGAGTATTGGAGTGGGTGGGATTAGGAAGGCTCAGGTGGATGGGGCTGGGTGTGGGTGTACATGCAGGTAGTGAGCTTGGTGGAGGGAGGCTGGGATGGATATCTCTGGGCAGATGGGAATGGGTGGCAGAAGCTAGTGTGGGTGTCTGGGGGAATGGAATTGGTGGGAGGCTGCAGTGGGTGAATTGGGGGCTTGGAGTGGGCAGAAGAGGCCGGGGTGGATGTCTCTGAGTGGATAGTGGTGGGCAGTGGGGGCTAGGAGAGCCAGCAGCAGGGCAGGGAAGGCGTTGGGGGGGGGGGGCATTTTGGGCTGCTTGCCCTGGGGGCCAAAACTTGTATTTACGGCTCTGCCGGCAAGGACAGGCACGTGGGGCCACTCTGCTCCCTGGTAGAGGCAGGAGAAGGGGGCCATGGCTGCAGCCACTTGGTTCCCCTGAAGTGCAGGCCGGATTATGCCCATGCGGGCTGCATTTGGCCCACAGTGGTGGCATCACTTCCATGTAGCCATGGGGGGCCTCAGTTTTTTTTTTTTTTTTTTTTTTTTTGGACTAAAAAGGCGTCCCAGGCTTAAAAAGGCTGGGAACCACTGGTCTATGGCTCGTAGGAGAAGAGTCAAGCACCAATGAGGCTTGACAGGAGAGGCTGCCACCACAGGGGCAGGGTGGCAAGGGGGGAGAGGGACATAGGCCTCAACTTCAGTGTGTGCCAGTCCAGGACCCGAAGACAGGTGGCATGGCGCACCAGTGGGTTAAAATGCTTCCATGTGAAATGGGTTGACCAACATTCAGGCATGAGCACAGTGGCTGGTTACCCATAGGCTGCTTCCTACCTCCCGTTTACAGTGTAGCTGCTTCCGGGGGTTGTCATCAGTCTCTGGGGTACATCACCAGTGACAGTCCCAGCAGCTCCTTGGTGTCTAGCTGGTTGAGCACCTCTAGCAGGACAGTCAGATCCTTTGTGTGGCTGGGGTCCTGGCTGGACTCCCACTTCAGTAGTAGGCCTCTAAGATGTGTTTCTCTTTCTGCAGCTCTCCTCCGACTTTTTATGTTTCCTTCTCCTGTCCCATCCCTGCACCTCCAGCTGGTGGGTTGCTCAATACCTGGCTCTGCCAACCAAATGGTGTGGGTTGTTGCTTCTGAATGCATGGTGATAGATTGGTGAGGGGTAAGGAGCAACAAAATGCACCAGTAACTGAGTGCCAATAACTAAAGGATAGGCTTCTTTGATCCCTAGTTGGAATTGAATTGTTGGTTCAGAGGTATTTGCTTTTTTTTATTAGCACCCGCAACTAATTATATAAATGTACAAGTGCAAGTGATGAGTGGGTTCAAATTGCACATGTGTAGAAGGAAACCAGTCTCTTCTGTTTGGGTTTAGTTTATTTTCTCATCCCTAGTATTTTGATACACAAACGTTAGGGAGAGCATGTACTTGACACTGACTTCCTGTGATGAAGGAAGTGGTGCAGGATCAAACCCATTGGAGCTGGGACCATAAATCCCCCTGCCATTGATGTAAGTGCACTGAATTAAGGGTAATGGAAAACTCAAATGGTCCACTTGAGTGCAAGAGACCACAAATGACCTTGTTTGACATGCTTGCTGAATCTGCTTGTGTTGGCATCAGTTCAGTTGCTCCTCTATTAGCCACTCACTAAATTACTGTGAGGAGAATTCAGGGCTCTTGTGTCTGTGTTTTGGGTTTTCTAAGCCTCTGGGGTGGGGTTTGGCAACCTTTGCCAGCCTCCATGTTAGCCCCAGCCCCTGCACCCTCAGCTGGTGCCAGAGTGGGGGCAGAGGAGGAGCCATCAGAGGATAGGCTTTTCTCTGCTGGCCCTGTTCCCCAGGGGACCAGGCCCAGGATCAGTGCCTGTGGTGGTGTCTTTTCCCTGCTGGCCCTGTCCCCACTTGTCGTTCCTCTCCGCTGCTGGCCCAGATCCCCAGGGGTCGGGTCCTGCAGGGGATGGAAGCTGTGTGTGTGGCAGCACCTTTTCCCTTCTGGCCTCGTGCCCCCCCCCCCCAGCTGGGGAGCAGGACCAGTAGGGCACCAGAGTTGTACACATGGTATCTTTCCCTGCTGCCCCCACGTGTGGCACCTTTCCCTTGCTGGCCCTGTCCCCCTGTTGGGGCCACTGGAGCTGGGGAACACGTATGTACATGGCTTTTGTGGCCCCAGGCTATGCTGGGGCTGGGGCAGCAGAGGGACTAGCTGCAGTGCTGCGGGCTTCTGGGAAAAGGCACGTGTGCCAGGGGTTGCTGACTCGTGCTCTGGGGCATAGATGGAGTCCATCACCTGTCCATATCTTGGGGGAACCTACCCGTGTTCCTGAAGTGCAGGCCTGCAATCTACAGGTTTCTCCCTCAGCTGGATTCAGCTGCCCAGCCCCTTTGGGCACAGGGGTGACCTTTCAGACTTCCCTGTACTTAAAGACATCTTATCTCCCAGCATGAACCTTTTGACTTGTATCTCCAAAGGCTTGTATTTGTGGTACAAAGCATCTCTGACTGTTAAACACTTCACAAGCTTAAAGAAGACCCAAAGAAAAGTACTGTGTAGTTCAAAAGCTTGTCTTTCACCGACAGAAGTTAGTCTAGTGAAAGATTTTTTTTTACTTCACCCTCCTTGTGTCTCAGTGGCTAACACAACTACAGTAGTATTGCAAATCACAAGTATAATACTTTGTTGCTCTTTTGCTTGCTCATAGAAAGCACAAGAGATAACACATGATACCAAATAATTAAATCCTGCATGCGTTACATTGGAATGGTGAGGAAACTGAGACAAGGAATTCTTTGAATGACGTTGTAAATAATTTGAGCTAATCAGAGCCTTTCTGCTTCAAGTGTGGCTTGTGGACTGGAATCTGGATCTGTCTTCCCTTTGGTCAGTTTTTGCTTCCTTTGCATTCAGCTAGCTTCACCCTCTTTTCCTCCTCCAAGCTTCCAGTCCCTGCACTGGTCCACCCACTCTGTATCCAGCTTCCTTTGTTCTATTCTTCTAGTAAATCCCCATTCTCTCCATTTCTCTTCCTCCCTTCAATTAGGATGTAGAAACACTGTCTCCCTGCTGACCAAGCCCCCTTAAAATCTCTGCTATCCATTCAAAGTACTGTTGTTAATGTCCAATATTCCACATTCTTTTTGTTCTGGGGAGACGTGTTCAAGTTGGTAAGACATAGAATCATAGAGACTGGAAGGAACTGTGAGAGGTCATTGTAGTAACATTTGGAAGGAAGGGGTAGATGACATGGTCAGAGAGTCCTCAGAGGGCCAATAGAAACAAAGTACAGGTTTTTGAATTGAAGCAGCAGCCATGCCTATTTCCTTGTTTGGTGGCAGCAAAGCTCCTGGAAGGATCAGGAGGAGGTCAGGGAGACAGGTCTGAAGGATGCAGCAACAGCCATGTCAAAGATAGGCTCAGGTCTGTAACTGACCATGTGTAAGTAAAACAGAGAATGTTTAGCTAGATGCAGTCAGGATATTTCTTTGCTTTGGTATGTTTTTTGATTCCTATGTGCTAAGCACATATACCCAGTCCCACTGTTCTGTAACTACCTAAGTAAAATCCCAGAGAAACGACTCTCTGGGTATATCTACACTTAGACTTGAATTTGAATGGAAGCTAATCAATTCAAATTCAGTTAAGTGCATGGCTACACTAGCTTTCCTCAATTTGAACTGAGGCACTCTTCAGTTCAAATTCAGGAAAGCCAACTTTGAGTTAGTCAAACCTGATTTGACTTTGAAGTCAGGGTCAATTCAAACCCAGTAGTTTGAATTGACCCAGTGTGGCCATGTCAATTCATACTCACTGAGTTTGAATTGACAAGGGTTGACCTTCCTCCCAGGGTGCCAAGATCAGCCATAGGGCACCTGGGGCCAGCAGCCTCAAAGGTGTGCCTCCACTGCTCCCTCCTAGCCAGATCGGGCTAGGGGGGCAATGGGGTTCCTGTCCCCTGGCTGGAGACAGGGATGTCAGCCCCCAGTGGAGCACAGCTGGCTACACATGGGAAGGACCTCCCTGCGCACAGCTCCTCCTGGGCTGGCCATGCACAGGGAAGACACCCCTGCGCTCGGCTGCATCCCTGCTGGCCGCATGTGGGGAAGACTCCCCTGCGTGCGGCTTCTCCTGGGCTGGCCATGTGCAGGGAAGTCACCCCCCTGTGCGGCTCCTGCCCAGCTGTCCATGTGTGGGGAAGATACCCCCCCCTCCCACGCAGCTCTTGCAGGGGTTGACTTCCCTGCAGCAGGGACTCCTGCCCTGCTGGGATCCCTTCCCCCTCCACCCTCTTGCACTGTTAGCATGGGACCAAGGGATTCTCCATGCCCCACTCTGACAGCAGAGCCTGGGGGGGGGGAGGAATTCCACTGGCTGTGCTGACTGCGGGGGGCCCTTCTTCCTGACGCCACTGTGCCCTGTTTGGGTGGTGGTGCCCTTGCCCCAGGGAGCCCTGGAAGGAGAAAACATCCCCTGCCAGGCTCCTGCCTTCTGAGCCTGGCATAGGGAAAAACATCCCCTGCCCAGCTCTAGCCGCAGTGGGGCTAGAGCTAGTTAAGGGATGCTTTTTCCTGTGCCAGGCTCAGAAGGTTGGAACCTGGCAGGGAGTTGGGTGGTGGCATGGCCCCTTTTGGGGGCCAAGTTGTCACACCTCCCATGGTGCCCCTTCTTCAGTTTGAATTAGCAAGTCGAGTCCATGGACATGATAATTCGAATGGGAGTTACTTGTGTAGCCATGTCAATTCAAATTGACTCAATTTGAACTAATAATTATTAGTTTGATTTCAATCATTCAAACTGACATGGTAAGCGTAGACACAGCCTCTGTTTCTTAGCTGTTCTTCTTAATTAAAGAATTTGCCCTTTTAAAATAAACTTGATTCTGTGCCCTGTGTTCATGTGCCTTAGACTGGACAGCCAACTACTAAAGGGGATTCTATCACATTTTTAACTGATATCACATCTGGAGTTCAGTTGCTCTCCTGAGGGAGGAAGGAAAGTGATTTGAAAGGTACCTCACAGGAAGGAAATCTCAAGTGCCCCTTTCTGGGTTTTCAAGAGGTTTTTGCATTTGGATGGTGGCAGCGAAATCGGTAGCCATGGAGACTAAGTCAAGACTTTATGCCCAGGGAGTTTTAAGGCCTGTTGCAGGCTCCCACCTTCTGCACTCAAAGTGCCAGAGTGGGGAAACAGCTGTGAGAGTCATTGAGTCCAATCCTCCACAATCATGGCAGGATCAAGTATCCTCTTAAACCAGCCCTGACAGGTGCTTGTCTAACCTGCTCTTAAGCACTTCCAATGATGGAGATTCTACAACCTACCTAGGTAACCTATTCCAGTGGTTAATAACCCTGACAGTTATGGATTTTTTGCTCATGTCCAACCTAAACCTCCCTTGCTGTAATTTAAACCCGTTGCCTCTTGTATCATCAGTGGTTAAGGAAAATAAGGCTTCCAAGAAACAATCTTCCTAAAGCTGGCTGCAATTCAGAGATTGCAATGAACTGGGGGTTTATCTGTACAATTGGATGTGGTTGCATAAAGTTGTAAGAACAGATCAATGCTCACAACTTTCTAAAATATGTAGTATTGATATTTTGTAAGCATAAGGAAACTTCTGCATAAAGAAGGGTAGCCAGGGCCGGCGCTAGGCGGTAAGAAGCCCCTGCATTGCAGGGGGGTGCCGGCATTTGAAGGGTGCCAAAAGGGGACAGCGCCGTGGCGCTCCCCTGATGTCACTCGTCTGTGCCGGCATCGCTCTGCTCTGTGTGTGTGTGTGGGGGGGGGGGGTAGGGCCCAATCCCCAGCGCTGGCCCGGGGGTGGGGGGGTAGCTAAGTTAACTATTTCAAGATACAGTGAAGTGGATACTGGATGGGTATTAGGTGGCCTGGATTCTATTCCTGGCCCTGTCACTGGCCTTCTGTACTGTGTAGCAAGACATTTCACTTCTTCGTGCTTTAGTTTCTCCACCCGTAAAATGGGGATAACTGCACTGACCTTTGTCAAGTATTGAGAGATGGGTGGATGAGAGCACTGTGCAAGAGGTTGGCTATTCTTATTCCGTATGGCAGGACTGTTGTGACCTGAACTATTTTTAAAACAATCATTTTGTGTGCATTTAGCCTTTGCTCAAGTCTCTTGCCTTACAAGTCTGTTACCTTCCTGAAAACTGTTAACCAGCTCACAAGGAATGTGAAAATAATACTCCACTGTTAAATAAGTACCTAATATAGATGCTTGTTTCTTTTAAGCAAATTAAAATTAAGATTGCACAGTTCCTCAGATACTTTGGTCTTCATAATTATAGTATATGTGTGTTGGTACAATTCAAATGCTTGTTCTGAGGCACAATATATTTAATAAAACTAGTTATAATTAACATATGTAACACTGAGGGCTAGTAACCAACCCTGACAAATCTGAGATTTATTTTGACCTGAAGGAGTTTAGGTGGCCAGTGAAAGTTAATTTGTTGGAACCAAAGAAGAAGCATTCATAGCCTTTCTTGTCATCTTTTGAAAACCTTGTGGTCCGAATGTGACAACATCCTTTTCTTCTATCCAGTGTTTCCTGTTATGATGGTTTGTTCAAATGTGCCCCCTTCCTCCCCCCAAAAGAAAAAAAGGATATTGGTACAGGTGTGTGTCTTGTAAGCACTGAGCTCCTATCCTGTTGGTTAAAATATGCTAAACCCTAGCCTACGCTTGCCTTTGGTGGCAGATGACCTGCAGATATGCAAGGCACATAAAATGTCTTAGAAAGTCGCTGGCAGATATACAAGCTGCTGGGGCACACTGCTGAAAGCCGACCGGAAATGTCTTGCGGTCGGTCCCCCCCGCCTTCTAGGTGGGGCAGGACTTCCAGCACTGACCTTCTGGAGCGCAGCAGCGAGTTCATGCTTGCTGCTAATCGCACCAGGAATGTCAGGCTGACTGCCGCCATCAGTGAAGACATACCCTCAGAGGCAGCTGGATCTTGTCCCAGGTCTTGCCTAATTGCTATGAGAAAATCCTCAACTTGACATAGCATTCCCTTTCCACATCAAAAGCTTTGTGGAATTACAGAAATCACATTTTTTGGATAATTGCTTAGAAACTAGATATAAGAAACAGGTTAGAGTGACTTTTTGTTAGCTAATTACAGCTAGGTATGTTGTGCGTTCACTCTCACCCAGTCATTTTCACTTCGTCTTTGTATAAGCCTGCAGTGTTGTTAATCTGTTGGTGCCCTTCATGAATGCTGAATGTAATTAACAGAACTAATCCAAGTGCCCCGTTTTTCAAAAACTGTTCACCTAGAACTTTTTTGGTTTTGATCCTTCAGCTAAATAAAATGCTTAAAATTCTGTTAACCTGGACTGTTAATGGTATTAATGGTGGTGGTGGAGGTGGGGGACCTATTAAACTCTTCTCTTTTTCAGAGGAAGACAGAAACGTGTAGCTTAAAACAGTTCAAAAGGTACATAGAGCTAGTTTCACAAGTTTCTGATAATGAAATGACCTGTAATATGAGTCGTCAATTTCTGTTTTTTCTGTCTCAAGTTCTTGCAGCCTGAAGACTTCTGATATCTTAAATTGCTTCCTTTGCTGAAGAGATAATAGAGTTGAGTTTCATATCTGTAATGCTTGTACTTGTTTTGTTCTCTCACTGCAGAAATGGTGCTTATTTGTTCAGTATAAAACTCTGTCAGGTTTCACAGGGTGATTACAAGAGTGTTAAGTCACTGCAGGGCTCTTGTATTGCAAGTGTGTGTTTATGTTGGCTCTGATGTCCAGTAGTGTGTTCTGGAAATTCCCAACATTAGAGGCATCCAGGCACAAATTGGGCCTTTGCAGAAGTGCTAGTTTTGGTTTTGTGTGTCATCTTTTCATCCTATATATAAAAACCCTCCTGTTTCCTATAATTGCACCTGTCATGGAGATACAATGCTAACTTGCAACTGTGTTTCAATATTTATAATATATTGACTGATCTTCAGTCATGCTCATTGTCTACCTTTGCCAGGACTTGCCTGCAAACAGAAATTTCTGCTATCTGGCTTCCTCTTCATGCTTGCTGTTATTACAGTGCCGTGGTATGCTTGATGCATGAGTAAGAGAATAAGACTCATTTGATGTAGTATTTCAAGCAGAGAAGGGATTCTCTATTAATCATACCCATTTCACCACTGTAGTATGCTGATACAGGCTGTAAAAATAATTTCTTTACATTTGTTTTGTCTACTGCATTCCCTTCTGAGGCCTGGTGTATGATGGCCATAGATTTCAGTGGCAGTTGATAGGAGATGTGCAAGCTAGATAGAGTAACTTGCATGTCTCCTGTCAGCTTCCTAATGTCTACTTACTGCAGTGTCTCCATTATGCTGTATCAATGGGAAATGTCCTCCAGTTGACGCAGCACTACACTACTGGCTGGCGTGGATTAACAGAGTCATTCTGGGTTCATTTGAGCCAGTCTTTGCTGCTACTTAATTGAATTTAAAAAAAAAAAATTGATCCTGCACTGCTGACAGTGACCCCAATGGTGAAACAAACAAGGAGTCCTGTGGCACTTAAAGACTAACAAATTTTTTTTGCGTGAGCTTTCATGGGAGGAAATCCCACTTTGTCAGATGCTTTGAAGATGGGGAAAACTTATGGAATGGTAGGAAATAAATGTGAGGAAGTGTAAGTCAGAGGAACAGCTCACACTGTAACAGCAAATCAAAACAGTGGTAAAGATTCAAACACTGGGGAACAGTGTACAGAGGGAGGTGAAGTCAAATTATCTGTTGTATTGAGAGAAAAATCCTGTGTCCTGATTAAGTCCTTAAGTAATGCAACCAAATTAATCAATAAATTTAGTTTCAGTAGCTTCTCTTTGAAGCCTTGATTTAGTATTCATCTGTGTGAGCACAGCAATTAACAAATCATTAATAGAGCGATCCCAAAGATTGAAATGCTGATCCAATGGTTTTAGAGCAGGGGCAGGCAACCCTCGACACTTGTGCCAACAGTGTCATGAGAGCCCATTCAGAGCAGCCTGCGGCACCCTGTGCAATGCCACAGAAATTGTGGCTCCTGCCACTGAGAACCACTCCAGGCAGCTTCTTTCAGGGGCATTTGGGGCACGGAGGATGTGGAAAAAAGATGCCTCGAATGGCTTCTTTTCATGGTGGTGCAGCCACCAAGGAGCCACTCTGGTAGCTTCTTTGCTCGGCATGCCTGGGGACCCCCCCAAGAGGAGCTGCTCCAGGCAGCTTGTTTCTGCGAGTGGCTTCTTTCAGCAGCAAGGCAGGGAAGTGACCCCCAACCTCCAGCTGTGGCTGCCACCAAATTTTCAGGCAAGTTGCCGCTTCTATTTCTGCAGAGGGAGCTACAGGCACTGACTGACAGTCAGGGAAGAGGGGTAGGCACGGGGATCAGCAAAGGTTGCTGACCCCTGTTTTAGAGTGTAGTGATTTCTGATGTCAGATTTGTGCCCATTTATTCTTTTGTGCAAAGATTGTCTTGTTTGTCCAATATATAAGGCAGAGAACCATCTCTTGCACATGATGGCATAAGTCACATTGGTGGATGAGCGGCTGAATGAGCCTTTGGAGTAGCTGGTTTGATTAGGTCCTGTAATAGCATCTTTTGTGCAGATACATGGGCAAAATTGGCAGCCTGGTTTGCTGCAGGGATGTGCGCCTGCTTTAATGGTTCTGTTAGGTTTGTAGCTGCTGGTAAGTATCTGTTTAAGGCTGGGGGGGCTGTCTGTAAGAGAGGACAGGTCTGTCTCCCGAGGCTTGAGAGAGTGAAGGATCATCTTGTAGAAGAGGCAGTAGATCCCTGAGGATATGTTGTAGAGGTCTGACTTGGTGGTTGATGATGACTAGAGGCATTCTGTTGTTTTCTTTCTTGGGCTTCTCCTGTAGTAGTTGACTTCGGGGTACCAGTCTGGCTCTGTCAGTCTATTTCTTCACTTCTGCAGCTGGGTGCTGTAGTTTTAAGAATGTTTGATAGAGATCCCAAAGGTGTCTGTCTCTATCTGTGAGGGATTAGAGCAAATGTGGTTACATCTCAGGGCTTGCCTGTAGACAATGGATTGTCTGGTGTGTTTTTGGATGAAAGCTCGAGGGATGTAGGCAACTATACCCATCAGTAGGTCTTCAGTATAGGGTGATGCTTAAGCGTCCATCCCTAATTTGTACTGTAGTGTCCCAAATGCAGATCTCCTGTGTGGAGTGTTCCAGGCTAAGTTTCATAGTGGAGTGGAAATCTTCAAGGGCATCTCTGCCATGGGTCCAGATGATGAAATGTTATCAGTGTAGTGTAAGTAAAAGAGAGGTGCTTTGGGTTGAGACTTGAGGAAATGTTGCTTTAGGTCAGCCATAAAAATGTTGGCATATTGTGGGGCCTTGTGGGTACCCATGACAGTGCCACTGACTTGGAGGTATAAATTATCCTCAGATCTGAAATGGTTGTGGATGAGTACACAGCCACAAAGTTCAGCCATGAGGTGTGCTGTGGCATCATCTGTGATGGTTCTTCTAATAGTCTGTAATCCATCCTTATGTGGGATGTTGGTGTAAAGAGCTTCTGTGTCCATAGTGGCCAGGATGGTGTTTAATACCATGAAAGGTGTATCAAAAGGTTTTAGCTCCCTTCAGAATGCAAACATCAGGTATTTTTTTAACCCACAAGATCTTTTTAATTGATCTGGATTAAGTGCCCATCCTCTTGTTTTCAGGATTGATTTATATTTTTGGTTATCTTTCATACTTTGGTCCTCTTTCTCAAAAGAGTTCTTCTCAAGCCTTAAAGGGTATTGAATACCGAAGGTTAGATTTCAATGGCCATTCTTTCTTAGGAAAATTGGGGATTAAACACAATGTCACATATACTGTGACTTAGAATCATAGAATCCTAGGATTGGAAGGGACCTCATAGGTCATCTAGTCCAACCCCCTGCCAGAGGCAGGACCACTCCCACTAAACCATCCAAGTCATGGTTTTGTCCAGCTGGGCCTTAAACACCTCCAAAGACGGAGACTCCACCACCTCCCTTGGGAGCTCATTCCAAGGCTTCACCACTCTCCTAGTAAAAAAGTTTTTTTTTCTAATATCCAGCCTCGACCTCCCTAACCGCAACTTGAGACCATTGGTCCTCGTTCTGTCCTCTGTTACTACCGAGAACAGTCAAGTTCCATCTTCCTTAGAGCATCCCCTCAAGTAGTTGAAGGTTGCTATCAAATCCCCCCTCAATCTTCTCTTCTGCAGACTAAATAAGCCTAATGCTTTCAGCCTTTCCTCATGGGGCTTGTGCTCCAGCCCTTTAATCATTTTGGTTGCCCTCCTCTGAACTCTCTCTAGCATGTCCCTGTCCTTTTTGTAGTGGGGAGCCCAAAACTGAACACAGTATTCTAGATGTGGCCTCACCAGTGCAGAATAGAGGGGAAGGATCTCATCCCTTGATCTGCTGGTAACACTTCTTTTGATGCAGCTCAGTATGCCATTGGCCTTTTTGGCAGCAAGAACACAGTGCTGACTCATATCTAGCTTCCCATCCACCATGACCCCCAGGTCCTTTTCTACACTGCTTCTACTTACTGAATGTTTCCCAGCCTGTAGCGGTGCATGGGGTTTTTCGTCCCACGTGCAGGATTTGTCCTTATTGAAGCTCATAAGATTTCTATTGGCCCACTGTTCCAATTTATCTAGGTCTCCCTGAATCCTGTCCTTGCCCTCCAACGTGTCTACTGTTCCCCCCAGCTTGGTGTCATCCGCAGACTTACTGAGAATGCAGTCTATTCCATCATCCAGATCATTGATGAAAATGTTGAACAGAATTGGCCCCAGGGCCGACCCCTGGGGCACACCACTTGTGACTGGTTGCTAGCTAGACATGGAACCATTGATTCCTACACACTGAAACTGTTGATCTAGCCAGTTCTCTATCCACCTTATAGTCCACCTATCCAACCCATACTTCCTTAATTTGCCAATGAGAATGCTGTGGGAAACTATATCAAAAGCCTTACTAAAATCAAGGTATATCACATCAACGGTTCTTCCCGCATCCAGAAAACCAGTCATCTGCTCATAGAAGGAAATGAGATTGCTCAGGCATGATTTACCCTTGGTAAATCCATGCTGACTGTTCCTGATCACTTTATTTTCCTCTAAGTGTTCTAGGATGGATTCTTTGAGAATCTGCTCCATGATTTTTCCAGGGATTGAGGTGAGGCTGACTGGTCTATAATTCCCCGGATCCTCCTTTTTCCCTTTCTTGAAAATAGGCACTACATTTGCTTTTTTCCAATCCTCTGGCACCTCCCCTGTTCTCCATGAGTTTTGAAAGATACCGGCCAGCGGTGCTGCTATCTCATCGGCCAATTCCCTCAGCACCCTTGGATGCAGTTCGTCCGGCCCCATGGACTTGTGCACATCCAGCTTCTTTAAGAAGTCCCTAACCTGACCTTCTGTCACCAAGGGCCTCTCTTCTTCTTTCCCATCTGCCACACCCATGGTAGTGGGCTGGGAGTTGACCCTGCCTGTGAAAACTGAAGCAAAAAATGCATTGAGCACTTCAGCTTTTTC
>ML682015.1:4817730-4955683 GCA_007922195.1 Podocnemis expansa | reverse complement strand
CCAGGGTTTTTGTTTTGCTTCTTTCCTTCCTTCCTTTAATCAGGATCCTGAACTCAACCATGTCATGGTCACTACTGCCTAGCTTGCCATTTACCTCTATGTCCCTGATCAATTCTTCCCTGTTTGTGAGCAGCAGGTCGAGAGGTGCAAGGCCCCTAGTTGGTTCCTCCAGCATTTGTACTAGAAAGTTGTCCCGAACACACTCTAAAAACTTCCTGGATTGCCTGTGCACTGCTGTATTGGCCTCCCAGCAGATGTTAGGGTAATTGAAGTCCCCCATCAGCACCAGGGCCTGTGATCTAGACGCTTCTGCTAGTTGTCCATAGAACACCTCATCCACCTCCTGCTTCTGGTCTGGTGGTCTATAGCAGATACCCACCACAACATCCCCCTTGTTGCTTTCCCCTCTCAATGTAACCCACAGAGTTTCTACTGGCACGCTTCCACTTCCATAATGGAGCTCTGAGCAGTCATAGAGCTCTTTTACATATAGTGCTACTCCTCCCCCTCTTCTTCCCTGCCTGTCTTTCCTGAAGAGCTTATATCCATCCATGGCAGAGCTCCAGTCATGCAGACTATCCCACCACGTCTCCGTTATTCCTATGATAGCATAGTTCCTTGCCTGCACTAGTACTTCCAATTCTTCCTGTTTATTTCCCAGGCTCCTCACATTAGTGTATAGGCACCTAAGATACCCGGTCACTTGCCCCACTTTGTCAGTTTGGGTTTCAATTCTAGTATATATACCTCCTTGCATTTTTTCTTGGAGTCCTCCTCCCCCACTCTCCTCATGTGTTGGCGCCTCAGTGGAACATTTAAGACAATTATTTGATTTCCCCCCCCCCCCCCATGTTCCAACTACCTTCTCTTTTATTCCTGGTACTACAGTCCCAACACCCCCCAAGTTCCATCCCTTCCCCCAGATCTCCCACATTGCCACTTACCTGCCACTTCCCTTTCTGTGGGGCAGTTCCTTGTGTAGGTTTACAAATTTTTTGTTCAGGTTGCCTGACCAACTTAATTCCTCTGTTTCATATTAACTGACTCAAAAGGGAATGCTGCTAGGGCTGTCCTCTTAGTCTTTGGAAATGTGTTAATCAGTGAACCAGCCACTAACCTAAGCCACTGCTGGAAGGTATTCAAACCTATCCTTTCGCTGAACCCAAGGTCATTCTTGGGTGGAGATAGGAAACCTTAGTGAATGAGAGAAATGAATGGGAACCTGATTTCATCTTTAAACTGTGACCTTGCTTGTGTGTATGGAGTACTGTATGTTTGAATAGTGCATAGGACAACAGTGTCTTGATTCTACTGATGCCTTTGGGTGCTACTGTGACGCAAACTTTAACCATCTTATTTGCTCATCTTCTATTAAATGTGGGATGTGCCTGCACTGGGTTACATTGTGTTTCAAGCTCTCTCATAAAATGTTTTAGTTCTGTTTGTGCTGCTTCCTATTTGAACAAAGTATGTCTTACTTTCTTAAGTAACCTGTAAAATATTGCTGTTACCTGCACACTAGGGCACCTCGCCCTTTCTGTTTGTAGGCCTCTGGGTAAGTGGAGGAGAATTTCTCCTAATTCACAGACTAGGGCTTAGCATCACCCACATGGTACCCATTTGTAAGGCTCAGGGTGAAGCTAACCTGGTTTATTTAAATACCCACAGCCTTCCCCAATTCATAGGGCTGCAGGTTTGCAGGATCTTCTACCAGTGGGAGTATCTTACATGGTAATAATGTTAACCTCTGTTTGTTAACAATTAGCAAACATAGTACACATGCTATGCATGTAAAAAACATCATGTTCACCCGTCCTGATCAGATCAACAGACTCTCTCTGTTGGTCAGGCAGTGGTCAGACTTGTTTGGGTTCTGGTAGTTGCATGTCATGGTTGTGCAAAAGATTCTAGCGGTTCTGATCTTTGCTTTCTCTTGGGGGTGATTGTTCTTTTTTTAGGTCTTTCCTTGTTATTCTTGTTTCCCTCTTGGACCCTAGTTTTACTGTGAAACTTGGGTCTTGCTTAGCTATACTTTTAACCCAGTGGTTTTCAAACTTTTTTCCTCAGGACCCAGTTGAAAAAAAAAAGATTTATTACAGGAATCCAACAATTACATCTTTCAGCAATGCACTCCAGTGTTTCGGCAGTGGCAGCAGGAGGCACTGCAATTGGGTCCTGACTCATGGTTTGAAAATCACTGCTTTAACCAATTACTTTACTAAAATATTATAAAATAATTCTTTGACCAGTCCAAGCATATTGTGAAATAATTCTTTAACCAATATGTTTGACTACCTTAATTGATTTTAAATATTACGTGGCAGACAGGAACAATCAAAGAGCGAGACAGAAATCCTTTAGATAAACAATAGAGAAGTGAGTGCTGTAAAGAGAAAACAAGTGACAGCTATTAAGTGATTCCTTGCCAGACAGAATGCTATCAAACACAGTTTTCTTTAAAACATTTTAAGGTCTGTTTCTTTATCTGGTGGTGGTAGGTACTATTAGGATAGAACAACCACCTTAACAGCCTGATCATTCATGCGAAAAATAAATCGGTTAGTCTCAAAGTGCCACACGACTCCTTGTTGTATTTTTGCTGGACTAGACTAACATGGCTATCCCTTTGGAAATTGATACATCATTGTCTTGACATAGTTTCAGGAATGTGATTATGTGCTGCTTAGCTTATGACTGCTACTCCTTGGCCTAAACAAGCAAACCTCGACATCATATAGCAACAGCACAAGGTCTTGGACCTTGAGGTTGCAGTATAAATTCATATAATGCACTTGTCCTAAAGTGATTGTAACGTAGGATGGTTTAGTCCATAAGGCAGGGTCAGTGCTAGACTGTTTAGTCCCCTAAAAAATACTAGCTCTACTTCCACCTGTTCATTATCTAGTGCAGGGGTTGGCTACCTTTTGGATGGGGGATGCCAAGTTCCCTTCCGCTCCCACCCTTTCCCATGTGCTGTGTTAGCTGATGTCAGCAGTGCTGGTGGAGGAGGGAGTGGTGCAAGAGCCTGGCCCCTCAGCCTCCCTGCCCTTCCTCCAGGATGGGAACCCTAGGAATGCAAGGAGCAGACAGCCTTCCCACTTACTTCTACCAGCTTTGGCCTGGGCATGTAAGGGAGAGGGGCAGAGCCAGTGGGGGTGAGCAGCTGCTGCATGGCCCCGCTTGGGACTGGGAGCAGTGTGGCTCAGTCATCAGGGCAGGGATGGGTCACAACCCAGTTCGGAGGAGAGGTAGAGCTGGAAGGAGGGAGTGGCTGCATACTGCCTCACGGGTGGGAGCAGTTGCGGCATGCTGCTCAGTCAGCCTATGTGCCACACATTGCTGACCCCTGGTCTAGCAGACTTCGCCCATAGGAATGTCCAGTCTGGCTTCTAGGCAGTATTCTGGAGTAAGCCTCCCAGGCTGGGACTAGCAGGGCCCTAAAATTTACTGTAGAGACTATACCTTGAAATTGTAGCTCAGGCTGGAGCTGGGGCCCTGAAGGTGATGGATGCAGAGCCTGACCTGCAGCTTTGAAGTTCTGTCTTTACAGCTGCTTTTAGCATTCCAGAGCAAGCCTGTTGACCTAGTTTGGGGGGCTCACTTCAAAACAGTGTAGATGTACCCAGAATGTAAAAAACATTCAAACCCTGCTTATGTAATTGAATTATATTACTTAGTTTTTTCTTTGTTGGAGCCACAGATAAAATATTAATTTACACTGGATATGTCCTTTGACAGTGATATTGCAACTGCAATTTTTATTTTCTAGCATAGCCTGTTATTCCTCCTGAAGGTGGTAGTCTCATTCAGGTTGACATAGGGGGCTAAAATTTTTAACACTGACATGGGTTGCTTGATGATTTTTGTTTCCCTTTTGTTACACTCTACTACTTCATCTTGCATAATTTAATGAGTCACTGAGGCCAGAAAGGACCATTGTGATCATATAGTCTGATCTCCTGTATAACCCAGGACTTCCCCAAATTAATTCCTAGAGCATATCTTCTTTAGAAAAACATCCAGTCTTACTTTATACTAATTGTCAGTGATGGAGAGTCCACCATAAGCCCATAAATTGTTCCAGAGGTTAATTACCTTCAGTGGTAAAAACTAATGCTTTATTTTCAGTCAGAATTTTGTCTGGCATCTGCTTCCAGGCATTGGATTGTGTAGCATCTTCCTCTGTTAGATTGAGGAGCCTGTTAAATATTTTTTTCCCCACATGCGTACTTGTAGACTGAAATCAAATAACCTGTTAATCTTCCCTTTGGTAAATAAATAGATTGAGCTCTTTCAGACTTTTGCTGTCAGGCATGTTTTCTAATGTCTTAGTTACTCTCGTGGCTCTTTTCTGAACCATCTCCATTTTATAAACCAGGGGTGGCCAAACTTATGGAACTCAAGAGCCACACAAGTTGATTATTAAACCTTCAAGAGCTGCACTGAGGCATACAGCCATATACTTTTACCTACTAAATTGATTTGATGTTTTTCCACAAGCCGCATGCTCTCATTCAAGAGCGACATGTGGCTTGTGAGCTGCAGTTTGGCCAGGCCTGTTATATACTATCGTCTTGAATTGTGGATAGCAGAACTAGGTGTGATATTCCAGTGGTGGTTATATTAGTGCCACATACAGAACGAAAAATAACTTCCTTTGCTCCCTTACCAAATTGGAACTGATATGGAGATTTGATTGTGTGAAAGCAGGATTAAATCATGACTGTGGATTCTTTTCCATTACAGAAGGTAATTTGACCTCATCTTCCTCTATGTGCTGTTTGACAGTATTTGGATCTTAACAACTGCTTTGATTTGCTGTTACGGTATGACCTGATCCCATGACTTACACTTCCCTGCATTTATTTTCTTCCCATTCTGTAAGTTCCTCCGAACTTCAAAGCATCTGATGAAGCTGGATTTTCACCCGTGAAAGCTCATGTGATAAATAAATTTGTTAGTCTTTAAGTGTCACAGGACTCCTTGTTTTACTGCACAAGACTAACATGGCTGCCCCTCGGGAACCTCACTTACTCCTGTTGTGATTCCCCTGTTAATCTATTTTAGAATTTCATTAGCCTTTTTGGCCATAGCATTTCATCAGGTGCTCATCTTCAGCTGCTTATCAGCTATAACCACCACATTCTTTTCAGAGTCACTGCTTCCCACTACAGAGTCCTTCATCCCACAAGTGTGGTCTAGAGTCTTTGTTCCTTAACGTATACAAAGAAAAGTAGTCATAGTAGAACATGTATTTTTGATGGTGCCAAGTTCTCCTTTGAGTGATGCTCACGTCCACTCCAAATAGGTGTGTGCGTGCCTCATGCACGACAGTTGGCAGATTTTTCCCCTAGCAACCCCTGTGGTCAGACAAGCTCCCTGGGGTCACGCATGCACAGCGCTGTGTATAGGGGCTTGCCAACCGCTCCCTTCAGTTCCTTCTTACCGCTATGGTGGCTAGTTGGTCCTGTAGTCTCTCTGTCTTGGGAGACTTTCACCTAGCTCTTTGCCCAGGGCTAAGCCCTTTTGTTCTTGTAGTTAGTTTTAGTAGTTGTTAGTTAAGTACCTGTTTAAAAATTTTCCTTAAGGCGTAGTTGTTTTTCTTTGTTCCTTGCTTTGGGGGCATGCCTGGTTTTCCAGGCTTTAACTCATGCAATTCATGTAAAAAACAGATGCCCAAGAGTGATCTGCACACTACTTGCTTAAAGTGCTTGGGCGAGGCTCACCAAAAGGTAAAGTGCAAGCTCTGTAAGAGCTTTCGGCCACGGACTTTGAAAGACTGTTTTCGGAAGCTAAAGATTTTCCTCATGGAGGAGGCCCTAAGACCACCCTCAATGGCCTCAGATCCATCAGTGAGTGTTTCGTTGACAAAAAGTGCCCTGGCACCAAGCAGAGAGATGGCATGGGAAGACACCTGGCGCCGTAAGCCCTCACCCACAAGATTGGCACTGTGGCTCTGTTAGCAATCTCTGGCACCTAGGAAGAAGCACAGGAGCGATAGAAGGCGTTCTCCTCTCAAGTCTAAGAGGAGTGGTGCAGGGGAGGTGAGACGCATGCAGGGCCACCAGACTGCGCCATCGACACCGCCTCATACAGATGCCCACTCGAGAGACATGGCAGCACTGAGTCCGGCACCGGGACCCTTTCCTTCTGGTGACTTGGGAGATGAGGTGGAACTCATGAGGTCCCCTTCGAACTAGAAATCTTCGGGTGGCGCGGGACCTGATCGAGAGCACAGAGGCAAGTGCTATTCCTGGTGCAGATACTCGTATGTTTCCGAGATCCACGGCGCTGCCTTGGTCACT
This sequence comes from Podocnemis expansa, assembly GCA_007922195.1. Taxonomy (NCBI): domain Eukaryota; kingdom Metazoa; phylum Chordata; order Testudines; family Podocnemididae; genus Podocnemis; species Podocnemis expansa. Next base: position 4,949,378 of record ML682015.1, on the reverse strand, counting down.
GAGATTGGCATCCCCTTTGGAATCTGAGGTGGGGTCCCTTCACTCAGTATGATGCTCTCAAGGTCTGTGTCCCACCACTGGGTCCTTCAAGGCCCCTCAGTTCCCAGTGCCGTGGGGTTCCAAGTGGCAAAACCCTGCTAGTTGGCCCTTTTGGACACCCTGGGCGTAGTATCAGGTCCAAGGTCCTCAATCAACTCGATCTCTCTCGATTTGACTCGGGGAGTAGACAGACCCATACAAGATCAGAGACTGCCTCCCACCTGGTGACCGATACTGAGCCAGCTCCCACTCCATTGCACGCCTCGGCACCAGAGACATCCATTTCAGCCACCGGCACTGCGCGTTTGGGTCTCCAGAGCCTGAACCAACCCAGACAGCACCGTTGGTGCCGATACAAGGTGAATTGGCGAAAGACTCCTCCTCTTGCTCGCCCGGAGACCAAATAGCGGGCACCACTCCTGCATCTCCCGTGGAGGATGGCAGAAACTATCAAGACCTCCTGAAGGGAGTGGCCACCAACTTGGACATCCAAGCTCAAGAAATCGCTGAAGAGGGTACGGACCCAATGGCGGATATTTTGTCATCACCAGGGCCATCTAGAGTTGCCTTGCCAATCATAAAAAACATAGATGAAACCATGAAAGAGATCTGTCAAACTCCTTCATCTGCATCACCAACAGCCATCCCTCTCCTAGCTCCCTTGTGGTAATGTCTGCTTTCGAGAAGGAAAGGCAAGGGAATCTGACTCCTACTCCAAAGGTGAGGGAAGCTTAAAAAAAAAAAAAGGGGGGGGGGGGAGACCTATTTGGTCAAAGAGTCTACTCCACCAGGAAGCTACAGAGTAGGGTGGCAAATCAGCAAGCAATCCTGAACCGCTATGGTCACAGAACTTGGAGCTCTGTAGAGAAGTTTGTGGGTTCTCTCCCACCAGACTCTGAGTTTAATGCCTTAGTAGAGGAGGGCAAAACAGTGGCTAAGGCCTCCTTACAGGGGGCTTTGGATGCCGCAGATGCTGCAGCTAGGGTCATGGCTTCTGGCATCTCAATGCACTGAATTTCCTGGCTTCAAGTTTCCGGCCTGCCTTACGAAGTTCAACAAACAGTGTAAGATTTACTCTTTGTGTCGAGAATAAAGACTGTCCTTTAGACGGATTCAAAGTTACACAGCTTAAAGGACTCTAGGGCCACATTAAAATCATTGGGGATGCATACCCTTGCTACACAATGGAAGCACTTTAAGCCTCAGGCCCCTTCCCAGTCTTCCAGCTACTATCAGAGACAGGATTTCAGTCATAGGCAGGGCAGAAATAATGGGTCCCAGGGTACCAGTAGGCGTAGACAACTTTCCACAGGTGGGAAGTCGGTGGGCACCTCTAAATAGTCGCAGGGCTCCAAGCAGAATATTTGAGGTTTTCCCCAAGGACAATGTACCAGTCCCCTGCCTTTTTTCCAACAGTGTACCAATCCCCTGCCTTAGTTCACTTCTGCCAGGCATGGCACCAAATTACATCAGACAAATGGGTCCTATGCACGGTGAAACTGGCCTATTCTATCCAATTCCATACTATCCCTTGCCCATGCCCTTCCCGCTCCCCATCCCTCTTCAGGGACTTGTCTCACAACTAACTCCTCTGCGAGGAGGTCTGTCAGCTCTTGGTGGAGGAGGTCCCTATGGAACTCAGGTGGAAAGGGTTTTATTCCAGATATTTCTTGATTCCAAAATCCAAAGGAGACCTCAGACCCATTCTAGATCTCAGAGGTCTGAACAAGTTTATAAAAAAAAAAATAAAAAAAAAAATTGAAGTTTCATATGGTCTCTTCGGGTTCCATGATCTCTTCTCTGGATGCTGGGGATTGGTACACTGCCCTTGAGCTTCAGGATGCATATTTCCACATTTCTATCATCCCAAAGTGCAGAAATTTTCTCAGATTTGTGGTGGGGGACAGGCATTTCCAGTTTGCTGTCCTGCCTTTTGGGCTCTCTACAGCCCCCAGGATTTTTACAAAATGCATGGTGGTACTGGTGGCTTTCCTTGCTGTCATCAAATTCATGTCTTTCCCTATCTGGATGACTGGCTAGTGAAGGGCCCTTCAAAAGAGTAGGTCATAGACAGTTTAGCCTTTATTCAACACACGTTTGACGGCCTAGGCCTGTTGTTAAATGTAAAAAAGTCAATTCTTGTTCCTGCTCAGAGAGGACAGAATTTATAGGAGCCACTCTGAACTCAGTCACAGCCATAGCATCTCTTCCCATCCACCATTTTCAAGTCATCTCTACAATAATAAACGACTGGATTGACCATCCTGTCATAATCGCTTACTCCTGCCTGAAGCTTTTAGGACATTTCGCATCCTGCACTTATGTGGTTCCCTATGTGAGGCTGCACCTGAGACTGCTCCAGCTGTGACTGGCTTTGGTCTTTCGCCCAACTAGGGACAACCTGGATCTAGTAATCTCGGTGCCCAAAAGCATCTTGGAGTCACTTTTCTGGTGGACAGACCAGCCTATGGTTTGTGCTGGGGTCCCATTCTTGAGACCCTTCCCAGGAATGACTTTAATAACTGATGCCTCGGATATAGGCTGGAGACCCCACCTGGGTGACTTAAAGACCCAGGGCTATTGGTCAAGTCGTGACAGACTGGACCATATCAATGTCAGGGAACTCAGAGCAGTTCTTCTTGCATGCCAGAAGTTCAAAGGTCGGCTGACAGGTCACCACATTGCTGTAAAGATGGACAATGTAGCTACAATGGTCTACGTAAACAGACAAAGGGGGGCTCAATCCCGCCCCCTTTGCGAGGAGGCCATGGCTCTGTGGAACTTCCGCATCCTTCTTGGCATACACCTGGAGGCTTCCTATCTCCCAGGCGTGCAGAACTACCTTGCAGACTCCCTAAGTCACTCTATTCGCCCGCACAAAGGGCTTATAAAGCAGGACTTCTTCCTTACCATCTTCCAAAGGTGGGGTACTCCCTATCTAGATCTCTTCGCGACCAGCCTTAACACCAAATGCAAAACATTTTGCTCCTTCCAAGGTCTGGATAAGGGCTCGATTGGGGACTCATTCCAGGTGTCATGGACCAGCCGAATTCTGTACACCTTCCCGCCCTTTCCTCTCATGGGGAGGGTCCTGGCAAAAGTAAAGAGAGACAGGGTATCAATAATTCTAAGAGCTCCAGCCTGTCCACAATAACATTGGTTTTCTGCTCTACTAGATCCCCTTGTGATGGCTCCCATGCCACTCCCGTTAATTCCAGGCCTGCTGACCCAGAACCAAAGCCTTCTGAGATACCCAGATCTCCAATCACTCCACTTGACCGTATGGAAGCTCCATGGTTGAACATGCATGAGCTTCAGTGCTCCCGATTTGGATTGGGAGATATTGTTGGAGAGCTGAAGACCATCTACCCAATTGGCTTACTTAGCTAAATGGAAGCATTTCTCCTGTTGGTGTGCCCAGAACTCTTAGTCGCCAGTTTCTTGCACCATTTCAATCGTTCTAGAGTATCTGCTGCAACTGAAGTATCAGGGCCTATCTGTATCTTTGCTCAAAGTTCATCTGGCTGCAATCTCTGCATGTCATGAGTATGTCAAGAGGCATCCAATTTTTTCTCGCCTCCTCATGAGTCGGTTTCTTAAAAGCTTAATTAGAAAATTCCACCCAGTGGTGAAACCAGTGTCTCAATGGGACCTTAATCTGGTCCTTACTGCGCTAACTCAGTTTCCATTTGAGCCAACCGCCACTTGTTCTGAACTGTACTTGTTGTGGAAGGTGGCTTTTTTTTAGTCGCCATTACCTGTGCAGGAAGGTCTCTGAACTGCGAGCTCTCGCTGTAGACCTGCCTTATTTGGTCTCCCTCAAGGACAAGGTCCAGCTTCAGCCACATCAAGCCTTCTTGCCAAAGGTGGTTTCACATTTCCATACGAACCAGGTTATTTTTCTTCCTGTTTTCTACCCCAAGCTCTGCTCATCGGAGGACCTTACACTCTCTGGATGTCTGTAGGGCCCTGGCGTTCTACTTGGAAAGGAGCAAACCTTTCAGGAAATCTCAGCAAGTATTTCTTGCAGTGGCAAATAGGATGAGATGCACAACTGTTTCCTCACAGACAATCTCCTTGTGGATCACTTCATGTATTAAAACTTGCTACTTCTTACCAGTAGACCTCCTCCAGATATTACGGCTCACTTGACAAGAGCGTATGCTGCGTCTGTGGCTTTTAACGCTAGAGTTCCTCTTGCAGGTATCTGTAAGGTGGTGACATGGTCCTCCATCCACACTTCTACGGCCCATTATGCAATCACTCAACAGGTGGTCCAAGATGCCTCTGTGGGCAGAGTCGTGCTGGATACAGTGTCCGACCTCATCTCTGGTAAGTGCTTGGGAACCACCTATTTGGAGTTGACGTGAGCATCACTTGAAGGAGAAAGACGGTTACCTACCTTTTCTGTAACTGTTGTTCTTCGAGATGTTTGCTCACGTCTATACCAAAACCCGCCCACCTCTCCTCCGTCGGTTCATTAAGAAGGAACTGAAGGGGGAGTGGTCGGTGAGTCCCTGCACACAGCGCTACACACGTGCAGCTCTGGGGGGATCTATCTGACCACACGGGTTGCTGGGGAAAAATCTGCTGACTGTCATGCACGAGGCACGCACACACCTATTTGGTGTAGATGTGAGCACGCATCTTGAAGAACAACAGTTACAGAAAAGGTAGGTAACTGTCTTTTACTAAGTAATCCATATTGCTCTGAATCAGTGACTGATACTCTTTTTATTGTCCTCCACTCTTAATTTGTATAATCTGTATACATTTATTAGTGATTTTGTGTTTTCTTCTAGGTCAGTGTTTAAAAATGTTAAAATAACATAACGTCAAGAACTGATCCCGAAGAAACACTTCTGCTCAATGATGATTCCCCATTTTTTGGACCTATTGTTTAGCCAACTTTTAATCCATTGAATTTGCATGATATTAATTTTGTGTCCAAATTTTTAAAATCAAAATTTAGTGTGGTACCAAGACAATGCCTGATAAAAAGTCTAAGTATGTTGTATCAGCATTGTATTACTTTTATCAGCCAAACTTGTAGTCTCCGTAAATAAACTCAAGTTAGTTTGTCAGGGTCTGGTTCCCGTAAAGCCGTATTGATTGGCATTATTTATATTGCCTTTCTTAAATTCTTTATTGATAGTGTCCCATTTCAGCAACTCTCTTATCTTGCCTGGGATTGATGCTACATTGACATGAGGAGGACATGTACTGTATGAATGGAAAAACTGAATGCATAAAGGCCCTTGACATAAGTAGTGTTCCAGACTTGTGGTATTTCCTTTTCATGGGAAACTTGTCTTGCTCACTTCTATCTCCTCTAAAAAATTTTTTAAAAAAGGCCGCTTTTTTTTTTTTTTTTTTTTTTAAGAAAAATATTGCTGTGATTCAAGTTAAGATTTCTTTAGAGGAAGTATTGGATTTGCTGGCCTTTCACCTGGCAATGAAATTGATACATTTGTAATGGAAGTTGACTGTTTCAGTTGTTCAAACTTCCCCCTACTGATCACTAACTACTATTCAGAGTTTTCTGATTTCTTCACTTCTTCTGCTTAGAAGAAACAGAAAAAGAAATCTTGTGAAGGAACTGCATGTTTGGTAAATTGGTTTGTTTTCATTAACTAGTCAGAGCACCTTTCAATATATCCATAAATTTATAGACCCCTAGTCTTAAAGTTGTATTGTAAGTGTCTAATTTTCATGTGTTGGAAGTGGAGATGGTGGGGAATGTAGATCTTGTATGAACCGCTTAGAAACAAAAACATGTACTCTGCCATGGAGCACTTGAAGCCATTTTGAAGTGTTCTGTTAAACTGTGAATTCATAATGAAATCAGGAACTCTTATTAACCAATTCAGTCTAGTACTGTATCTTGAAACCTAATAAACATTGAAATTCATTAATGTTGAAAACTTGTGAATGTTATGCTAAACAGCTTTTTGCTATCAGTCCACTTTGAGAGAATTGATTCTTCTTTGATCTTACACTCGTTTATATAGTATTGCTAGAAGGGTTGTTGACTGTTCAAATAGCTTCTCTAGTTTGTGCTGAATGAGTCAAAATACCTTGAATTTCATTTGAGACAAACTTTAGTGTGTTCTTGACTTTTAGAAAAAAGTTCTGCATTTGGGTTACCTGTTGGATTGCATCTGGCAGACTTCCCTTTGCTTGAGGAGAGCATGAGTTCCTGTGATACACTGTCTTAGAAGAAGAGAGTATAGATCCTATCTATACTAGTGGTTTTTCAGCCTTTTGCAGGTCATGACACATTTGGTGGCATGTCACAAGCTTGCAGGAAACAACAGCCTACCCCACCCCACTACCCCCAGGCCACATACAGCCATCTCCTCAGCTGTCCACTACACGTTTACTGCTATGTAGTGACATAGTAAGTGGTTGAGAACCATTGCTTCTGAGTGTGAGAAACCATGTGGGCATGAGAATAATGATTGTCCTTAATTAGCAGCAAGCATCAGGAGAAATCTATCTTGAACCTTTCCTTTGAGAGTGGGCAAGTGTGTGTGTATCCTTGCAGCAAAAGTGTAAACTGCTGGATCAACAGAGAGAAGTAAATTCTTCCAAAATGAATGCCTTAAAAAATAACTCTTCATTATAATTAAACCTTAAGACTAACTTGTATAACATTCTGACACTGGAATTCATTCATGTTATATTAGGTTATAATTAGATTCCTTTTTACTTGTGTGCATACATATTTTATTTTTATATTTTAAGCTGCACTAAATTTGCTTCAAATAGATTTTCAGCAAATAAATGAGACATAATTTTCCTTAGTTTACGGGCAGCAAAGCTAGCTATCTAAAAAAAGATGACTTTAGGAATGGGGAATATGCACCTCTTCCTGATGGGTGTATAATACGCAGGATGAAGCATTATGCTTCCTTCTCTCCCCCACTCCAAGTTAAAAAAAAAAAAAAAAAAAAAAAGCCCCATACCGCATGATGCATCTTAATGAGTGGACCATTTTCTGGAAAAGCATTAATGTGACTTGATGAAAACAATCAAAGCCCAAAAAACTTTCTGCTGGAAAATCACATAATGATCTAAAACCATACTTAAATGGAGACAGCAGTAGTGTCTTTCAGTTGGTTGGTTTCTTTTCTTTTATAAAGAAGCATAGTTTATTCATGTTGGGCTATGTGAATGGCGTAGTAGATATTCAAATGGTTTTGCATTTGAGGGCATTTGTAGAAAAACAAATGTGTAATTCATTTCAGAACATGGAAGATGTGTACTAAACTTCAGTTCCCAGAAAACTTTTAATCTCTCTTTTTTTAAAGTGAACCGAGACTTTACTTATTTGTTGGTCATTCGTAGAAGCCAGTTGGTTTTTTACTTTTCTAAAAAGTAAATTTGAGTTCAAACATGAGTTGGTACAAGCTCACTCAAGCCTGTTCTCTTGTAAAAATGACAACATGAATTATTAAAGCAAAAAATAAAGCTTCACAGTCTGTTAAAAGGTTATTCTTTAGCAGGAAGCAAAATCTATAACCTATCTTGCCATTTTTAGGGCTGCTAGAGTTAATCATTGGTCAAAGCAAAACTAGAACTGAACTTAGCAATAAAAATCCGCTTAAATATTTAACACTTCATGGTCACAGAGCTGTATCAGCTGGGCGGACCTAAGATGCACAGACACACACACACACGAGAGAGAGATCCAACAGTTAGGTCTGATGACATTAAAACTTCTAACTACTAATACTTTGTATATTTTAAAATTATATGGAGTTATAGAAAGTCATCGTATGTGCCTCTCCAGTTGATATATTGTAATAAGTGTCGTTTTAATTCTGAGACTGGTTCCAGAGCCTAGTATCAGAAGCTGTCTAATATTATAGTGCAGAGGTAGCCAGCTTTACTGATCTCAGCTGTATACAACAGTCTTCAGAAGTACAAGAGTCAAGGCACCTCTGCCTGGCAAGGGGGCTTGTGCTCCATGGGGGGTGCCTGCCCCAGCTTCTGCTCCACTCCTGCTGAAGCCTTGGGCACAGCCGGCCACTCAGGAGGTGCCTGCTAGACATCCCAAGCCCGTCCTTCCCTGGCCAGAAGCCTCTAGCCCCATAGCCCCCTCACATGACAGAGGCTCTGAGTTTCCACACCCCAGTCTGGTATGTGGAAAACGAGGAGGGGATATAGAGTATTCTGCAAGCTGCACTTCAACTGCAAAACAGCCTCATTTGGCTTGTGAGTTACAGTTTGGCCACCCCTGCTGTAGAGCATGAGACACAAGTTCAGTGCCAGGTCTCATTCCATGCCAGGCTGGTTTTAAGGTGCTTGGGGTAGCACAGCCAGTCCCGGGGAAGGAGTGGCTTTTGTTGCTCAACTGCAATTCTTAACTGATTAAGGAGTGGCACTGGCCGACAAGGCATTTTCAGAAGACCTTCCAGGCTATGCTGGCTGTTGGATAATAACTTGGCGTTCGTCAGGCAAAGAGGATTAAAAAAGTTTTAAAAAAAACAAAAACAAAAAACAAAAACCAAAAAACCCTGTGGGGTGTGGGATTACCTGGCACCACTTAAGGAAGAAGAGGTAAAGTTTGTTTGTTTGTTTGTTTGTTTGTTTGTTTGTTTGTTTATTTATTTATTTATTTATTTTGGCTATATGAGAAATGTCTGTGGTAAATGTACAGTAAAAAAAATAGCTTGAAACCCACACAAGGGTTAGTAATGTATTCCCCTGAAGATGAGCTGAATGAAATGCAACATAGGAATTGCCAGACTGGCTCAGATCCCAAATCCATCTTGGCCAGTGTGTTCTCTCTGACAGTAGGCAATACGAGGCAGATGTTAGAATCCATAGTAGGCAGATGTGGGGTAATCTGCTGCTTGCATTCTTTCTTGTCCTGGTCTCTACTAGATAGAGATTTAGCTAAAGACCTGAAGCATGAGTTTTAATAATCCATTTAAGAGTTTTAGTACTAACAGCTTTAGTAGTATTTGTTTTAATATTTATCTGTATGACAGTGCTGATGGATGGAAATAAAATAATTTTAACAGTAATTCTGTAGGTTTCTTGTACTCAGTGAAATCTAGAGATTGAAGAGACTCATTAGGTCCGCTTTTTGGTCTCCTATACCAGTACAAGGTTGTTCCCTTGTGTGTAGTCTTATCCCATTACAATAGGTAATTTGACTTCAGGCTTCCCATGGTTTGAACCTGAAAACTGCTCTGATTTGCTGTTACTGTATGACCTGATCCTATGTTTTACACCCCCTTGCGTTTAGTTTGATTCCTTTCTGTAAGTTCACCCATCTTCGAAGCATCTGAGGAAGTGGGATCTTCTCCTGCGAAAGCTCATGCAAAAAATAAATGTTAGTCTTCAAGTGTCACACAACTTCTTGTTGTTTTTGTAGTCTTAATGTCTAACTGACACAGTGTGATGCTTCGTGGTCACCATTAAAATTTGGAAAACAGTTTCTTTGTTAAATAATTTTTTTTTTTTTTAAATAGTGCAGCCCAGAATGAAAATCATTCATAGCTATCTGTAGAGATCTTCTGAGAGAGCCCATGCCCACACCTTCTTTGGGGTTACATTTCATATAGCTTGTAAAATCTGGGGATTGTTTTGAAATGCTCCCAAGGTGTGTGACTTGTAAAACCTGCACTTTGGCTTTATTTTAAGAGCAAAAGGAAGGACAGAGTTGAATTATTTAGTTTTATGTGGACACAGACTGCTTTGATTTACTTGCTAGATGTTTTTAGTTCTCTAGAATTTTCCTGGGACATCCTGTGCTGCAAGATGGGCATTAAAGTTGTGTCTTCTGCTTACTTAAAAAATATTTGCTTCCTTTGTAAATTAACTTTCTGCTGTTATCTGTTGCCTAGTTGAAGTTTACAATTTGTCACTGTTTTGAAATGCACTTTTGTTTCGACTGCTTGGTGTAGAACAATATTAAACTTTGAATTACAATTTTTTTATAAATTTGTGAAGCTATAGAAATGGTGAACAGCAATGTACTATGATTGAAGGCACAGCTTTTCCAGAATGTAAATTAACAAGGGAAGGAGGAGAAAAGAAGAGGGGAAATTTTGTGTAAGCAAATGTACTGTTAATGGTAAATGGTAAAGTTTGCCTAATTAGCAGTGAATGACGACATGAGGAGGAGGATAAATGCTTAAGTATAGGAAATCTTTTTGATTAGACATGTTGGGGGTGTTGTGGTAAAAGATAAACTTTAACAATGGTTTTGAGTTTCTTGCTTTCTTGTTTTGCTCTCCATTTTATAAAGGAGAGTCCCCTAATTAAAATAGTGATTAGCTTTCTGTTACAAGTTTGTTTGTTTTGTAACCTCCCATCAACGCTGAACCAAACAACTAATTTTTTAAGTATGTTCACCTCTGCTAAAGAATTACATGTTTTTTTTAAAGGTTTGTGTAATGAATTGAACAAGATATTAACAAGAGATGACTTGACTTTTTGGTGAATTGCTCTATATTTGTTGGTCTGTAACATTCTTGTCAAATGTAATTTTAATTTAACTTTAACTACTTTGAGACCTCCATATGGATGTTACCACGTCCATGTTATTGTTTGGGTATTATCACATCATTTACTCAGGTAAACAACGCGTTGTGGGGAGAAGGAGCAGAGAGGATCTTGAATCGGACAGGAACTCCCAATGTGGCCTAACTTTGGTATTGGGACTTTATCCAGAAACTCCTAGGTCACGTAAGATCAGGAGGAGGTTGGTGGTAGTTTGTCACATCTTAAATTTCACTCCATGTAAAAGGAAATGCTTTATCTTTTGAAATGAATAATTTTCTGTAATCTGCTCTCTCTTATGCTCGCCACCATAGTTTAGGGTCCTGTTAACTGTTGGCCTTGAACAAAACTCAACTATTTGTTTTTACAAAAATAGAAAAATCCCATGAGAAACTAGAAATTCCAGTCAAGTGACAAAAGCTTAAGGGAAGAAAGTGGGTGTATGTCAGTATATATGTGCATATGTACAAATTTATTAATCCATTGTCCCTAAAGAAAGAAAGAAAGCCAGTCAGCTCTAAAGTCTTCGCTTTTCAATGTTTATCTCCTTAATAAAATAAAAACGAGTAGAATTCTCTAATATTCTATTTTTTTGCCCCTAAAAATGTTGCTTTGTATGTATAATTTTAAGACTGTCATAAAGTCCTCTTTCCCATGGGACTATCAGAAGACTGAAATATCTAATTATTTTTAATATCGACAAATCTAAATGCTACATTAGCTATACGAATGCTTCTACTGAGAAATTGAGAGACAGGAGTAACTATCTCCTCTCTATTCTCTTTGTGTTTCTATGAGCTGAATTCTATCTATATTCAAACGTGTCTCTGGGTGACTTAAACTTACCATTGCTGTGATGCAGTAAAATCACCTCCTGAAACCATGTAGAGCCATGGTCGAACTATTGGAGTCAGTGCAGTGAGAATGTAGATGCCATAAGATGTGTGTTTTAAACCTAAAAGTTCTTGAAGCAGTTGTCCCACATGTACCAGTGTCCGCTCTGGTCACAGTTTTAAACTCCACGATGCAGGGGTCACAGAGCAAGTGCCTGCATTTTTTGAAATTTGTCTGATTGTCCATCTTGGTGCTTTTAAGAACACAGAACTGTTTAGGAAGCTGAACACCAGGACATTTTAACACTGGGGATAGTGGGGAACCAAACCTCATAGACTCCAAAGGTTGGAAAGGATCAGTATGATCAACTAGTTCAGTGATTTTTACAACCATGGGGTCAGGACCCAGTACTGGCTCACAGACCCTTAGGTACTGGGTCACAGCGCCCCCTATTGCCACCACCAAAGACTGGAATATGTGCTCAAAAATGTAGCTGTTGGGTCAGGGAATAAACAATTTTTTGAAACTGGGTCCCGAGGAAAAAAGTTTGAAAACCACTGTTCTAGTCTGACCACCTGCAGAATGCAAGCCACAAAACCTCACCCATACACTCCAGTAATAAGCTTCTAACCCAGGACTGAGTTATTAAAATCCTCAAATCATTATTTGAAGACTTCAAGATACAGAGAAGTCATCAGAAGGTGAGCAGTTCCCTATGCTACAGAGGAAAATGAAAAACCTCTAGAGTCGTAGCAAATCTGCTTTGGGGGAAATTCCTTCCTAACCCCAAATATGGCGATCAGTTAAACGCTGGGCACGTGGAAAAGTCTCACCAGTCAGTCACTGAAGACAGAATTTTCTGTAATAGCTCAAAAGCCATCCCATCTAACATCCCTTATCAGGTCACCGGCATATCCACCATCAGTAGTCAGAGATCAGTCAACTTTCCAAGGTAGGCTGTCCCTCATATCACCCCCTACAAAAACTTATCAAGCTCAGTTACGAAGATAATTGTGTTTTTTGCCCCTACAGCTGCCCTTGAAAGGCTATTCTAGAATTTCACATTTCTGATAGTTGGAAACCTGAATCTAATTTCAAGCCTAAATTTCTTGATGGACAATTTATATCCATTTGTTCTTGTGTCCACACTGGTGCTGTACTCAAATTATTCCTCTCCCTCCCTGGTATTTATCCTGCTGATGTGTTTATAGACAGCAATTGTATCACCCCTCAGTCCTCTGTTGGTTAGGCTAAGCAAGCCAAGCTCTTTGTCACCTATCATAAGGCAGGTTTTCTATTCAATGGATCATTCTTGTAGCCCTTCTCTGCATCTACACCTTGCTCTTCTGTATTATAAAATTGTACAGTGGTTGCCTTGATGGCCCCAAGGAAAAATTTTAACTTCCATCTCAACAAGTACAGAATTAACTATGGAATGTAGTTTTGGTAGTTTGAAGGGATGCTTGGTGAGATCTCTGTCAGGAAAAATATCCCAAGGATTATAGCTTTCTATTGTTCTGGCATAGTATCTTTGAGGCAAAGGGGGAAAAAGCTGCTGCTGGAGGGGAGGGCAGAGATGGAGCTGTTGTCTGCTTTATTCTGAAGACAGAAACAATGGCTTTTACCAGAGTCCAACATGAAGCTTTGTGGTAGAGAAGTCTCCAAAGAGCTGAAGCGCAGTAGTGTTCTGTGCTAGAGATCTGGATGCTCCAAACAGTGCCGTGATGGCTGTACACTTGTGAACATAATGGGGTATTTTCCTGAAGCCGTCAGTTATGTGGTGCCGGGTGTGCATTTATAAGTACTGTTTGTATGGACTACCAGTAGGCATTCTGCAATATTTGCTGTAAAACTAATAAAGATAATGTGGTCCTCCCAAAATCAAACTTCATTGAGTGGGAAAGCACTGCAGAAGATTAATGTGCAAAACTCCCCCGCCCATCCAACGTTATGCCTATTTTTAACATAAATTATGGCGTGTGTGTGAGCGAGAGAGAGAAACTTAGCCTGTTGTGGCTATACAACTGTAGTTCTCACAGATCAGGTGTATGTAAAGTTGTTTTTGCTGTCTCATACCATGGAGAGAGAGACATACTAATGTGCCCTGCGATGTGTGTGGGTGGTGGTGGTGGTGGGGTGATGCCACATGGTTCTCCAAGGGCTACAAATCAGAGAGAGTCTGGGATTTTTGGACTGGTAGTTCAACTGGGGTCTTAAACTTTTAAGTTTGCTAGCTGAGAAGATCCACTTTTTGTCCTGGTGCTTTTTCCTGTCCTCCTTCTCTCTCCAAACCATTGGCCATATCGGCCCTCCAAGTCCTTTATTCACAGTCCAATGCTGTACTGGGTTGCAGGATCTCACAGAACAGGTGCTCTCTAATGCTCTTCTTTCTCCTTCTCATTTGGGGCATGGCGAAGACATGCCAAAAGGGCATCATGCCTAGAGTATCATCATATTTACAGTCACAATGGGAAGGGAAATACCAGTTTCAAAACTCCCTTCCCTGCCAGGGCATGAGAATAGGGAAGTGGCAATGAATTCTGGTACTAGCAAGAGAGGGAACATGTGAGCAAGGCCCCATCTTTAAACTATTGTAAAGAATAATGTACATATACACGTTTATTCAAATTCTCTTCCCCTAAGTAAAGCTCACTTGCACTCATCTGGCTAGACCTCAAATAGGTCCTGACTTGGGACACTGCTGGAGTCCCCCACTATATCTCTCCCTTCTCTACACTAAAAAACTTATTAGTATTCTGGGAAGCACTAACATGGAGAAGGCTTGGGGTACATGCTGGATGATAATCTTGACATGCTTGCAGTGTGAAGCTGTTAATGAAATCATGGGCTGCATAAACAGGGGAGGAATGAGTTTCAAAATCGTAGAACTGGAAGGGACCATGACAGGTCATCGAGTCCAGTCATCTGCCCTCATGCCAGGCCCAAATACCCACTTAAACCATCCCCAGTGAGGGAGATTCCGCAACATGCCTGGGCAACTTTTATTCCAGAGGTTAATCGTCCTGACAGTTAGGAGTTTTTTTCCTAATGTCCAATCTAAACCTCCCTTGCTGTTACTTAAGCCCATTCCTTCTTGTCCTATCATTGGTAACTAAGGAGAATATTTTTTTCTCTCTCTCTCTCCCTCCTTGTAACAGCCTTTTAGGTACTTGAAAACTGTTACGTCCCCTCTGTCTCCTCTTTTCTAGACTAAAGAAACCCAGCTCTTCCAATTTTCCCCTCATAAGTCAGGTTGTTCCAGACCTCTAAATCATTCATGTTGCTCTTCTCTGGACTTTCTTCGGTTTGTCCACATCTTTCTTAAAACAAGGTGCCCTTAGCTGGACACACTACTTCAATTGAGGCCTAATCAGCATGGAATAGAGTGGAAGAATTATGTCTGTCTTAGAATACTACTGTTAATGCATCCCAGAATAGTGTTTGCTTTTTTTTTTTTTTTTGCAACAGTATTACACTGTTGACTCATTTAGCTTGTGATCCACTATGACACCCAGACCCCTTTCTTCAGTACTCCTTCCTAGGCAGACATTGCTCATTTTGTATATGTGCAATGGATTGTTCTTTCCTACATGAAGTACTTTGCACTTGTCTTTATTGAATTTCATTCTGTTTAGCTCAGACCATTTCGTCCAAATCATTTTGAATTGTGATCCTATCCTCCATCACAGCTGCAACCCCTCCCAGCTTGTTGTTATTGGCAGACTTTATAAGCATACTCTCTGTGCCATCATCTAATTTGCTAATGAAAATATTGACCAGAACCAGACCCAGAACCGATCGCTGCGGTACCCAGCTCGTTATGCCCTTCCTGTGAACCGTTGATAAGCACGCCCTAGAGGGTAGTTATCCAACCAGTTTTTCACCTATCTTATAGTAGTTCCATCCAGACTGTACTTCCCAAGTTTGTTAATGAGAAGGTGATGCAGGACCATGTCAAAAGCCTTACTAAAGGAGTTGATGAACTCCTCAGGTGCATAAATAGAGGAGGAAGCTCAAAAGGACATTAGCTCTGTATTTGGCTTTGGAAATCTGTGTCCAGTTCTGGTGAGCACAATTCAAGAAGAGTATAAACTGAAAATTGTTCAGAGAACAGCGAAGAAAACTACTAAAGTATTTAAAAAAAAAAAAAAAAAGCCTTATAGCAGGGCTCAACCAAACAGAGCCACTGAGTTGCCACAGCACCCAGGAATTGTAATCCGACACCTAGAAACAGCCCATGGTACCAAAAAACCCCAAAACACTGGCACCTGTAGCAGCATGTGGCTTTTTTTATTCTGAAGGCAGGGCTGGCTTCTTTTTCCTGGAGAGCCGCAAGTATCTATGCCAGCGCAGCTTTTGTGCCCTGGACCTCTGATGTCGCAAGTGTCTGCAGTGGTTGGACTTGTGCATCTCACGCCTGTGGAAATTGGTGGTGGGGAATCCTAACATGCTGCAAACCTAGGTGCCCTAGTTTTTGGGCTAGTGCCTAGGTGTGCAGCACAGTTATTGAGGCCTGCCTTATAGTGATAGACTGAGCTCCTTGAGTCTAACAGGAAGAGAAGGTTATAGATTGGAATCAAGTCACTGTTTGCTTATCTACATAGGGAATAAATGTTTAATACTGAGCTCTTTGAACTAGTAAAGAAAGGCATAATAATACTGTGGCTGGAAGCTGAAGCTAGACAAATTCAGACTGGAAATGTAGTGTCAGTTTTTAACAATGAGGGTAATCAACTTCACTATTTGAACAGCTTGCTAAAGGTTGTGGTGACTCACTAACTACTTTAAATCCACCGTAGGATGCTTGAGAACAGTGATTCCTCAATTTGCGTGACTGTTGCGATGCGTGACTGTTGCTGGGAGCTGGCCACTGTGAGAAGCTGGAGCTTGGCTGCAGCTTCCCAGCAAGGAGGCTGTGAGGTGTCAACAGGCTCAGCAGCTGGGGGCACTGTGTCACACATGATTGCTCATGTTGCCAGCCATGGTGTGGCGCACAAAACTTTTGAGAGCCCCCACCCCAGAAGACACAGTAGAACCTCAGACTTACAAGCACCTCCCAGAGTGGAGGTGGTTCATAACTCTGAAAAGTTCATCACTCTGACGAAATGTTGTTCTTTCAGAAGTTTACAAGTGAATATTGACTTAATACAGCTTTGCTATTTTACTGTGTAGAAGAAGAATGCAGCTTTTTATCTTAGTTTCTTTGCTTGCTTCATTTAAACTATTTCCTTACTTTGTCAAATCTCTCTTAAAAAGCTTTTTGTATTTTTGGTAGTTCACATTTAACAGTTTTTAGTGCATGTCTGCTGCTGTTCAATTGCGTATGTCCGATTGCAAATGAGGTTTGTGTGTGTGAGACCTATCAGTCTATAACTCTGAGATTTGTGCTGCATGCACTAGGAATTATTTTGAGTTCTATGCTCTGTGTTTATATAGGAGGTGAGACCAGATGTTCATGATGGTCCCTTCAGGCCTTGGAATCTAAGAATAGCTCATTGTTGTGTAGGTTATAAGTGACAATCTCTTTAGCACTTCACAGACTTGTGGTGATATTTAGTGGTGAATTTGGTAGAGCCAAATGTCTTGCACTATATTTGGGAAAGCAGAATGTGTAAATGTATTAAATTATCACTGTTGATGGTCTTGAAGTGATATAGTCAACTGTCTAAAAGCATACTTCCCTGGATTTATGTATGTCAGTAATGTCTTCTAGCCAATTATAAATGTGTTTCCTATAGTTTATCCTTGTCATGCAAACTCCTTACTACTTTAAGTACATTCCCGCTTGGAGCGGTGCCTTTATTGGAACATCTGTTTTTGAAGAGATGCATCTGGAAGCAGGATGGTGAAGAAAGTGTCCTTTATGAGATCCAATCAGGAAGAATGGTGGGACAAATCTTTGTCTTTGAGGATTTACTTTCATGCAGTTTTCCCCTCCAGTATGAAGGAAACAGCATAAGATTTCTTTCAGTGAGCACTGCTGACTTAAAACGTCGTAGGGCACCCACTATGAAAATAAAAACCTATTAAAGAGACTTGTGTATACGTAATGCATCAGGTTAATAGGCTTTTCACCTTGTCTTCTGTGCTGAACACTACTTGGTCCCCTCCACCACCTAAATGTTTTTTCCCTACTTCAAATTGGCGCACGGTCAGATATGAAGAGCCTTTGAAGTCAGCTGG
Organism: Podocnemis expansa; assembly: GCA_007922195.1. Taxonomy (NCBI): domain Eukaryota; kingdom Metazoa; phylum Chordata; order Testudines; family Podocnemididae; genus Podocnemis; species Podocnemis expansa. Next base: position 4,931,804 of record ML682015.1, on the reverse strand, counting down.
AGTTAAGTTTGATCAGGCCTTTAACTTGTGACAATCTCTTTAAGAACCACACGTGTCCTTTTAAGCTTAGTTAGTGCAATTCCTTTCTTGCAGGATAATAGTATTTCTAAATGGTAACAATGTGTCTTAGCTCACTAATTTGAATGACCACTATTGTGTTTATTTCTGCTTCTCTTTTCGGTACATAAAACTTTAACCTCATGTTCCTTTTAAAAAGGCAAATATGCTACAATGCAAAGTTTACCTTGCCCCTTACAAACAATGGACATTATCAAAAGTATCTTACAGGCTGAATAAAGTTGTGATTTGTTTGAGGACTGAGTATAATTGCACAAGGTGTACCTTTACTAATTTTTTTTCAAAATGGTGCATATGTTTCTATGAAAGCTAGAACAAACTCCAAGTGCGGGTGTATGTGATAACTGTGTTTCTTTCTCTTAGTGCACTGATGTGGGTGAATTTTTAGCTCTGCGTTATTTCATGGGCACTCTGTGGGCTTTCTTTTAAAGATGGTTAGGGAGGATGAAAGCAGTAGAAAAAACCTAAACTGTGCGCATTTAAACTTTGATCTAGGTTAGTGTCTTTTGAAGTGGTGCAGTTTGAGAGTTGCTGAATCTCATCATTACTTTGACAATTTTTTGAAAATTCTGAACTGAACTGACTTGCTCTTCTCTGCATTTATACGTCCCCTTTCATACTGTAACTGTCATATCATGCATCTGATAAAGTGGGATTCTGCCAATGAAAGCTCATGTGATAAGTAAATTTGTTAGTCTTAAAAAGTGTCACAGACTCCTTGTTTTATTTTGTTTAAATAACAGTAGTGAGTTCAGGTAGGAGTCACTATAAAGTCCTCTGTGACTGTCTGTCACCACTTATCAATTTTATTATGCATCACAACATAGGCCTTCTTTTTACAGCTTACCCCACAAATATTTCCCGGCATTCTTTGCCATTAAAGAGTCATCTTGAGCTTGCCTACAAGGCCCACACTCTTTCTAAATGGTATGTAAATTTGTCAGCCTTCAAAAGGGTCAAGACTCCTTTTTTTGTTTTTCTCAATTGAAGTCCTTCCTGAAGACACTCTCTATTGTAATGCGGGGGGGATAAATAAAACTACTGAGCTCTCCATGCTTGGAAGTAAACTTAGGTTATGTAAAATACACCCAGTTCAATATGTGTTGTGATTCTATATTAGTTATTTGCTCACCCATTGTTTGTCTCATTTTTTTCTTTACGCCTTTGGGGGCAGGGATCACATTCTTTCAGTTTGGAAAGCACGTAGCGTTCAGTGAGTGCGGCTGGAAATAAATAGCAATAAAATAAAAAGTCAAAACCCCAGAACTTTTGAAAAGGGGTTAAAAAACACCCCCAGGCCCTCAAGCGTTTGGTCATGAGATGTCCTAACTATTGAGTGGAAGATGAGGAAGGAAACTTTCCCAGTAGGGATGGGTGGGTTATATAACAACTTTTTCTGGGTTTCTTCCTTTCGAGGCATGACTCTGCTGTCCAAGGCAAGATACTGAACTAGACAAATCACTAGTCCACTTTTAGAGTGTACCTCTGACTTCCTAATCCTGTGCAAGTCTTAAATAAAGCTGACAAAGAGCACCCCTCACTTCACAGGTAACCCATCTAAACAAATAGAGTATGCATAATATGATCACAGTAGTGACAAATTCTCTCCTGTCTGAGCAAGCAGTGAGGAGCAGGAATCTTTTGCAATAATTGGGCTTTGAGGATCATGCAATATTGTTAGGTGATTGCAACTGATGCATGATGGCAAAACAAGGTTCAATGGGATCTTTCTAAAATCTGTTTGTATGTTTACTGTAGCACCTGGGACAAGGCCCCAAGCAACATTTTGCTCTGCATAGGGCAAACTCAAAATAATGGGCTGTCATTCCTTCTCTCACAGATATAGAAGTACAGGCATACTGGAGGGAGATTGTATAAATCACATATAGTGAAACTCAAATGTGGAATATTTTTTCTTCATTGTGTACTGGCCAGATCCATCCCTTGGATTGGGCCTTGGTAAAGCGTACCTTTCTTCCCCCTCTTCTCACTTTACTTGAGGCCTGCATAAGAGCCTTAGTCACCTACCAGGATGCTGTGAAAACATGGAAACCTCTTCCCAAAATCTCTGCGTCAAGGAGTTTATAATCTAAGCCAAGAGCTAACAGGTGGATTCAGCGTAAGGGGAGTACAAAGAAATAATGAGATAGTATTGGTCAGTATGACAGACAGGTGCAGCCTAACTTTTTGTAAGTGTAAGTATTTTTATGGAGATTTGAAAGAGTATTCTTCTAATGTTGGTGACAACCTTTTTATTTAGAAAAGGCTGCCCAGAACACAGTCTGCCCAAAAAAAAAAAAGGTGTCGATGCTGATTTTCAAAGACAGCAGAATGTGTCAGCATGATAGACTGCCGTGTGAGGTGATGAGCTGGTAATCTTCATTTTCAGAAACTGCCACTCAGATCTTTGTACAGTTATTTTTAAGATTATTATTTGTTAGAATAGTGACATGGAGTTAAAAAAAAATCCATTATTTCTTTGCTGCTTTGAAGTCTTGGGGGAAGGTTGGAAATGAGCGTCTTTAAATTTTGCATCATACTTAGATATTGTTTTCTGTTTCTATATTTTTGGGACCCCCCCCATGCTGCTTCTATTAAATCATTATTTGGATAAAAATTAAGTCATAGACAATTAGATTTACTTTTGTATTATTATTAGGTGCCCTTGTATTTGAGGAGATGAACAGGAAATTTGAGAAGCATCAACTTCTGTTGATCATTTGAGATTTCAAATGGGCCTGTAATGCAAATAAACCCTTTCCCTTCCTTCCTTATTCACTGATCCGGCAGTTAGTTATTCTTGCCAGCTTTTGCTATGGCTGGACTAAGTGCTCTTCATGTCTCCTGGCATTGTTCTTGGCAGGCAAACTGTAGAGCTCCCTCCATAAGGCTTTCAGAATTTAACCCAGAATTGAAAAATCAATCAGACTCTTCGTATCCAGGGATTGGCAGTTCTTTCATGTTTGTGAATTGGTGATCAGACACCTTCAAAGGTGTTGAACCCCGGGTTCGCGATGTGACTGGGATGGACCGGCGACACCCACCAATGAGACGGACACCAGTTCAATTAAACAAAAAAACCCTACTTTTATAGTGACACCTTAAACACCTTCAACCCCTTAACAGTGTAAAACAAGGAGATCTATGCAAAACCACTTGTAATCAACTAACAGTATGAAGCAAAACCTAGATAGGACACTTATAACCAACTAATAGCATAAAGCAAAATCTAAATGAACACTCATAACTCAATGACAATATAAAGCTAAAAACCTATGCAGAGCACTTATAACCAAGTAATAGTGTGGAGCAAGAGTCTATATAAAGCACCTGTAAAACACCTCCAGCCAAACAGGACAAAGTATGAGAGTCTATACAAAACACTTACAACCTACAAAAGTACTTATAGTTAAATAACAGTATGAATTAATGACCTACAAGAGGGTGGCCATAATAAGTCAAGGACTTTTCTGGCCTTTTACTGCCTCAACATCGGTATAGGCACTGACCAGCCCACCCGACGCGTATTTACCAATGGCTGGAAGCCATTCCTCCTTGCTAGCCAAGAAGGGTGGGCGGCAGAATGAAAAAAAAAAAAGTCAGATGAGAGAAAAATAAACCCGCACACTCCCCCCATGTACACTGGGGAAGTTTGGGGCCAGCAGTTTAGAGCAGAAGCAGAGTAATGAACAATTATATAGTAAGAAGGATGCAAAATACAAATGGCTAACAAAACACCTGGCAAATTAACAACACAAAACTATGCTAGACCTTAAACAACTATACCATAAAAAGATGATGCAGGATCCAGAGAAAATAATAACTACTACACAAACTATGCAAAACTCAGGTGAAGAAGCTACAATCACAGACTATATATAAATGGTACCAAGTAGAATGATTAAGAGAAGGTAAAAAAACAACAAGCAGTTGTGTGGCACTTTAAGACTAACAGATTTATTTTTAAGAGAAGGTAGGAGGCCTATATCGATTTATAATACCTGTCCCAGGACCGCAGTAGAACCCAAAGTGAGGAGGCAGACCAGCTGCAGCATCTCAGCACTTAATCGTTCGGCCGGCAATCCGTGTACACCCCCAAAAAAAAGAGGGTCTTGGGGGTGGGTAATCCCTGTCTCAGTCGGGGGATCAGTCCGACCGGGTCGCGACGTGCCCTTTAGTATCCAAGGGTGGGAGAACAACAAGCTAGCTGAGATGGGGTTTTAATAGAATTTTGCCCAGCCAGAGTAAAAATAGCCAATTAGGAGTGGGATCCTGGGCAGGACCAATGATAAAACTGGGACCCCAGACAATGACCCCTCCTTCGTGGTGACGGGGGTGCTGAGAAACTGTTCAGGGGGGATAGGAACTCACCCCTCTCCTTGTTGACACAAAGCTAGGGAGGAAGAAACTCACACAGGAGATTGAGGCCCATCAGGGAAGATTGATACTTAACACTCTTTCCCCTTGTGCTGGATGGCCCGGAGATGGAGGCCCATCAGGGAGCATAATCCAGGGGGCTATGTGTGGGGCGGGGTGGCCATCATGGCTGCCACCTCCGCTGACAAAAGGTTGCTTGTCTTAACATGAGTAAAGCACTTATTTTTTTTTTTTTTCTTTCTTTCCTGTTTTAATAGGATGAGTCTCGAATCCTCAGAGTTAAGGTTGTTTCTGGCATTGATCTAGCAAAAAAAGACATCTTCGGAGCCAGGTATGTGTGCTGTCTTCAGTACTTGTTTAAAATTATACTGTGTGCTTCATAGCAATTTTGTAGCTGTTCATAAACCCAGTTAAAATTTTTCTGATGTGATTGCAAGCAGTGTAGGTTATGAGATGTCTGTTGGAAGGCAAGAAAGTAATTTTAGTTCCTCACCCACTGGGATATCCTCTCCCACCCCACAGGGTACTGTTTCACTATTTTTCTGCCTCTGTAACAGGTACCACGCAAGAAAGTAGCTCAAGCTTCGGTAGGGGAATTAGGTATTGTATTTAAAAACTTCTCCCTGCCCCCTTCTGATTTTAAAAGGGGGCAGAAGGAATGAAGGATGCAGTAAGTTGCTTCATTTTCTGATGAAGCACCACTCTTGCTATAGGTTTCAGCAGCGGGTTTTAGGTACAGAAACCTGGTAGAATTGCTGCTCTGCAATTTATTTAATTATTTAAAGGGTGGGTTTGGGGTTAGGTCAGTCATCTTGTCATGATGTCACGGGTACAGTTCCTATGCAAACTACCTTTAAAAAAGGAAGTGGCTTGAAGGCTTTCCCCCAAGCTGCTGGGAGAAGGCTAGGGAGCACTGACATGAAAAAGAGTATGGAACAGATGGAGCTGATGATGTTGCCCAACAAGAACCCTTCTTAGACTACAGAGAGGGCTAGTTCAGTCAAATGTAGACTTGGTGGAGTGAAAGATATATCAAGCTGAAGAGTCACTAATGCAGCCATGTGACAAAATTTTGGTTTTTTCACTTGCTAAGTGTTTCAGGGAATCACTAGAATACGCAGGCTCACAGTTCAGTTAGGGTGAGAAATGCAGAAGCTGTTCCACTGAGGACCAGTTGCTGGAGAAAGAGAGAGCCTGCCGGAGGCCATAAGCCATTTTTCATGCGTGGCTGCTACCTGTCAATCAAAAGAGTGAACAGACTCTGGTCTGCACTGATGTAACTCCAACATGGTAATACTGGCAGACATGAAAGCTGTGGTTAAATATTTTAAATGAAGAGTGCAGAAATGCCACTTTTACTTACTTTTCTTTTTATTCTCTCAGCCTAGATTCGCAACCTTTTTTCATGTGTGAACCCCTAAATAACTTAGACTGGAGGTGTGGATTCCTTTGGACGTCTTAGTCATGATCTATGTACCCTCAGGGATCCAGGCCATAGATTGAAAATCACTGCATTAAACAGCCTATGACAAAACTTCCCGTCTTGAAGGCCTGTCCCTTTAAACATAAAGATTGCCTCCCTCAGAAGCAATGTTCCATGAACCACCATGCTCAGGAAAGAGGGGAAGAGATGAGTTAGTAAGATGGGATCAAGGATGTAGCCACAGGTGGGCTAGTGTAGGCTAGGGCCCACCCACTTGAGCCTCCAGCAGCAGTGCAAACTTTTGCCACTGAGGCCATGGGCCACCCAACAGTGGGTGGCAGTGCCCATGTTCTGCTTGTTGCTGCCAGGCCCCATAGACATGAGTGGAGCTGCGGCGCTGGCTCCTCTACGCGGCTTGCAGCTGTGGTTGCCGGCTTCTGGCTGGCCCTGTGACTGCAGTGGCAAAGTTTGCGCTGCTGCTGGCCCAAGCACTGTGGCTTCCCGCTCTGGGACCAGAAGCTGCCTTGGCCAGGTGTACTCTTTACTTGCAAGAGCCTGGCCAGAAATCAGGAGCTGGCTATGCCCTCATGGGTATATTTAGATATTTTTGCAGTGTGCCTAAAAGATTAATAAATACCAGTCTCTAGGAAACTACTGACAGTGAAGGAGTGGATTCTCACGTCAGGGACCTTTCCTGGAAATTGCTCAGCCAGCAATCACCTTTTCAGCTGAGTAGATTCTAGCCTGAGTAGCCCTGCTGGGCTGAACTGTGTAATGAGAAACAAGGTAGTTTCATGGTGAACAAGCCCCAAACCATTTTAGAGGTTTTTAGGGCAAGAGCCACAGCCTGAAATCCACCAGAAAAGTTACTGGCGGGCAGCTTAGCTCTAAATGTAAGGAAGTGGGCAATGTTACTGCAACTACAGCTTCTTAATGTATTAAATGAGCTTCCCTGTGGATTATTTTATATTTCCTTCCTTATGCCAAACTGTAGCCCATGAGCCTGGTTATCCAATTTGAAAAGCTGTAATTGAAGGGTTAACTGTCTTTTGATTCTTATCATGGTGAAACTTGCAACAAATGTTCCTTTGGTAGATGTGTGCAGAATGTGGTAAAACATATCTTTTTCTTTCTCCCCTAAGATTGCTGTTTTTGACTGCTGACCACAAGCAATAGCAGCAACCAGAAAAAAGGGAGGGGGCGGAGGGGAGCTTGTGTGTAGAAATGATCAGATAGTGTTTTCTGAGTAGGCTAGCTTCTAACCTGTCAAAAATGAGGTGGGAAAAAAACTTCCTCTCCCCCCTGCCAGGTGGGGATGGAGCTGCCACAAGCCCAGTGGCTGGGCTGGGCCTTCAGGCTCCAACAGCTGCACAGGGATGGGGTGCTGGGCAGGGCAGGGAGGGGATGGGATGCCCCTGCTGTGGAATGCATGTACCTTGTGCTGCATCTGGAGCTCAGTGACCCCTGGGCTTGGTCCTTGACCCCTTGGGGCTGTTCCTGAGCCCCTAAATCTCCATGCCTCCTGCCCGCACGACACAGCAGGAGCCGGTAACGTGCTTATGCACAGGGCAGTCAGCGCTAGCGGGAAAGTGAAGGGGAGCCAGCTGTGTGCATGTATGCATTACACTTCACAGAATGCACACATGTATGCAAGTATGCACGTAGCAGATTAGTAGCAGCACTGTTTTGTTGGCTAGTTTGCACTACAGGAGTACTACTGTTTGCAGATCCCCAATTAGTATTTATGGTAGAATCTCAGAGGCTATGTCTACAGTTGCAGGTTAGTTCAAATTAAGGAGGTTTAATTTGAACTAACTTAGTCCCTTCCTACACTAGGCTTTCATTAGTTCGAATTAAGGAATTCCTTAATTTGAACTAGTGCAAGCTTAGTTTGAATTAGTAAGACCTGCCAGTTGGTTTGAACTAAACCCTTAGTTTGTTCCTTAGTTTGAACTAGTATAGACTACAGTTAACCTTTAGTTTGAACTTAATAAGTTTGAATTAACAAAGTGGACTAATTTGAGTTGATGTTCAGTTGAATTAGTCCACTTTGTTAATTTGAACTAATAAGTGTGAGCTTAGTTCAAACTAAACTCAAACTTTAGTTCAAAGTTCAGTTTTGTTAATAACTTTTCCTAATTGTGGGCATAGTCATAGTTAGCAGTACCTCAGGAATGGAGGCTGTTCATAACTCAATGTTCATAATTCTGAACAAAATGTAATGATTTTAAAAGTTTACAACAGAACATTTACTTAATACCATATTGAAAGTTTATTATGCACAAGAAAAAGGCTGTTTTTAACCATTGAATTTAAATGACGTAAGCACAGTTTCTTTCTACTTTTTAAAACTCTTCATTTTCATAGCAGTTTGTGTTTAACATAGCACTGTTCTGGTTTTTTTTTTTTTTTTTTTTTTGGCGGGGTGAAGGTAGGGGAAAGGAATCTCTGTGGCTATTTGACTGCATGCTTCCAGTTCCAAATGAGGGGTGTGGTTGGCTGGTCAGTCTGTATCTGAGTGTTCCTAACTTTGTGGTTTGGGTCTGCTGTACTTCATGAGATGCCTTTCACGTTCTTGCAGCCGATGATGTGATTCTGCAGTACCAAAGGGTGGAGGGAAAAAGAGACAAATTCTTGAAGGGGATGGAACTGAGAATTGAGAGAACAATTCCTATTATTTTTTTTTTAAAAAGAAAAGACCTCTTTTGTTAATTTTGCTTTTCCAGCTCTCTAATTTGGCCTCTGACATTTTTGTTGGTGTGTAGACACTGACAGACTCCATGTATTTAGTGGTTGAAAATGAAGAAATAATATCCGTTGAAGTTTTAACTAAATTTGACCATTCTTTGAGTTTATTTAAAAAACAAAGTAGTGTTTGAATAGGTCAAACCTTCATATTATAGAGGATGTTGATGTAGTGTTGGGGGCAGTTGGCAAATCTAAAAAGGAATCTGAGGAAAATGAAAAATTCTTTAGTATCTCTTTCATTTTCTTATGTGATATGCTGGAATTTTTGTGGCTAAGTCCCTAGCTTTGTAGTATGGTCACCATCAGCCAAACCTTTCTATCTTATAAATACTTAAAATGCCTTTATCAGAAGTTTGCTGAAGGATGGATAAACCTCAGAAATCAGTGTTTGTTTTTCTGAATTCAAATGCTTAAGCTTTGTGAATTGGCAATGAGTTCTGTTGGTGTGGTTCTTAAATACAGCTAGTCCTCACTTAGTGACCTACTCGTTTAGTGACCCCTCAGAGTTATGACCGGCTCTCTGATGAGTTGGTATTATGGCGATGTACGAGAACTTGCATCAACTCTCTCTGATTACCTATATTTACAGTACACTATGCAAACTAAGTTCAGTACATTAGAGCTTAAAACATTTAAAATATATATGAAAAATGTTATAAATGATGCAAAGGTGACATTAAAACTATCTACCGATGGTTGAAAAACCCACTACCAGTAAAGTACATTATGCCTGAAATACCGGTAAGGGCTGCTCCTCGTTTAGTGACCAATTCGTTTATCAACCGGGTTTCAGGAACGGAACCCGGTCACTAAGTGAGGACTACCTGTATTAAAGTAACTGCATCTCAAGTTCAGTAGGTTTTTCATAAAGCTAAACAAAATGTACTACTTTTCGGCTTTAACTTTGTTTGAAACAGATCTTTGGTAAAACAATAGTTTATGATGCCATTTGATATCACTTATACTGAAATGCTTAATGCTGCTGAGCTGACAAGTTTTTCAGAAGGCTGTTTTGTGAGGGAGAAGAAGGGTGTTTTATTTTAAGAGTTGCATGTTCTGCAGGTAGTTTGACAGTTATGCTGCTGGACTCAAATATGATTTTTAAACCATCAGATTTCTGTATTCCATTTCAGCTCTCAAGAATGATTTCCCTAAAACGATCATGTTGATAAACTGTGTTGAGTAATTCAAAAATCAATGAGGTGTATGGAGTGCTACATTAGTTATGAAATAGAACTTGCTGGAGAAAAAATGAGAAATTGTAAAAATAGTCCATTTTCTGATGTGCAGCATGTGTGTGAAGTCAAAATAGCACTCGGGTCTTAAAAGATGCTTTGTTCTTTTGGTAAGTGGGGCTGAGAGCAGTAGATATTTTTGGAGGGAAATCGTGATGGGTCTTCTGGTACCCTGTCATGGGGTGAAATCTTGTCAAACTTGGCAGCAGCTGAAAGCCACTGTGACAGATTTGATTTTATGAAATTGATGAATAGTCACAGTCTAGCTGCTGGGTGGTAACTCTTCACATTATGAAAAAGCCCCGATGTGATTGGTATGCTTTCTGGCAGACTCCAGAGAGAAACAAATTGAGTAGGGGACACAGCCTAAGCCATCTTCTTGGACATAAGTGTGAGAAGGCACAGAGCTGGAGCCCAGGGAAGCAAAGGAACAGAGGTAGAAAGAAAGAAAAGGAAGGTGCACAGATAAGTTGAGTGCCTTTCTCCAGAAAGATGTTTGAAACCACCAGGTTCTATTTTGCAGACTTCTGGTGTAAATGTATGTGATGGTGACTGTGTTCTGTATAGCATCTTGAACCCACCCTTCTTGCACAGCCCAATTTCTGCTGTGCAGGATGGGATGCTCAACCACCCTCCCCCATTTAGGTGGACTGAGAGGTGTGCTCTCTGCTGCCTCACATGTGTTCCAGGCCTGTGGAGTTTGTATCTCCCCTTTTCCTCAGGCAACTGGAAGAAAGGTGGGTGAACTCTTCCCTCTGGCTACTCTAATTGGCTAAGTCTCTCAGTACCTCTGCTTTTTGGCTGATGAGTGGAATGCCACTTAAAATGGAGGGCATCGATTCTTTCCTCCCACCCTTATCTGATGCTTCTTTTGCCTTCTCAGGTGCTCTTTCCCACCAGCAGTTTGCAACTTTGGACCACAGACCACTACACCCTTTTCTTTCCCTCTTCCTCCAAATGAAGTGAGTGGTGCTGTAACCTGAGCAGAGGGTTGCAGCATCGCCAAAAACTCATCAGGCGTTGTTGGCCCATGTGGTCAACCTCTGGGTGGAGTAATGATGTGCTGCTGTTGAACACATGAGTGCTTTTGTGGCTGGAACTGGCCTCCTTTTCCATTCCCTTCACTACAGGCTCTGGGAGATGTGGGGAAAATGTCATTCTGTAATGCACTCTTCTATTCCCTTGGCATTGCAGGATAATGTTGCCTTTCGGGGTTTCTTCCTGTTGGAGGGACACTGTTGCTTGCAGCTATGGGCTGTGTATATCACAAGTTCTGTGGTAGCTAAAAGCTGTCATTTTCCCAATGCTTGCTTTCTGTCTCCTTTCAGAATCCAAAAATACAATTTGAGAAAAAGCTGCTCTTTAAATGCTCTTTATAAGGAGGGTGGTCAGGTGATTTACACTAAATATTGATCGTTTTATAATTTCTGGAATGAGTGACTCATAAAGTGATTAATGAAACAGTATTTTGAAAACTAGCATTAGAAGTGCATAATTGTAATCCTATTTGCCAATAATAATACTCCAGAGGGAAATCATGGCAGTGTTTAATACAGGGGTAGAATAATGAAAATGCTATGATATGTCTGTGAAAGGTGCATTACAAAACATGTTACATCTTACACAAAACCATGCCAATGGACTTTTTATAAGAGAAGTGAATATCAGAAATTATTACTATGGGTCATCTTAATTTTAACCATAAATAATATCACTTGCAAATTGTTGGAGTTTGAAAGTTATCATTTCCATTAATTACTTCTGAAGAAAATCACTGTCGTTTGGAATCCTTGAGAAAGTATTTTAAAATAGGGTTCCACATTTTTAAATGAAAAATTGTAATTGCTTTTGGTCTACAGTTGTGCTGCATGTTGAAAAAGGTGCTGTTTTCTTCTGTGTGTATTTGTATTGTAGCAATACCCAGGACTTTAGTCAGGCTTAAGATCTTATTGGGCTAGTCACTGTACGAACAAAGAAGCAGCACGGTTCCCACCCCAAAAAGTTCATACTGTTAAATTGTAATCTGAATTGTGCACTAACATTTCAGTGATGTGTGTATATAATCTACTCATACATCTCTCCCTTACCCTTACCCCCACCCCCACCCCCTTCGCTACTGATAAATCCCCATTAACCACTTCAGTGGGGCTCTTATGGGGGTTCTGATGTTTTAGTAATAAGTACTTAGGATTGTGCCTTCAATCTGTTAGTTAGTACATGAATAATATAGACCTGATTTATTTTTGCAAGTGTGGAGCTTCTCTCTCTATTAATTTAGGTCTTGTCCATGAATGGTAATGGACTCTCGACTATAGTTTGGTCTAGCCATAGCAGAAAAATTTTACTCATGAATATGTGTTCCGCCTTGTAGATAGACTTTTAATGCAGAGCTAGGAGCGCTCAGCAGCCCCTGAAAGTTAGGTCCTGTGTCATTGGTCCAGAGCAGTACATTAGATTTACTAGATTATAAAATGAGCTCCCTACAACATGTATGTTGCAGGTCTGAGTGATTTATTTTACATAACAAACAAGGAGTCTAGTGGCACTTTTAAAGATTGACAAATTTATTATCTTGTGAGCTTTCCTGGGAGAAAATCCCACTTTGCCAAATGCTTGGAGATGGGGAATTTAATGGTAATTTAATTTTTAATGATAAATTCCCCATCTTCAGATATCTGACGAAGTGGGATTTTCTCCCACGAAAGCTCATGCAAGAAATAAATTTACTAGTTTTTAAAAGTGCCACAGGACTCCTTGTCTGTTTTGCTGAACTAGAGGCTACCTCTCTGGAATTTATTATACATCATTCCTTTCCCCTCCATTCATCCTGTTGCTTTTGCAAAATTTTAATTGTTTTAGCTGTTTTTAAAAAATTTGTTAAATTACAAATGTAAATATATTTTAGGGATTTAACACTCCAGTAATCATTTCAGAATTATTAAAAAGCGTTTGTATTGGTTTCTATGACATCTCTGAGGAGGAATTTTGTTGGCTATGTCAATGGGTTATTTGGCATAACTATAGACAGACTTTTAAAAATAGGTGTATGTAGGCTGTCTGGACTGATTTCAAACTAAAAGTCAGTATTGCATGCATTATTGACTGTCTGAAATTATGACACTGCTAATGCTGACATCTGGCAAATTTGGGAAGAGTAGAGGAAGAGGGGGGTGTGTATGTGTGAGGAAATAGGGCTAACTTACTCTGCTTCTGCTTTCCAGAGTCTTTTGGAAAAGCACTCAGGCATCTATAAGCTTTAAAATGTAAAGATCTGAAACAGCACAGGGATTTTTTTTTCTCATGAAGAGACTGCCTTTCTAACTATTGCTCTTCACTGTGTGCCACTAGTGGGCTCACTGACATACAGCGAACAAGAAGTAGTCTTCACTCTGAGGAGACTACCATCTAAAAGGCACAGCAAGGACAGCAGGCTTTTCTTTGCTCTACCTTTTCCTCTTAATACCTTTGTTAGCTTCAGAGGTGGAAGTGGTAGAGCAAGAACACCATTTGCAAGTGAGGCTTTATCACATGGGACTGAATTCTTCTCTTTGACTGGGAAGTAACATATGCGTAAGTGAGAAAATGGCTCACAGGTGATAAAGATCATGGACCCTCGTACTTCTATATTTGCTAGCGCTCCCATCATCCTGACCTAACTTCTAGTTCAGTGGGCATTCTGGCAAAGAAGCCTGGGTATGAATGCCCAGAGGTCAAGTTTGGTATCTGGTAACCCTAGTCCCAAGCTAAGTATGGAAAGGAGGACAGGGAAGTATGAAAAGGAGGACATTGGAGGACACATGGAGAAAATGTAGTATTAATGTAATAATCCTCTGTTTTTACGGGGCCCTGGAATGCTTCCCCCCTAAAAATAGAGTGTTACAGGGGTTAAAGGATGCTGGAATGCCCTGGAAGTAAAAAGCCAGACAAAATCCTCTATTTTTAAAATGCCTGCTGGACAGAGGACGTGAAGGTAAAAAGGAGGACATGTCCTCCCTCCTTTTCACTAATATCTGGTAACCCTACGTGGGACACAATTTTTAAATACCCTTCCCCCCCCACCCTCCACTATTCATTTTCTTTTAGGTGATAAAGGGCTGCAGACAGCAACCATGTGATGTGAGTTTCTGTCAATAGGTTTAAAAAATCATTGTTAAAAATGTGCTTGCCCACAAGAATTAGCTGTTTTGAATTGTAATAAGGAACTTTTGCACAGGTTACATTCATGGGAGCCTCAGCTCCCCCTTGTGGCTAATTTAACACACAAATTTATCTTTTACTGTAGCCAAGATGCATTGACTTTTTTTGATGTCAATGATGTATTCAAATCCTGCTGTTAATCATTTTCATTGTCTGCTAGTAGGATGGCTTCTTGAAACTAAAAATAGATGAACTCAAATTAAGTGTAATTTTTCAACAGTCTGATTGATTAACCACTGGAACAAGTTACCAAGGGTTGTGGTGGATTCTCCATCACCAGCAGTTTTCAAACCAAGGTTGAAGTAGAGTGTTTTTGTAAAAACCTCAGACAAACAAAACCACAAAAGCTCATTCAAAAAAGAATTAATACAGGCAATGCCTGTGGTTTTTGTTGTTCAGTAGGTCAGATTAGGTAATCAGTTCCCCCTTCTGAGTTTAGAATCTGTCACTCTTAATTCAGCAGAATACTTCCTCATACAGAGTTTTTGGTTTTGGTTTATTTTATTTTTTTTTAAGTCTTATACCTGTTGTCCTTGAACATCAGGCACTGAGGAAAAATACACCCAAGACAATATCAGGCTGACCACAAACAAAAGAGTGAGTAATCTTTATAGAGCCACTGCTGTCACAATAACGTGTTGGTGGTGCAAAACAGAAGATATGAGTGACTGAGATTCTATTGTAATATTTGGTCTGAAGGCCTTTCTTGCAGGTGAGAGAAAAATAAAGGATGTATCTACACTGTAATTAAGACACCCATGGCTGGTCTAGGCCAACTGGTTTGGGTTGCAGGGCTGTTTTATTACACTGTAGTCAGGCTGAGGCTTGAGGTGGACCCTAGGACCCTGTGTGGTGGGAAGGTCTGAGAGCTTGCACAGCAGTGTTTTGCACAGCAATTAAACAACCGTCTCTGAGCCATGGAGCCCGAGTTAGCTGGTATGGCATGGGCCAGTTGCTGGTATCTAAATCTGCGGTATAGGCATACCAAAAGTGTACAGTCATTCAACCCGAACCAAGGCCGGTGCAAGAGCTGGTCCTGTAGGCCAGGAGATTTTGCGCCTCCCCCACCCCCCCCGACACGGGTGCCAGGATCAGGCTATGGCCACCGGGGTTGGGTCGTGGGCAGGTGTCCAGCCTAGGCCTGGGAGCAGTGTCGTGGGTGGGGGTTTGGCCTTGGCCGGGGATCTGACTGTGGGTGGGGAGCAGCACTGGGTGGGGGCCCAGCCTGGGCAGACAGCGATTCTGCTGAGGGCCAGCCTCTGCATTCCTGCCCCTCCCCTGAGCTGGCCGCTTTGCCCTGGGGCGCCACAAGCCGGTCTAAGGGCTGAGCTCTGCTCCTCACCCTGCCTCTGGGTCTACCCTACCCACCCCTAGAGTGGAACAGCTGGCCCAAGAGGGGTGAGAGAGCAGCAGGGCCAATGGAACCACCCCTCTCGCACACCCCCCAGGGATGGCGCTGCGTGCTGGTGCCCTAGGCGACCGCCTACCTCGCCTTCATGGACAGACAGCCCTGACCCTGACTCACATGAGTTATTTACTTCCATAAGTAATGATTGAATCCAAGAGGACTTGTCGCATGCATCAGTAATAATGATTTGTGTTGGATTAGACACTTTTCTTTTATTGTCACATTCATTCCTTTTTTGTTATTTCTCTATTCCTTTTTTTTCATTTAGCACTTCCCTTCTTGCTCTTCCAGGAATCATCTACTTCCTTCCATAAGTTTACCACACTCTGATCAATTTAACGTGTTGGGGACAGTATAGTATCTTAGTTTTTGCAGTTCTTCTATATTTTGAATATGTGGTGTCATCTTAAACCAATAAAAAGGATTTTCTGATCTTAGAATGAAAGTAAGATGTTTGCGCTGTATATTAAATACATGCCATATTCTTCGCCATGTGAGCAGTTACGACTTTTTCATAGCTCAGTTTTTCCACATTATTCTTCTCCAAGGTGTCAAAATCACTTTATGCATTTCATTTACAGTTTATTCAAAATGTTTACAACTAAAAATTTGATCTATTTCTACTATATTCTTAGCCAAAAACAGTCAAAAACTCAGGGCAACTTCTTCTATTTCCTCTGATCAGCAGATGTAATTCCATTGAGTTCCTGTATAATTGCTTCAATCTAATGGCTTCTGTGAGGGGAACATCACTCATACAAACAAACTCTGACTAGGTAGAATTCAGTGCTGTCATAACATTGCTCACCCTCAGTATAATATAGACTCTAATACTGTAAGTTCATAACATGCAGGCAGACTCCTATTGACGTCAGTGAAGTTCTGACAGACTCAGACATGCACCTAAGTGAGCTTGTGTGTTTTGGAGATTTGGAGAAGTTTCAGCCAATAGTAAGAGAAATCTGCAGTGAAAAGATTAATTACAAAGTAGGTGTATTCACTGTGTGTTTTGGAAGCATGCTGTCGATTTATGCAACTCCATATGTTTCAAAGCTTTTTATAGACATTGGCTAATTTTTAGCTGTGTGCCCCCAAATAAAATATAAAAAGATGCTTTTCTTCCAGGATTCAAAACCAAGATGAAACACAAGCTATGTGCCAATCATGATAAATAGCTATACAACTGGAAGACGTAAGTAAATGGGATCAGTTTAGTTAGGTAAACTGTATTAGCTCAAACTTAGGCTGGATATGAATAGATTAGTTGCCCATCAGTGAGTGAGAAAGGGGGTTCTGTCTCTGTCAACCAAGATAACTGTTGCAGAAGTATCAAGGCCACCTAGCATCAGGCAGGTAGAAAATACTGCAGGCTTGGGTATGGGTACATTATTGTTCTATTCTTATTTTGCATAATAGTGCCCGAAAGCACCAATCAAGGGTCCCGCAGAGCTATGCATAGTACAAATATGGATCAAGGCCCCTACCCTAAAGCTCTTACCATCCAAGACCCCAGTTTGTAGGCTGCTCTATACATGCGGGACCTGTGCTCACACCAAGTATGTGATTGAGAGCCAGTACCTGAGAGAGAATTTTTGGAGGCACTTCAGTGGCCTGGCCTTCTCCATCCAATGTCTTATCTTCTGCCGTCACCACCCCTGACAGAGGAAGGAGACTTAAAAACCACCCCCACCCTAAAACACCTCTCCAAATACATAGAGGGGAGGGGAAATACCTTTATGATTCCTGCCAGTGGGCACTTGAAGCTCTTACAAACATGGGATGTAAACTCAAAGTGAGCTTCAGGGCTGCTGAGCCATGCCTCCTGCACCCTCCACCCCCCCATCTCTTCATATAATTGCACTCAAATTTTGTCCAACTCCCTTAAAAACTGAGTTGTTTGCTCACACAGCTCCTATTGGGAGGCTTTTCCAGACAAATTAGTTGTTTAATTTTTTAAATAAAAATCCAACAAAGAGAAATAGCCCTAGTCAAATGTTGAAATGAGAGAATATGTAGAGGTTTGAACAAGAGTGTATGCACACAAGGAAAAGAAGTGGAACAGAGAGCTGTGCAATCTGTCCCTTGTAAGTACATGAGCCTTATCAGTATTGCCCTCTGCTTCCTCTCCCTTTTTCTCATCTATTGTTTGTCAAGCCTACTCATGCATTTGGTCATAACAGGTTTTTAGACGTCAGGTGATCCTGTTGTTTAGACACCAGTTTGGGATTCATGAGAGCAGGATTCAGTTCCTGGTTCTCATACATCTCCTGTGTGAACATGGGGAATTGAGGCATGCATAGCATCTGTAAAATGGGAGTAGTACTACTTCTTCCTGCCTCCTGCCTGATCTGTGATTTTTGGGGCAGGATCATCTTTTTTTACTGTGTGTTTGAATGATTAGCACAGTGGGAGCCCAGTCCTGATTGGGGGCTTCTAAGGACAGATTGTGTTTCTTGTGGATCTCCAGTATCATTTGCGTCTCTGGATCTTGTGGTTATGACTTCACAAAATCTGCCTGCCCACCTTGGCCCATTGCAAGTCTACCACGTGATCTGAAAATATTGTTCTACTTTGGCTACTATTCATTTATGTTCAATTGATACATGATTTCTGTAAATCCAGACTGTAACTGAGCAGTGTTTGACCTTCTTTTCCTTTTGAGAACATTAACTTCTGATGCTTTTGGGGAACATTAAGGGCATGTTTTCTTAAAACAAAACAAAAAGCCCATGCTTGCCTTTCTGTTAGCATACTTACTACAACCACAGAGCAGTCCTTAGAGCTGTACAAAACGCAAAGTAAAACTTACCTGGTAAAAAGGAGATTCCAAAGCTGCTTGTGGTGAAAGAGATTTTTCTGGCTAATGCAATGCAGTAAAGATGTTGGTCAACAATTAACAAGTTAAACCTCCCCCAAAGATTTCCTTCATGAAACAGCTCCTAGGTTTAATCTCCCTTTAGACAGGTGCAACAACATTGTTTCTTTAAATCCCAGTACCTTGATCTGTGTTCCAGGACATATTAAATACAACCAGTAAAATGACTGTTGACAGAGAAAACATCAACCAAACCTGAAAAGTATAAACCAATAACAAATAACATGATTGATCTGATATGATACTTATGTAATGCCTTTCCCACCAAAAAATTCCCCAAGGTGTTTTATAGCATGGAAGAATCTCTCTTCATCTGCTGATGACACATAAATGGCTGCCTTTGAGAAGGAAGGTAGCAACCATTCATGTACCTGGTTTGTGGTATACTGAACAACTGGTAATGCAAAATGAGAGGAAATCACACTCTGGTACCAAGGCAAATCTCCTCTGGGGGGAAAAAAAAATTACCATTGGAAATGTGATCCATGTACAGCAGGTGGGATGCTGACTTTTTAGATCACTAGAAATGAGTGTTCTGTTGAGAGAGACTGATTTCAGTTTGTATTCAATGTTGATTCCAGGATATCAGAGAGGCAAGATAGGTGAGGTAGTATTTGCACACTCAGCTTTTCCATTTGGCAGCAGGGACGTGTGCAAAAATTTAAATGTGACCCCTTTTGGAGAGGCATGTTCTGTGCCTCTAGCTGGATCTTGTCCCCTTCCTCCCCAATCACCCTCTGCTTATCCTTGGGGAAAGGTTACTCCCTCCTTTGTCTTGGCCCTAGCTGAAGCTTTCTCTCTCCTGCCTGTGCTTGTTCTCTTCCCCTCTGTACATGCCTGTTTGCAGCTATGTCATTCTGTCAAAGGGCCATTGTGTCATCTGCAGAGTCGCTGGTTTTGCTGCTCCCAAAGAACCTAGACAGAAGAAGAATAGCCAGGAGAAGACAACTGTGGCAACAGCAAATGGAGGCAGTGGGGACAGATGGTGAGAGCCCCAGAGCTGATTAAAGACAATACAGGCATCTTCTCTGTGTTTCCAATTATCTCTGTCCCTAACATCTCATACAGCCCCACTCAGCCATCCAGACGTTGACCTGCCAATTGAACAGTTGTAATTTGGCTGTGAACATCATCAAACCGAATATGACAAAGTCAAAACAACCAAGTAACTAGTATAAATGCTGCATTGTGCACTTGAACACTGTTTAAAAAACACTGTAGAGGCAATCCTGGCAATTACAAGCCTGTAAGTTTAACTTCAATACCAGGCAAATGTGCTAAAAATTCAGTATCAGGACACATAGGTGAACACAGTTTGTTGGGGGAGGAGTCAACACAGCTTTTGTATGAGAAAATCGTGCCTCACCTGTCAGTATTCTTTGGGATGGGAGGGAACAAGGGGGTCAACAAATGTAGAAAAATGATCCAGAGGCGGCCTTAGGCAACTGGGGCCCTAGGCGAAGAGCCATTGTGGGGCCCCCTATAGGCCCTCAGTGCTGCCCTCACTGTGGTCCCAGTTTCCCCTGCAGCCTTAACCACCTCCCCTTCCCTTCCCTTCCCTTCCCCCACCACGGCTCTGGCTCTCCACTCTGTAGGCCCTGTGGCTCCCGGTTTCCCCTGCCTCCAGTCCAAGGGAAAGTGGCACAGACCCTAGCACTTGCAGGCAATGTTCCCTCTAATTTTTTGTAGGCTGCATGTGCAATTTCCTTTGTGCAAATTTTCAGAACCAGTTTCCAAATTTGTGTGCACTCCAGGGAGTGTGGTCAAACTTGTGAGCACACTGATGCAAGTGTGTATGATGCAAATAATATATAATTTTATTTTGATATGGTGATGGAAATGATTTATAAATTATAAAACCTTATATGAAACATGCAATTTGAAACTGCCGCCTTAAAGTAGCATAAGAATGAGTATACTTTCAATCAGCAAAATATTTTTCTGCAAGAAACAGAAATAATGCTAAAACTGCAAATGACCTCTTTCAATTATTCTTGTGTTGATATGCGTGCCACAATTGTCTGCTTAAGAAAAATTACAACAGAAATTGCAGTGTCAGACAATTAATGCCGACATATTCACTGATTTTCTGAAACATCTGTTA
The DNA here is from genome assembly GCA_007922195.1 of Podocnemis expansa. NCBI lineage: Eukaryota > Metazoa > Chordata > Testudines > Podocnemididae > Podocnemis > Podocnemis expansa. Next base: position 4,911,359 of record ML682015.1, on the reverse strand, counting down.
AATTATATTGTAAAACTGGCTCTACCACATAGAAAATAGCAACTACAAACTAGAATATCACAGTACTGAAGTGCATATCTAAACACACAAAGTGAGTGAGGTACTATCTTTTACTGAACTAACTTCTATTAGAAAAAGAGACTACCAGTAGTTCATGAACATACCCAGAGCTCATCTTCAGGATCTAAAGCTGACCCAGTAAAAATCTTTCCTCATCCACCTGGGGCAACATTGCTACAAGAGTACTGAAAATCTAACCTCATATCAATAACAAGTATAACAAAACAATTTGCACATGCACATATAAATAAATAAATCTGTAAACCTAACTTGCATTTATTTTGTGTACTGCCAACTTTCCAGTCTTGAGAAATAATCAAGGAGTTGTATGGCTGTCAGTGTCCTGAGGACAGTTATGCTTTGAGAAGAGATGACTGTGGGGAGATAGGATAAAGGTTGATTAAAGTCATGACTGGTGTGGAAAAAGTGAATAAGGAAATGTTCTTTATCTCTTCATATAATATGTGAACCAGGGGTCATCAAATGAAATTAATAGATAGCAGGTTTAAAGAAAAGGAAGTACTTCACACATTGCACAGTCAGTCTGTGAAACTTGTTGCTGGGGGATATTGTGAAGGCCAAAAGTATACATGGGTTGAAAAAAGACTGTGTTAGGTATGGTCATGGAGGATAGGTCCATCAATGACTATTAAATGAGATGTTTGGGGACTCAACCTCATGCTTTTGATGCTCCAAGATCTCTGACTGCTAGATGTTGGAACTGGAGGATGGGGGTTGATCATGTGAACAGAATATGGCACTCCCTCTAAAGCACCTGGCTGTGTCTGATCAAGGTCAGACAACAGTATGCTGGTATAGAAGAAGCACAGGAAGAGACACTGTGGCTGTCATCTCTGACCCAGCAAATTTTAAAAGGATATTAGTGTGTTTTGTAGTAGGTTTTGATCATATGGTATCAGCTAATTCCAGAATGACAGCAAACCAATACATCTGAACAACATCAGAACCCAAAACTGTGTTGTTACAACTCCTCACAAGATACATTTTGAAACCCAACTATGCATTGTAGCAGTTCAACATATCCATTGACCTTTTGTAGTTAAGATTTTGCCAGTGCTGTTGTAACAATGAGTTTTCTGTCGAATTGCTAGTATACGGTTGGATTAACACAAACATCCCTCCTACCCATCTCCTTCTTAAAAAAAAAAAAAAATGCTGGTGGCTGGCTGCTCATCTGCCATTGCTGACAATGTAACTTTGTCTTCGCTAAATATTCAGTGGATTTGGGTCTGTGTCATGGGGTATACAAACTCCACTCTGGCCAGGCCAGGGTTAACCAGCAAGCCTGGGCTCAGTTGGCTTTACCCTGCTACACATTCTTGAACAAAGATGTTCTAAGGGGAGAGCACAGATAGCTGGGGCTGACTGGAAGCAGAGCAGATCTCCAGCTCCTATTCTGGGGGAAAGGCCTTACTGGGAATGGAACTGCTGTCACTTAGATCTGGAGGGAAGGTAGGCCTGATGTGGGACTAGTCAATGTCCTACCTACTCCTTGAGAGACTGCTGTCTGACAGCTTCTCTGAGAGAAGGCAGGCCTCACACAGCACCATTATTGGGATTTAACCAGAAATGCATGGACACTGCCAGCACCTCCCAAAAGATTGGAGATGATGGAAGACTGCTCTTTTGCTTCCTACACTTCCTTTTGTTCCTGCAGCAGGTGTAGCCTTGCTTGCAGGGAGCAACAGCCAGTTAAAGCCTCTCTTTCTTTAATTACGTCTGACCAGGGTTCTCAGTCGTGGTTTGTACTGAGACCAGGAACAACATGGGTTACAGCCTGGTAGAAGTCAGGATGTTGCAGAAAGTGGGGTAAGTAGTGGATATTATTGAAATCTTAACCCAGGATGGTGATAGGAAGCACTAGTGCTGGAGATACCATACTTTGAGAGATGTAACTGAGGGCAGAATTTATCCTGCTGAATTTTAATTGGTGGTAATGAAGTACGGGGCAGAAACCAACCGCTTCAGTGGAATTAGGTGGAATTTAAAGTCCTTGCAAAAGGGAGCACATGTGGATTTCCAGAGCCAGTGACCCAATAAATATGAAACCACATAATGCCAGACTAACTCAATCTTTCAGGTTATATGAACTTTAGAGGAACAGTTTCTCTCTTTCTAATGTTGTCACAACACAAATGGATTAAACCTCTAGTAACTTTAGAAACCAGTTATGTGCACATTGCGCTAACTTGCACTGGTTGTATCAGTACTGAAAGCAAAATGACTTCACTACATTTTTTTCAGAGACAAGGAGGAGGAGGTGTAATATGTTACTGGATCAGCCTCTGCTGGTGACAGAGGAAAGCTTGCAAGAGAGCTGTACGGGGGTCAGGAACCTTTGTTGACCCATGAGCTGGCCCCTTGTCCTCGACTGTCAGCCAGTGTCAGTAGCTCCCTCTACAGAAATAAAAGCAGCAGCTTGCTTGAAAAATTTGGTGGCAGCAATGGCTGGAGGTTGGGGGGAAGAAAGGAGGGGCACTTCCCTACCTTGCTGCTGAAAGGAGCCACTAGTAGAAAGAAGCTGGCTTCACCGGCTCCTCTTGGCAGTATGCCTGAGGATGTGGGTACCCAGGGATGCCATGGAAAGAAGCTGCCTGAAGCAGCTCCTCTTGGGGGGGTCCTCAGCATGCTAAGGAGAGAAGCTACCAGAGTGGCTCCTTGGCAGCTGCACACCATGGAGAGAAGCCATTCCAGGCATCTTCTTTCCCCACCATGCCTGGAACATAGGCATGGTGGGGACTCTCCATGCCCCAGCTGCCCCTGAAAGAAGCTGCCTAGAGTGGTTTTCAGTGGCAGGAGCCACAATTTCTGTGGCATCGCAGAGGGTGCCACATGCCACTCTGAATGGGCTCTTGCGCCACTGTTGGCACATGTGCCTGGGGTTGTCTACCCATGAGTTATACAGAACTTTTCTTCATGTCCCAAAGAAGACTTCTTTGTAGCTTGGAACCTTGCATTTCTCATCAGCAGAGGCTGACCCAATAAAAAATTATCTCAGACACCTTGTTTCTCTTACATTCTGGAAAGAGCCTAGCTACAAGAACACTGTGTTTGTTTTTTTGAGGCTTATTAAGGTAAGCTCAGATAAACTGGCATAATGTCCTGTACAACTTGTTTTTCCTCAGACTGTTAGCTCTTTCCATTTGCTCTTGTAAGGTTGTCTCTGAAGATAATTTGGGGCTTTTAGGCAAAATAGATGTGGCAAGTGATATTGCTACATTGTTCCTCCGGTCCTATCAAGTTGCATCAGGCAGAAGAAATCCCCCAAGTTAATTACAGCCAGGGTTACAGATGTGCAAATGGCAAATTCATTGGCCTTTTAATGGTACCTGCAGGGGTATTCTTTGGGGTTTTTTCCCTCATGCTATCTTTCAGCATTCAACAGTTCATTTTCTTGTCAGACTGTTAGTATGATGAGAGAATATATATGCTTATGTTCTCCATGTAGCTGTCAGCTACTAACAGGAGGCTAGTAATGTGATGTTGGTTTTAAATGCAGAAATTGGCAAGTTACTTCATGTCCTTTACAGAGTCAATCTTTTAATAGTGAAATTTTGAAAACAAAGCAAAAAAGCCCTAGGACCTTAGGGCTCTTTACACATCACCAGTTTATTCAGGCTTTTCCGGGGGTAATTGGAGCAGGTACAACTTGGCAGTTAGTTTTTTATTGTGCTATTTTGCTCTTAGGCAGTACAGAAAAACTCTAGTTAATGTTGTGTTTAATGCCACTGGTGTGCATTAGAATACACCAGATTCCACATACAGCAATCATCCCATCAGTGAACAAAAGGAGTGAGTCTTTTCCAGCTCCCGCACCAAATCCTGATGCACACGTAAAGTATGCAAAGAGCAAATTTCATGTGAGACTAAGTTAGTCAGAGGGGTTTTCCTTTTTGATTCACCTGGCACAGTTAGCTTTGGCTGAGCTAAGTAGAAGCACTGTTCAGTTTATTTCAGTATTGTATACTCATCTAGTTCAGCAAAACAAGCAAGGAGTCCTGTGGCACTTTTAAAGACTAACAAACTGATGACAAATCAAAGCTTCAAAGAGAAGCTACAGAACTGGAATTGACATGTCGATTTGACACCATTGCCTCAGGGTTAAATAGGGACTGTGGAGTTTTTTCTCATTACAAAAGGTGATTTGACCTCACTGTCCTCTATATGCTGTTCCCCAGTGTTTGAATCTAAACAATTGCTTTGATTTGCTGTAACAGCCTGACCTGATCCCATGACTTACACTTCCCTGCATTTATTTCCTCCTGTTCTGTAAGTTCCCCCATCTTCAGTGCATCTGATGAAGTAGGATTTTTTTCCCATGAAAACTTATATGATGAATAAATTTGTTAGTCTTTAAAAGTACCACAGGACTCCTTGCTTGTTTTAGCATTGTGTACGTGTCTCAGTTTGAAAGTGTAGCACCAAAGTGCTAGGATTTAGTAGGATGAAAACTCATTATCTTCTGGCCCTGCCGGGTGTTACCTGATTTAAGGGGAAAAGACCTGTTCTTTGTATACTGATCACAGACTGGAGGTTCTTGTTTCAGTTTTTTAAATGGTCTATTTAAATCATGGACCAGCACCCTAAATCAACTCTTTAAGGATTGACCCATTATGCTGTAATTGCTCATTATGTATTGCTGTCCGTATTCCTGTACTGGTATTTACAATTTCCACTGTATCTCACTTAAAGCATGTTTGTTCTTACATGGCGCAAGTGATTATATTATTGCCTAAATACTCCAAGCAGCAGTCAAGCTCTGTTGTCAGATGCACAGTATGGTTAGGATTACCAGATACCAAAGCACAGAAGGGAGGACAGGGAGGTCCTGAAAAGGACGACATTGGAAGATGTGGAGAAAATGTAATATTTATATAACTGTTATTAGCATGTTATGTCATGGAAAATGGGTAATGATTAATGAATGCAGCTTTAAAACTGCACAATATCATGTTTTTAAATTTTCTTAAAATAAAGATGATTACCAAAATGTTGCTTTACCAAAAACTGGATTTTTCTTTTAAATGAAAGTTTTTCATGACTCTTTCATTAATGTTCATGAGACTAAAGTTAAAAAACTAAAATTTCAAATATAAATGTGAAAAGTACCTAAAAAAGTGTAAAAAAAAAAAAGAAAAAAAAAAAGAAAAAAAAAAAACCCCAAGGGAAAAAACTCCAGTTAAGTCACTTCTCATTTTTCATTTTCCACAGCTGCCCATTTTTACAATTAAAAAAAAAAAAGTCCTAAATTGTTTGTCCAGTTCACACCTGCCCCCTTAGTGGTTTTATTTAATTGGTCCTTGTTAGTGTATTCTTCATTTTATTAGTATCCTTATTCTCCCCCCCCCCCCCCCCCAATTTTAGCCATTTTGTAGGGAGCAAGGGCCAAAAATAAAAGTGCTTTGCAGGTCTTGAACCCACAACCCCAAGGTTAAAAGACACTGTCCCTACCAACTAAGGTATCCAGGCAGCTTTGTGAAAGTGGGCTCCAGAGTCAGGGGATACATGAGTTCTGAGTGAACAGGCCTGGTATGCGCTGAGCTGTGATCAGATGGTGTGTGCATGTGACCAGCTCCAATCTTCACCCGCTGGGGGAAGATTCCCTGCTCCGTAACTTGGCTATTAGAGGGGTTTTTTACATTCTGTTCCTGCTCAGTAAAAAGCCGGATAAAAGCACCTATTTTTAAAATGCGTGGAGGATGGAGGATGTGAAGGCAAAAAGGAGGACATGTCCTCCTTTTGTCGGATGTCTGGTAACTCTCTAAGTATGGTGAATTAGGGACTGAATGGAAGTCTTAAGTTTGTTTCTTTTGTTTAGTGGGCTAATAACAAATAAATGTGCTGGGTTGATTTCCCCAGCCCCACTCCAAAGTTGGATATAACTACTGTTGAGAGGGAGAGGTGAGGCAGGATTATAGAAAATCCCACTTCGTTTTTGTTCTGATTAATCCAATGCCTAGTTCCAAAGGGGTAGCCCTGTTAGTCTGGTTCAGTAAAACAAACAAGGAGTTCTGTGGCCCTTCTAAAGACTAACAAATTTATTTTTATTACATGAGCTTTCATGGGAGAAAATCCCACTTCGTTAAATGCTTTGAAGTGACTAGTGTGATTTGTTTTTCCTACACACTGGAGGGAGGGGCATTAAGTAGAGCGTGCTGGTCTTGTTCTAACTTTGCTTTTGGATTATTGGCATCTTATGGAGTTGTTCCATAAATCCACAAAATGCTGAGGAAGTCATCCAGTCTCTGGACCTCCATATTAGACTGTAGTTAGTCTGCCAGTGTGTGGAGACCACTCTCCATCCTGTTGACCAGTCACTGTCTATTGTGCTGCTCAATATTATTATTTTTCTTATGCTTCACCTTCAGTCTCCCAGTATGCACCAGTTGTTTTTCTCGTTGTGTATTAGATTGTGAGCTCTTCGGAGCAGGGACTTGTCATTTTGTTCCATGTATCAGCAGTGCCTAGCTCTTCGATAGTGCAAATCATCTTGATCTGCTAGGGAAGGATATGGTAGTGGTGATCTCACTAGTCATTACCCCAAGTTAAGTTACCATTTTTTCTTTAAGGGTTCTTTTGTGACAGCCCTGTTCTTTTCCCCATAGATCCTCATTTTAAAAAAGGCATGCACTGATTCTTCTTTTTTTTTTGTTTTTGTTTTTAAATGTAATGTCTCAGCATGCCTTGGTTGTGAAGGATATTGTTGGGTCAAAAGAGCAAATCTGGAAATATTAGATGAACTCACCCCTAAAGATTTACCAATAGTCTCCTCTTGGGTAGAGCTCTGCTGTGCTGGGTGGTGTGAAACTGTCTCATGGAAAACAACTCATTCTAGCGCTGCAAAGCACGGTCTCTTTCCGCACCAACCTACACAGGTCCTTGTCCAAAAGTGCCTTCAGATGAGAAGTGCAGAGTGCAGTGGTGCCTGTAACAATGAATTATAGCACAAATGAGTGAACCTCAATTGTGTCTCTATTTCATTGAGTGTTTTCTATTCACAATAGTATGGTCTTCACTAACTTGTTTCTGTACCCGTCAGTTCTGCTTATTTGTATGTTATCTGCATCTCCTGTTAGGGGTTTTCTTGGAGTCGCTTTAATTTAGCTCACTGTAGTTCAGTTTGCTGTACATAGAAGAACGGTTTTTAACCCCATTTTAGTAAACACATCCTCATGACAAGTTAACCACTGTAAAGTAAGCACTTAATCTGTTGTGATGATGCTTGGCAATTTCACGCCGCCTTTAAAGTAAATACTTCTGTTTTGGCAGATGTGATGCTGTTGTGAAGTGTTTCTATTATTACATATGTATTGTGCACCTCAGGAGCTCAACCAGTGACTTCTGTGACTCTTTTTCAAAGTATTCACAGAGTAGGTGCTTTGAGTGCAATGTATCTTCATCAGGTTAAAGTCAAGATCTCACCAGACTTTTAAACAGACTTATTTCACTCTTGGTGGTTGCCCCATTCTGTTGGTATCATTACTGAAAGGGGACGGAGGGAGTTTCAATCTGTCTTAATTGGATGGCCTCCCTTTCCAGCATGAAATGCTTCACTTGCTGAGATTGGGGTGAGTTAGTCTCAGTGCTGTACAAGACCCTTGTCTTTGTACATGCTGTCTTCAAATGATTGAGTTCTAGTGGCCTGGTATCAGCCTTTTGGTGTACCAGTAACAGTGAACTCAAGGAGGTTAACGATTTAAAGGCTATGTCTGTACTACAGCTGATGCTGACATAATTTATATCGATCAGGGATGTGAATAAACTGCCCCCTGCCCAAAGTGACACATTATGCAGATGTAAGCACCAGTATGGACAGCACTGTGTTGGTGGCAGAGCTTCTTTTGCTGAGATAGCTACTGTCATTTGCAGGGGCTGCATTAGTTCAGCTGATGAGAGAACTTTCTCCTGTTTGCTTAGAGGGGCTACACTATAGAGCTTACAGAGTATGTGTTGGTTGACATATGCACAGCGCCAAGAACTGGTGGTAGGTACCTAAGCAATACATGGCTCTAAGTGAAGAACAGCTCTCTTGAGGTTCCATGTCAAATATAATGATAGTAATGGTAAGGGAGCATCAGGCTCAGGGGCAGGAGCAGCAGCCTCTGGGCAAAGTGTTAAGAAGGGCATGAGCTTCAAATTGTTTGTGACTATGGTACTTATATTTCACTAACCAAGTATCAAGTGTGAACTAACTTCTCAAGCACTATCATAGCCTTAACTTGGAGTCCCAGACAGTTCCATTGAGTACTCTGGTTCGTCTTGACGCTCAGGCAAGTTTACCTTGGTGATGATAGATAGTTCTGTACACCAAAAATCACACTAATATTCAAGTTGTTGTGAGTGCTGAAGGATGAGTCGTATACCCCAGGCGAGTTGCACCTTAGATCCTATACCAAAGATGACACTTGTAGCCAAATCTATAATAAATTACCTAAAGGTGGTGGTGTGGGTTTTGGTTTTTTTTTCAACTTAAGAAAAATTTTTATCTACAAGGTTGGAGGAGACAACCATACATACAAAAATGAGTTAGTTTTAAGTTCCAAAAGGTTGCAGCTTGAGTAAGCCAACTCTAAATGGCCTCTAAGGCTAACCCAAAACAAGCACTATGGATTCCTTGCTCATGCTCAGAAATGTTTGCCCCTCAGAGTCTAAGCAACATAGATACATTTCTTTCTTCTCAGGGATCTTTATTCCATTCTCCCAGAGCTCATGGTTTGTGTAAATATCCTTTTAATCAGTACGTGTTGGACAATCAATGAAGTCTTTGCCCTTTGTTTCACAGTGACTCATTTAGTTTCAATTGTCCTTGTACGCAGGATGTAACAAACGCCTTCTGTAGCAAACCAGCCTTTATGTTAATTAATCCTAATTTTCTGTTTGGTGAGGTACTCCGTTACAGATGTTCCCAATGTAAACATTTTAATATAACCTTATAAGGTGGGGTGCTGCTGTTAAGTGAGATTGTGGTGAAAGTAGCAGCATCCTATAAACATTTCATTGTCTAAACCCTAAATATATTTTTATAAATCAAAGGCCTGTTTTGATAAAGCTAACACACAGGTGACCCAGACTGGTTTCCAGCAAGGCATTCATCACTGTTCATTTGGGGCCTAGGGACAGTGGCATGAGCTGGAAGCTGGTTTTCCACTGTCACAGGGAGTATTATCATCTGTCTTATCAGATAATTTGCGTGGCCTTAATTTTCCAACGAATAGAATTGCTAGGTGGACATAGCACAAGTAGAATTTCTATTGGGACACTCCTATGAATTCACATGCCTACCTTGTTTTTTTATCACAGTATTTTCAATGGAAATAAGTACATTTTAAAATGAAGTATGTAAAAAATTTGACTGTCCCAGATCAGAGTTGAGAATTTAGAACTGGAATCAAATATCTAGCTAATATCGAGCAAGAGAGACTTTTTTTTTTTTAAGTTAGAAATGTATCAAGTATTTAAGTGTAAACAGAGATTTTGTTTGATTAATTGTAAAATTTGTTCCTAACACAAGCTTTGCCACATTATTATGCTTTATTAAACTGGTAAAATATAATCAGTGCTACAGAAATAGTTTGGCATAGGTGCAGTAGAACAACAGAGTTATGAACTGAGCAGTCAACTACATGCTTCACTTGGTGCTAGACGCTCCAGTGGGGTAGCTGTGTTGTTCTAGTTCAGCAGAACAAACAAGGAGTTCTGTGGCACTTTTAAAGACTAACAAATATATTTATTGCATGATCTTCCATGGGAGAAATCTCACTTTGTCAGATGCTTGAAGATCTGAAGCAGGATTTTCTCTCATGAAAACTCATGCGATAAATAAATGTTAGTCTTTAAAAGTGACAAGGGACTCCTTGTTTGGTAGTAGACATATGTTGTGTAGCAACAGAGATTCTTTCCCTCCCCCTCAAAAAAGTAAATTTGGTACAATACTGAGTTAAACATAAATTACTAAAAAAATGAAAAGGAGTTCTTTTGGAGTGGGGAGAGGAGGTTTGACAAAGTAGGATTTTCTGTGCCTGTTTCATTTCATTAAGATGGTGAAATTTAGCATTTTTCTTCATTATAGTAGCATTTCAAAGCCATATGGAGTCAATATTCAGTTGGAAACTTCTGAAAAGAAACAATATTTTGTTCAGAGTTATGAAAATTTTTGGTTATCAATACCTCAGAAAGGGAAGTTGTTTGTAACTCTGAGGTTGTACTGGAAGTCTGTATTGGTGTGCACTCCAGAGTCACTTGAACTGCTTTTAAACATAGTAGGACATGTATGTCAAGCCCTAGGAGTGCAGCTTGCTGGAATGCATCTTCCTGGGATAAAAAGCATTTCAGAGCAGAAATATTTTTGAATATATGTAAGTGGCAAACAAATAACACTGAGTTCTAATGAATGCCAAGGGGGGGGGGGACCCAAAACAAATAAACAAAAAAAAGAAATAGTTGAATCTGTCTCAGGCCCTAGTTCCATTTTGGAATCACCTGTTTATGTGAGTTGTTAGTTTTTAATTATGTGAGAAAGCAGGGCTTTTCTGCAATTAATTGTAATGAATAAGCAAAGGTAATATGCATATGTATCGTATGTAAAATATGTCAAGTTTTGCATAAAATAAAAATTATGCTAGTTTCACTCATTAGAACCCAACCAACCAGGGCCGGCTCAGCTGATAAGCAAATGAAGCCCTGACTCAGGACGTCATTTACTTAGGGGCAAGGCAGGCTGGTCCACAGGGCGGGCACTGCTTTCTGGCTCCACCTCTGGGCTGGCCCTCCCTCCCCCTAAGGAGGAACAGCCAGCTCAGGGGAAGGGCAAGGGAGAGGAGACTGGCCTCTGGGCTTGCCTTCTCTGCCCCTGGGTGGCTTTTCCCCATCCTGGGGGCAGGGTGAGCCAGCCTGGAGTGGAGACTGGGTCCCCCCCACCCATTGCCACCTCACACTGGGGGTGGGAGGGAGGGTGCAAAATTGAAGGCTGGCTCGGAGTGCCAAAGCCCCTTGAGCAGGCCCTGCTAACACCAGTTTCAAATATCTACAACTACGCACAATAGTTACATTAACCCACATTTTTGTCAGGCAGAATACTTTTTTAAAAATCTGTGGGTCTGGGGGCTCACATGATAACTTCTACTCACAGATCTCTCTTGTGTGGTGGTTTTTACACATTCTTCATCAATGGTTCCCTTATTTACTGCTCCACTTGTGGGCTGCACATATTTCCATCTCAGTCCATATCTATACTAGAAAGTTCTGTTGATGCAAGTTATGTCTGTGTTCAGCTGTTGAACTTTGTTCCTTGGGTACGTGCACATGTGGGCGGCTGTATCAGCACTGGGCATGCCGAAAGGGAGTGTTTGGGTCAGTGTCAAATGTGGTACATAACAACTAGGTATCCTGGTGTGCTCTGCTTTGCAGTCTAGCTCAATACCTTGTGAAATATTTTTTACAACATTTGTGTATAATTTGCCCAGGGATTTCTGTGAGCCAGGGGTCAAGTTCCCACCAAGCCACTTTGTCCATCCTGCATTTTCCACATCCTGTAATTTTCATGCCATTTAAAAAAAAAAAAAACAAAAAAACAAAAAAACCAAACTTCTGTATTGCCACATGGTGCTCTTCAGTCTCTGCCATCTGTCTAACAGAAGTGTTACTCTGTGGAGTTAATCATGGTTCTCACAAGTGTTACTTGTATGTGGGAGAAACAAGCCTTGATTGGTGGCTCTCACACACCCTTCTTATGGCACTAACCTGCTTTGCCAGTGAGCGCATCAACAGAAAGGGATGCTTTTTTCTTCGGTTATAGAAGTTAGCTAGTTGCTTACTAGGAGTGCTTCTGTAATATCCGTGTGAGTGATCAGGGAAAGTGCATGACATTTTAAGAACACAATTTTACTCCTTGTAGCTTCTTGAACTCTTCCCCAAGCACTGATGACTATTTGTGATGTTGGTATGCCTGTTGTTGTAGGGAATCCAGCCCAGCACTGCTGTCCTGGCTCATGAAGCAGTAATTTAGCCATCTTAACAGAACCGAAGAAAGGTGCAACTACTGACTCTTCATTTTCACTTGGGATTTTAAACCTGGAACTCTTAAGTCCCTGTTATCTAAAACCTGCAACAAAGTAGCAGGTTATCGATCCTTTGCATCTAGCAACAGCAATCTAGCAGGTTATATATATGTTGGCATATACGTCTACAGGTTGGCATATAGGTAGAAATTGTTGTCACTTCTCTCCCTGTTGTCAAGTGTGGAGTAATAAATGTAAGGATATTCACCTTGGTACCACATGCTATTTGGAGGTGTGTGGGGAGCAGTGACCTTTTAGTTCTCCCAGTACTGAAGACTGCTGAGTCAAAGGTCTTTGGGCATGCTGGTCAGAGGTGCTTTGCAACCCCATGTTCTGGGGCATTTCCTGATATGCTTTTCAGTCCTTTCACCTCTCCTGTGGCAGCCACTCTCTCTGTTCTTAGTGTCCTCCACAGTCAACTTCAAGCACTTTGTTCGCATCTGAAGCCATAAGGGATTGGGGGATGTTGCACAATCTGTCCTCCCTAGTTATTTCTTTCTCCTCCTGACTAGATTAAGATAGTCAGCATATGTGCAGGGGCTACCATGCCAGCAGTTGCTGACTAAAACAGACAGATACACCATTAGGTTTACAGCCACAAAGGATAAAGAGGGTGAAGTCCTTTTTATATTATTCCCACAAATACCTTTCATAAGAAATGCTTACTGATATTTCAGCACCACTTTGTGACTGCTTTAAAGGTTGCAGCCTTTGGTTCTCTGCAGGGTTTAAAGTATAATGTGGCAGGCCCCAAAACCCTCCTAATTTCTGGGCCCCCTTCACCCACCCCAGATACTGCCTCCAAAACGTCTGCCCCCCCCATCAGACCCCCTCCTTCCCCATGTCCTGCTCAGCCCCTGTCCCCATTCCCTAAGCTCCCTGCCCTTATGTCCCCACTGCAGCCCTCCTAACTCCCCACCCTCTAGCTCCCCATCTTCATTCCGTGTCCTTCAATGCCCCAGCTCCTTCCACACCTTCCCAGCCCACCATGCCGACTCATTCTTCCCACCCTACCATCCCCACACTTTTCCTACTGGCTGCCTGAGTGTCCCCACCCCCTTACCTGTGTCGTCAACATGGTTAAGAAGCTGGGCTGGGGGGAGGGAGATTGCGGCACTGGGCGGCCGGTGAGAGGGGACACAGGCCTGAGACTGCATCTGGGCTGTGTGCACCACCAGGGCCCACAGGAAGGGGTGGGGCTGGCACAGGTGTTGGGAAAGGGAGGGGTAGGGTTGCCAGGCTTGCTCCAGCCCACAGCCTTTTCCTTCAGCCAGCCCTGGGGGGAAAGCACCAGAATGCTATATTTCGGCACATTCCTTTGTTTTTAGGGGGCTCCAGAATGCAGCGTTCTGATGTATTCCCGATTTTTAGGGGGCCCCGGAATGCTGCCTCCTAAAAATAGGGGGCCCAGAACGGTGTTCTGGGGTGTTCCGCCGTATTTTAACCGCTGGTTCTCTAAACTTGTAAATGGGATAGGCACCCTTTTTAAATGGGTAGGAAGGGTGGAGGAGATGAGCTTTCAGGAAAAGGAAAAACAAAAAATGACTACAAAGCATAACGTACATACACTCCTACCTGAGCTCCCTTCCCTTTCTTCAGCAGGCTCATCTGGACTAGCATGTCTCCAGCAGAATTTCAGATTTGTTACTGGTTCACAACAGGGTTTCAGTCCCCCATCACCTCATCAGCTCCTTCTTTTTGGTGTTCATGGCAGCTATTGCTGACCGTCAGCAGTCATGTATGGGATTCTGGTGGGTTCACTGCAAAGTATGGCATGCAGTTGGTGGTAAAAGTAGCAGGTTTGTGGTGCTGCCCTGCTTTATATTTTCGGTATGCCTAGCGAAATTCCTTTGCTGTCACATAGTACTGTTGTTCATCCTTGTTACAGGATCCTTTGCGCAATCTACACGTAGGTGTTGACACTTGAATGGCTGTTCTATAGATATGCTTGAAGAAGAACCTCTTCTGATAGGGCAAGGAGATCTATGATTTCTTTCCTGCTGTGGACTGAAGTGTGTCTAGTGACTCTCTCTGTCTATGGAGCTGGTGTGCTTGGATGCACACAACAGAGAGAGCTGGGAGGTGTGCTCACCACAGTGGACAATATGGAGAAGATCATTGAAAAGGTTTTAGGGCAGAGAAAGAGGGTTTCCAGTCTCTGACCCCTGGGCTGTGGCGTTCAGAATTGTGCTGGCTTACTCTCTGAAGCTGGGGCTTTGTGGGACTGCTGATGGAGGACTAATGCATCATCTGCACTCATGCTGCATCAGCCTAAGTAGGTCACTGAGACTTAGCATTACTGAAGGAAGTTGTGTTACTGCATCACTGTAACTGGCTACTTAGGTTGGTGGCAGACAAATTTAGGTGTTGGCTTAGAGTGATGCCAGTCAATTTATGTTGACTTGATTTTGTAGTACACACCAGGCTTCTTCAACAGCTGAATGAAGTGTGGAGGAGCTGAGCTTGTTGCTGCTAAGAGGAGGAGCGTGAATAAGGAAGAGCTCAGCATAAAATCACAGAGCTGCTGAGGGATAAGTATCTCAGTCTGGAAAAGTTGCCAGCTCCTGCCATCGCTTAACATTTTTCTAAAACCGCCTGCTCTCATAATATCAGCAGATCATATTAAAACTGGTCTGAGAGGCCAGATTTTAACAGTGGATTTTAATAGTATTTAATTAAGCCTAAGGAAACTAGGTAATTGAACACAACAGAATTCTATATACTTAATTGCACTTCCCAGCCATTTTTGTTTATCAGTCTTGTCATGTTCTCTTCCAGTATGTCATGTAACGTTTAATGCTAGGTATTTTTATTCTGATTTGGGATCTTTAGTTCCTACAAATATTTTCAAAAAATCTAATATATAGGTAGAATTGGTGAGGCCGCTTACAATTAATGTTGTCTGATCCTTCTCCCTTAAAACCATTTTTGCAACTCCTTATAACTTTGCCAAACAATTGACATTTTTCATGTTGACTGGCTATCTCAGTCTGATTTTTTTTTTCCAAATTTCAGCAAAAAGGAAGAGAATGAAATTGGACAAAACATATAATGCATTATGACATGTACGTTTTATTTTTTAAGATTCTAACAACTGTTTCATTGAAAAGCTTTTGTACTTCCGTACTGTGGAGCAAGGGCTTGGAATTTGTTGGCAGCTTGGTTTGTCTTTGTGTCAGGAGTGGACCTTTTTGCTGTTGTTTTGAGAAATACACAAATTTGGCCGAATTATAAGGCTTTGAAAAAACTGTGTGTGCTCAGACACCTTAGAGTTGTGCAGCTAAATTCTCCAAAGATTCCATGGTACTTGGCATGCTCTGGGTCAGGGATGCATGGCCTGAGCGAGACTTTACCTGTAGTTGGTGCTCCCTGCTGCTGCAGGATGGGGTGGTGCTGAGTATAGGGAGCTTCTCTTCTTTGCTCTAAACGTTTCCTCTGTTGGTTCCAATGTTGACTTGTCTGAAGAGGGGATGATCTGGAAGAGGAATAGAATATGTGATGAAGAAAAACTTTTATCTGGGTGCATGCAGCTGGGAGCCAGAGGCAGGGCTGGGGGTGAATGGGATGAAAGAGACTGGACGGGGGGGCTGGGTCTAGCAGTATTTGAGGATCCCATTATGGGAATCTGAGACTGTGCAAGGTGGGCATGATGGGAGACTTGGAGGAAGAGGCGATTAGGATGAGGTTTTGCAGGGGAGACTAGACTGAGATAGAGATGGGATGGAGGGGGGACAGGCTTGAGGGAAGCATGGATAGAAGGGCTTTTAACCATTAAAGCAATCTCCTCTGTAGAGCCTGGAACACAACTCAGTATTTCACAACCCCAGTATTGCTCTGCTGTTAGCAAATATTTGTGGCTCCTGATGGCAAAGTGCACATCTCATTTCCTGTAGGTGCTGATTCATGCTATCCTCTGTTGAATTGGTCACTGCTAGCTCATAGGGCAGAGATCTGTGCTGTAGATATGAAGGTTCCAACCTTGCACATAGATAGGTCATCACAGGATGAAATTTATTGGATTTAGTTTGTTTTTTTTCAGAAATGTCTGAAGCAACAAAAAGTAAAAACCCATTATTTTAAAAAAATATTAAAGTTGAACAGTAAGAAGATAGGTAATGCAAGAATTAAGGTTGCCTGGGCAACTCTTGTGTATGTGTGTTTTGATTTCAGTTTTTGATTGTGATTTCCCCATATAATAAGAGTTTAAGGCCATGCCATCTAGTCTGACATCCTGTATACCATAGACCACCAACATGGTGTAGCATCCATACTGAGGAGAAAGCCCTAGACAGCACATACTGCTACTTAAAAGTGTCTATAAAATCAGGGGATGATGCCTAGAAGAACTCTGCCTGGATGTGTGATTGGAAAAAGAGCCAGAAATAGGCCCCAGAATTGCAGGGGATATTCCTGTCCAGTGTTGTCCTTCTTGAGTGATGGATGGTCATCTTGGCTAGCTTCGGGAGGAGGTTGACAAGGAGGTCTCCTGTCTTCATGGGGCCACAGGTGGGGTATGTGTGGCTGTGGAGGTGCAGCAAGAAACACAGCTAGAACCAGCAGTAAGAGGTCTGGAAGAACTGAAAGAGGATGTGTAACCTGCCGCACTCATTCTACATAGAGATGTACCAGGTCTTCCTCTTGCTGCTAAAGGGTCAGGCATCGGGGCAGTTTCTGAACTGTGCCAGGCCCACGGCTCTATGAAGGAGCTGACCACAGTTATCCCCAGTACACTTGTGGGATCAGAGAGGAGTATATAATGGCCTATTGATGCTCTCTGTTCATGACAACAGGTCCTGAGACTTAGTGTGGGGGTGAGACACAAGGAAAGGAAGTGGATGCCATGGAGCATGAGTACTTACAGATGTTTCATGGGTGTGATTCAGAGGCAGAACAGCTGGATGATGATCAAATAGTTCAGATTAAGCATTGGGGGTGGCTGGGGAGACTCGCCAGGTAGAGGCCCGATTCCAAGGTCCGGAGGGCCTTAGGAAAGTTTGTAGTAGGGTTACCGTATGCCAGTTTTTTCCCAGAAATGTCAGCCTTTTCAAAAGTTAAATCTGTCTGGCTGGGTTTTTTAAATATCAAAAAATATCTGGGATTTTGTCCCCTTCCGAGCCAGCTGAAGGAAGATTGTCAGGAGAACAAAGGAAGCACTCCAGCCAATCCCAGCTCAGCTCTGCTTGCAGTCTGCCAGCCAATCAGAGTCCGTCAAAGCAGGCTGGGCGCCCAGAGAGCCATCTTGCGCCGCCACTCACTGTTGGTCAGTCAGCATGGTGGCCTTCGGTTGAATTCATTCAGTCTCTGGCTGGCCTTTGATTGGCTCATTTCCCCACCCAGGCCCTGCCCACTTCTTCCTTTTCTTGTTTGCAGGGAAACAAATTCCCCCTCACTGTTCTCTTCTGCAGACTGAACAAGCCTTGTTTCCTCAGCCTCTCCTCATAAGTCATATGCTCTTCAGCACATAATGTCTGTTTCCTTCTTCTGGACTTGCTCCATTTTGTCCATGCCCCTTCTGTAGTGGGGGACCAAAACTGGGCACACTGTTCCAAACGTGGCCTCACCAGTGCCGAGTAGAGAGCAATAATCATGTCCTTTGATTGGCTGGCAATGCTTCTGCTAATGAAGCCCAATATGTTGTTAAACTTCTCGGCAATAAAGGCGCTCTGTTGAATTCTCACATCCAGCTTTTTGTTCGCTGTGACCCCCAAGTACTTTTCTATAACACTGTTGATTAGCCGTACAATCCCCAATCTGTAGCAGGGCATAGGATTCTTCCATCCTAAGTGTAGGACTCTGTACTTGTCTCTGTTAAACCTTGTCAGATTTTTTTTTAATTTTATTTTTATTTTATTTTTTATTTATTTATTTATTTTTGGCTCAGTCCTCCAATTTGTTTAGGGCATGCTGTATTTTATTTTAGCCTACCTGCATATGTGTCTGCCCTGTTTTGGGTGGAGTGATAGATATTTGTTAAGGGTGCAGTTCACCTATCCTAAAGATCACTAATTGGGATGCTGAACAAAACCTACCCCAGTAACCCGTCCTGGGGCACTCTCCTTGTAACTGGCCTCTAACTAGACCTTAAGCTGTTGTTTACTATCTGCAGACCCTGATGAACTAACCAGCAGTTCATCCATCTTGTAGTCCATTTATCCAATCCATGTTTCTTGCTGATGATAATACCGTGGGAGACTATATCAAAAGCGTTGCTGAAGTCAAGGTATATCATGGCCATTGCTTTCCCCACACCCACAGAGCCAGTCCTCTCATCATAGAAGGCAATCAGTTGGTCAGGGGTGACTTGTTGTTTTGTTGAATCCATACTGACTTTTCCTGCTCACTTCCCTCAGAATGGATTCCTTGTGGATCTGCTCCATAATTTCTGGGGACTGAGATGAGGTTGACCTGTCTGTAGTTCTTTGTATCTTCCCTTTCCCCTTTTCTGTAGATGGGCACATGATTTGCGTTTTTCCAGTCCTTCAGGACTTCCCCAGTCACTCTGAGTTTTTAAAAATATTGGCTAATGGCTTTGAAATAGAGAGCCAACTCCATTAGCACCCTCAGATGCGTTGCATCTGACTTGTGCATGTCCAGCCTCTCTAAATAGATCTGAACCTATTCTGCTACCACCGAGTGCTGCTCACCTCCCCATTGTGTTCTGCCTAGTGCAGTTGGCTGTGAAGACAAAGGCCAAAAAAAAAAAAAAAAAGAATTGAATACTTCACCTTTTTCCATATCATTTCCATGTCATTAGGCTGGTAGGAGTAGACTTCATTGCATAGCTGCTGCTAAATTGGATAATCCACTTCCACGAGTGTCATGGTTAGTCTTCAGACCCTTGATTACATAGTAACAGAACTTAAATTCTAATACATAAGTTTTACTTAAATGTACATGACATTCACAGCTGTTGGTTTCTAGCCACCTAACAATTTAGAACAAAAGAAAATTTGAAGAACAGCAATATGTTCAAAACCCATTTTTGAAACAGCATACACAAGTAGCATTCAAACTTCATTCCAACACGGCACAAATATTTTCCTCACAAGATCTGCCAGATAACCAAAGGAGAAACCAAGTTTATCGCCAGCAATGAGTTCTGTTTGATAACATTTCTCCTGGTTTAAGGGGATAATCATTCTGAAAGGAGCTGAGTAACCAATCAGAAGTCCCCTAGTGATATTTAATGTAAGAATTCACTTCCTGGATAATAAGTAACCAATGTGCTTCTCAGACAATTATGAATAGAGGCACCGAATAGTTGTTTACACATTCCTTAAAAGCCTTTTCCTAACGGCCTCTCTACAATAGAATCGTACAACTGCGTTGTAGTGTGCCTGGTGAAGATGCTGTATGCCAGTGGGAGAGCAACTCCTGCTTGCACAGCACTGGTGTGGATAGCGTTGGGGTTGCTGTAACTTGTCACTCAAGGGGTGTTTCTTTCAAACCCCTGAGTGACATATCTTGGATTGAGTTAACTGGTAAGTGTACACATTACCTAAGACAGGGGTCAGCAACTGGGCGGGGGAGAAGAGCCATTCTCCTTGCCCCCCAAAACCACATGAGTGGGAGCCAGCCCAGTGGCTCCAGCCCCTAGTTCTGGTGGGGGTGTGTGCAAGTGGTGCACACTCACTCCATCCCTTCCTCCCTCCCTACACTGGCAGGGCGGAGCAGAGCTGTCCCCTGTACAAGCCAGCCCTGCTTCCCAGGAGTGGCTGGCAGTGGGGCTTTGGCTTGCGGAGGCGGGGCCCTGAAAATGCCCCTTTGCAGAGTTTGGGCCACTTCAACCTGGCCACTCAAGGCCTCAATGGAGGGTGCTTTGCCCTCAGGCCCTGCATCGGGCCCATTGAGGGCTGGAGTGGCTGGGTCAAAGTACCCTGAACTCTGTGGAGGAGCTGTTCCTGAGCCCTACCTCCCCAACTCACAGCTCTCCCTGGCCACTCCTGGGAAGGAGAGCTGGCTGGTAGGCAGGGCGCCTCTGCTTCCCCATGCCAGCGGAGGAGGGGAGGGAGCGGAGTGGAGCGCATGCCACCCCCTCTGGCTGGCTGTGGCTCATGCCGTTGTTGGGGTGGGGGTGGGGGTGCGGGTGAGCTGGGAGTCTCCGGAGCACACCTGGCTCAGGGGACACTCAGTGAGCCACAGGTGGCTCGCTGAGCCTGTGTTAGTGATGCTTGACCTAAGGCAAATTTGAAAGAGTAACTTCAAATGGAGCTTGTTCCATGATCTGGCTGAAGAGATCATAAAGATTTGGGTCGTCATGGCAAGGTTCATTTCTAAAGAACGTCTTGCAACTCCCAGATGTTTCAGAGATTGATGCAGTGTTGCTCAAGCACTGCTGAAGACAAGATTCATGTTCAGCTGGCAGGCAAAACTGTCTTCTAAATCACGGATCTTTTTAAAGAACATTTTTGTTTCGGTGAGTTTAGGCCTTTCTGCTGTGAATTATTTGTTTAGTACATATGACCAGACTTGTGTGTTTGTCTGACACCTGAGTGGTGTCCTCATGAGCCAGTTAAGAGGGTATGGCAAAGCACATATTCATTGGCTTGGGAAATGTCAGTTGTGCGCTGCACTTCAAAATATGAAGAGAAGTATCCCTCTTCTTCGAGCAGCATCCCCGACTGCTCCACTACAGGTGTGTGGCTCACCCCGCACCTGGGTCCGGAGATTTTTCTGTAGCAGTGTCCCTGTGGGGGGAGGGGTGCACCCCAGAGCGAGGCAGAGTGCTTTCATGCCACTGGTGACGTGTGCCCCCCCCCCCCCCCGCGCTTCAATTCCATCCTTACCTCTCCGACCGTTGGACGGCGTTTGCAGCGGTTCCTCAAACCCTTTACCTACCCTTCAAAGACAGCTCATTACCTTAAAACATCAAAAATCAACTTTAGTAACACTTTCACTGACAGTCCGACTCCTCCTGGATTTAAAAGATGCACCTCCTGCCATGAGGAGATGCCTGCCTCCGACAGCTACCTGCAGTGTATTAAGTGCCTGGGTGAAGCTCATCCCACCCACAAGTGCCACCACTGCAAAAACCTCACCTCTCACACAAGAAAAGAGGAGAGGAAATTAAAACTTTTACTTTATGGAGGGCTCGCTCTGACTGGCGTCCAGTCCCAGTCCTTCTCCACATCCCTCAGAAGGAGCGTATAAGAGGCGCTCCCAACAGTCTTCTCCTGTGTTCCCCAAGGAGTCCAGGAGCCCAGCTCATTCAGACAATGCCCTTGAGGTGATGAACTCCTCAGGCAGGACTACACCCGTGAAGGGTGATTGCCCACAAAGTGCTCCCTCTTGGCGCGGACTTAAAAATAAAGCAGCACACTGCTCGGCGGTGCCGAAAGCGGCACCACTGCCACTCTTCACACCATCAGCGGACACCTCCGTGCCACCAACAGCCTCCTTGGCACCATTGCCCACTGTCCTGCTGCCCTCAGCACCATTGCCTTCCCTGGCGCTGGCTCAGGGATTCCCCCAAACGGCACCTATGCTGATCCCTACGATCAACCAACCACCACAGGCACCAGCTGATCAGACCGTGCCATTGCTAATGCTGTAGCACTCTGCACCTACTGAGGCGGCCCGGAGGAAACCTGACAGAAAGTCACATTATAATGGCAAAAGGGACCTGTCACCTACACATTCCTCTCCCATCTCTTCACTTTTTGGCTCAGAAACATCTGCTGAATGCTTCTTACCATTGTCAATTTCCTTTAGCCAGTCTCGTATCTCACCACTCTCAGCCTCCCTCTGCTGAGCAAACACTGCCATTGCAGCAGTCTCAACTAACTCCACAGCCTTATGCAGCTTACCCATTAAAATTCCCTCAATGGGCACCAAACCAACCATTCTATACTCCTTGGTTTCCGAGGAATAATTAGTAACAATATGGCATGATGCCCCACATGCCATCTTCATTGCAGCTGCCACTACCGAGCCAACAACCAACACTACTTGCACCTCAGCAATTCCAACTTCACATACCCATAAATCTGAATCAACCACCTCAAACTATCCCTGATAGCCTGGCCCAAAGCTCCAAGGCTAATGATGCTAAACAATTTCAGGAGCTCTTTAAGGAGGGTGGCACAAAGTATGGACATTCCCACCCAAGAGACAGCTTCCACTCAACATAAATTATACAGAGTCCTGCAATCATCCATATCGATGAAAGTGGCACTCCGCATGGATGAGGGAATCCTTGAACCAGCATCTACCATATGGCAGACACCTGCATTTGCCGCCCCATCGAACAAAAAGACGGAGAAGAAATACTTCATCAATCCCAAAGGCAACAAATTCCTTTTCACCCACCCTCAACCTAACTCCTTGGTCATTGAGGCAGCAAACCAGCATTCCAGGCAATCCCGTGACAAGTCCAACCCACCTGACAAGGATGAAAGGAAGCTCGATTCCCTTGGCAGAAATGTCTACATCTCTGCTACGTTACAACTTAGAATTGCTAACTGTATGGCCGTCCTGTCCAACTACAATCATGACATCCACACCAAAATGTTGGGTTTTATTCCAGATGATAAAAAGCAGGAATTTATCACTCTGGCAAACGAAGCTCCACTCGTTGTGCGCACGGCCTTACAAGCTTCCCTGGACGCGGCACACATAGCAGCATGAACAATCAGGACTGCCATAGTCATGAGAAGATCACCTTGGCTCCACTCTGCCAGTCTGCCTAAACAAATGCAGAACACAATCAAGGACTTACCATTTGACAGACACAAGCTTTTTTCTGAAAAAACTGATGAAGTTACGCACACCCTGAAAGATTCCAGGGCTGCACTTCGCACATTGGGTATGTACATCCCTACTCCGAAGAAGCCATATAATAAACAACTACTTTATGGGTTACAAATACAATCACAATCTTCAAAACCGACAATATGAAAATGTAAGATCTAGGCTAAGACAGCAGGAGGAGATATAGTAACCAGAACTCCTCCATCACCCAGGCGAACAACACAAAGCGGCAGTTTTGATGTTTTGATCAAGGGACAACTCGACCACCCTTTTTCCACACCTTCAGTGCTAATATCAATACCTCTGTTTTTCGTCACTGCCTACGCTCATTTATCCATCAATGATGCTCCATAATGAATGACAAATGGGTTTTGGAAATTGTCAGCAAGGGATATTCCATCCCATTCATATCCAAACCCACTCCTCATTACCCTTCCCCGTCCCTATTCAGGGACCCCAGTCATGTACAGATTTTACAGCAAGAGATACTCAACCTCTTATGGATTGGCGCAGTAGAGGAAGTGCCTTCCCAATTTCGCAAGAGAGGTTTCTGTTCCTCTTGTTTCATCACCGAAAAACGCATGGGCGGATGGCGACCAATCTTAGACCTCCATGCACTCAACAGGTTCATTCGCACTCAGAGGTTCAAAAAGGTCACTCTTGGCACGATAATTCCAACCCTAGAACAAGGGGACTGGTTGACGTCCCTCGATCTCAAGGACGCGTACTTTGACGTACCAATCCACCCTGTTCACAGGAAGTTCCTGAGGTTCCAATTTCATCAGACCCACTACTAGTATACAGTACTTCCGCTGGGACTTTGCACCACCCCAAGAGTATTTTTGAAACTCATGGCGGTAGTCATAGCATTTCTATGAAAACGATAAGTTTTATGATTTTTCCTTACCTTGACAATTTCCTCATAAAAGCCAAATGCTATCAACAAGTGATAAATGCAACAGAAAACATTTCGCTCCCTGGGACTAGCCATCAACTACAAAAAATCCTGCCTCCAGCCTTCACAGGAGATACATTTCATTGGGGCCTGTATCAACACAATCACAATGAGGGCATACTTACCACAACATTAGTACCTCACCATCAAGAACTTAGCAATAGGACTTCAAAATTCCATAACAGTAACCCCACAGAAATGCCTACAGATGCTTGGACACATGGCGGCCACAGCCTACCTCGTCCACCATGTAAGGCTCCGCATGAGACCTCTCCAACTTTGGATTATAAGCAATGTTGAGGCCGCATCCATCTTCCAAAACTCCCTCTTGCCATCCTGCCAATGATCAGACAATCGTTAACCTGGTGGACAAGCAACATCAACTTAGGTCAAGGGGTCACATATGACACACACAGTCCCAAATTTCTCATTACCACAGATGCCTCCCTTATTGGTTGGGGTGCACGCCTTATGCATCAGACTGCCCAGGGACGATGGTCAGCCCAAGAGAGATCATTACACATCAATTTCCTAGAACTGAGAGCAGTTCGCTATGCATGTCGTCATTTCCTCCCCAGCATATATGGACACACAATAAAAATCCGCACGGACAATACCGCCTACATGCATTACATCAATCATCAGAGAAGTACTCATTCCCCATCATTATGCATAGAGGCAATAAAACTCTGGGACTGGTGTATTATGAACCGTATCCACATGTCAGCAGTATACTTACCGGGCAGACACAACACGATAGCTGACACACTGAGCAGGAGGTTCATGGATCCACACGAATGGGAGCTACGGGACGACATCCTCCAGAACATATTTCACCAGTGGGGAAATCCCACCATAGACCTTTTTGCGTCTGCAGCAAACAAGAAACGTAAAAGTTTTTGTTCCAGAGGCGGAGTAGGTCACCAATCCCTGGGAGATGTCTTCTTGATAGACTGGAGTCAGTCACTCCTTTACACATTTCCCCCAATACCCTTGATAACCAAGGTCTTATGGAAAATTTGGCATGACAGAGCCAGGGTGATAATGATAGCCCCTGCCTGGCCCTGCCAGCTGTGATACACTTATCTGATCCAGATGTCCAGGAAACCACCAGCTGCCCTTCCCACCACCCTCACCCTATTATCACAGAACAACAGAAGGACATTCCATACTTGCCTTCAGAGGCTCCACCTTACGGCCTGGTACCTAGATGATATGATCATTTGGAAGAACAATGTTCTGAAAAAGTTAAGCAGATCCTAATAAACAGCAGGAAACCAGCAACACGACGCACTTACCTGCAAAAAAGGCGACTTTTCTCAATCTCGTGCTCCCAACGATCCATTAACCCAGCTGACGCTGCTCTTCCTGATGTACTTGAATATCTTTTGTACCTAAAAGAAACAAAAGTTTCATTGAGCACCATCAGGGTCCATCTAGCGGCTATTTCCACCTTCCATAGCTCAGTGCAGGATTCTTCTGTTTTTGCCCAGCCAACAGTAAAGCGCTTCTTATCAGGATTGCAGAACCGATGCCCAGAAACCCATCCACCTCCCCACGCATGGGACTTGTCTATGGTTCTGCAAGTCCTCACAAGACCATCCTTTGAGCCACTGGCAACGGCTTCTATCTTAGACATGTCTATGAGAGTCGCTTTCCTTGTGGCGATTACATCAGCAAGGAGGGTGGGAGAGCTAGCAGCTTTAACGGCATGTCCACCTTACACCTTGTTTTACAAGAGGTATCCCTTTGCCCTCATCTTAAATTTCTCCTAAAGATTACATTCTCGTTCCACCTAAATCAGATGACATCTTCCAACCTTTTACCTGAAGCCTCACTCCACGCCGCAACAGGCCGCTCTTCACACCCTAGACGTGAGGCGCTCACTGGCCTTTTATATCCAGAGGACAAAGGACTTTAGGAAGACTCCTAGGCTGTTTGTTTCCACCACTGAACGTTCCCTGGGAGATCCCATCTCAAAACAAAGGCTATCCAAGTGGATTTCATCATGTATAACAACGACCTATACACTATCAGGCATTAATCCACCAGAAAACATTTGGGCACACTCCACAAGAGCGCTTGCTACTTCCACAGCATTCCTCAGCAATGTTCCAATTCTTCACATCTGCCAAGCAGCTACATGGTCCTCGTCAGATACTTTCATAAAACATTATGCCTTAGATCAGCTCTCCAGATCTGACACCTCTGTTGGCCTGGCAGTATTGGCAACATCACACACACAGTCCTCTGAAGTTCCCAACACCTCGGTGGACAACTGCTAAACACTCACCTGTAGTGGAGCAGTTGGGAACACTGCTCAAAGAAGAAATAAAGGTTACTCACCATGGTGCAGTAGCCAGAGTTCTTAGAAATGTGTGTCCCCTATGTGCTCCACTACCCTTCGTCCCTTCCCTCCACTTTGGAGTACTCTACCTATCTTACAGTCTCTGTGTTAGATAGGGAACTGAGGTTGGGGGGGGCGGGGGAGGCACGCATCACTAGTGGCGCAAAAGCACTCTGCCTCGCTCTGGGGCGCTCCCCTCCCCCCACGGGGACACTGTTACAGAAAAATCTCTGGACCCGGGTGTGGGGCGAGCCACACACCTGTAGTGGAGCATATCGGGAACATGCATCTCGAAGAACTTTGGCTACTGCGCCAGCGTGAGTAACCTTCATTTTCCTGAGTAGTTTATCTCAAAGTGCATTTTGCCTTCATCTGTTGACACAACTTTCCTGTGGAATTTCTCCTTACTCAGTGCAAACCTTGTTGACAAGATCTCTCCTGTTCTGGTGGCTGGTGGTACAGGCAGCTAATAATAGTGCTTTTATGCAGACTTTTTCAGGTTCAGGACTTTGCATAACTGTTAATTTTTTTTCCTCTTTGCTACCTCACTTCAGATTTAAGTAAACAGGAAATTTTCTTTAGCTTATAATGTACTGCTTTTAGGCTGCCAGTTATGTCTCCTGCGGCTCTTCAAAATCAAGACGCGAACTGCTTCCTTTTACGCAGGGTTGGCTTAAGGGGAGAGCCAGTGTGGCACTAGCTCAGGGTGCCAAAGCTTAGGAGCACTGGCACCAAAAATTGAAAGCTTGGCTTGGGAACAGATTGCCATGGAGACTCCCAGCGTCTGTTTGCAGGTCCCTGCAATTGCTGGGGCAGTATGGCTGGGCTGGGCCCTCCGCTGAAGGGTTATATGACTTTGCCCACCGCCACGTGACCACTGGCATAGCCCCACCCCTTCTGCTCCAGCAAGTGCGCTCCAGGTGCAGAGTCTGTGACGGGGGTGCAAAAGCAAAAGTTGGCTCGGGGCACCACAACCCCTTGAGCCAATCTTGCTTTTACCATACATATGCATTATATAGTGTAAAGAACTACTATTAATTCAATATATTCCTTTTCTGTATCCCAGTTTTCCTTCTAGTTCAGCTACCGTTTCTAACATGTTAGTATTCACATATGTTTTTGATCTTTTTGTCTCATCTAACTGTGCATTCTACTCATTCAATTTACAGTAAGTTCCTGTGGAAAATAAAAATTGGTTTAATTGAGGGGCATAGATTTCAGTCTGAAGCAACGTCTTTCAAATCACCTAACTTTGATCTACATTGCCCCATAAAGCCCTGGCCAGGAAGTACAGAGAGCCATGTTCTTTCTGTGGTACGCAGCACTCTCCCAAAGACTTTCAGTGGGTTTGTGGAGCTGCAAGGAGAGGAGGGGTAAGACTTTGTCATTCCCATCCACTATGTGGGAATCCACACAATGCTAACTAACTTTGGTGGGAGTTCTCATGGGAATAGGCAGACTGGATTATTAAAGGGGCTGTAGGAGCTGCAGTCCTGAGCCCCAGGCTAAGAGGAGTGCCAGCTAGTGTGCCCAGAGCACCTCTGGCAGCTGGCTTGAGCACCACCAGCCCATGCCATGTCACATGCCTGGCCTGGCCACCCATATGACTGCCTGATCTGCTGGGCCCCAGCACTGCCCCATCACTGCAGGCTTTGGGGTGTGGACAGTATAGATTGGTATAAATAGATGTAGAAATTTTCAGTTCCCCTACTTTTATTTTACTTTGTATCTTAGAAACTTTGCATGACCCATAGACTTCAAAGTCAGAAGGGACCATCATGATTATCTGTTCTGGCCTTTTGTATATCCCAGTTCGGAGAACTTCACTACTCAATCATAACCACTTGCTGAGTTGCTGAAGTCCTAAAATCTTGATTTCAAAAATTACAGGGATTCCTTGCTTTATTTCAAACTAGTCAGTGACTCATATCCCCAGTATAGAGGACGAGGTGAGAAACACTCAGGGTCTTTACTGAAGTGGTTCTCAACCACTGTGTCAGGACATGTTACTGTGTCGCTGCACCGTGGAAGGTGTGTCATGGAGAGTTGGGGAGATGGCTGGATTTGGCCTGGAGGGAGTGAGGTGGTGTGTCTTGTAGGATCACGGTATGCCACCAACTGTGTCTCAACCTGTGACAGATTGAGAACCACTGCTCTTATGGTCAGACCTGAGGGAAAATTCATTTCTGAAGTCCAGTATGCCAGTCATTTAGATCTTGCATATGTGGCAAGATGTGCCAGCCAGACACCTGGGAAGGAATTCTCTGTAGAAACTCAAAGCCCTCTCCATTTAGTGTTCCTCTACTCGCTGTTGCTGTAAGCAGTTGTGGATAGGCAATATATCATTGTAGACAGTCTCACTGTATCATCCACTCTAAAAATGTGTCAAGATTGATCTTAAAACAAGTTAGATTTTTTGCCCTCACTGCTCCCCGTGGGTGGTTGTTCCAAAGCTTGACTTCTCTGATGGTTAGAAACCGTCATCTAATTTGATGCCTAAACTTATTGATGATCAGTTTATATTCATTTGTTTTGGTGCCATCATTGGTCTTTAACTGGCTGTAAGAAAACATTTTTCTTTTTTACGTTCTCTTCTGAGCAAGAGGCATAAAGTATGCTTTTCTGAGAAGGAGTAAGTATGATTGTTGGAATTGTAGGCCAAGATCAGTAGAGTTGTTTTTAAAGATAACTTAAAGCTACATCCTTGGCAAATGGAAATCAGTGTAACTTCATTAACAGGGATATGTCTATGTACATTAGTTGAAGATTGGCCTGTATGGTGTTGGAATGGTTTTAAGAGGAGGAAAATCAGGTTAAATAGGTTGATGTTTTTTAAAACAAATCCCTTGGGTTTTATAGAGGCGTAGAGCCTAACATTTGCCAAGCAGGTGGTGGTTTTTATTTGCTTGCAGAATTACCATGCTTTCATATGTTACCTTGTCACTTTTCATAACTGTTCAGTTGCCAGTTACCATAAAACCAGGCCTACCATGTAAAATGTAATTGCTACTTTCACATGAGGGATGAAGGGAGGGAAGAATTGGAATGCAGTGCTGTGTCTTGCAAGAGACAATAGCATTAGATGATTTCCAAAAACTTGTTTTATAATCAGATGCCCGTCAGCAACATCCTCTGCTGTCCCTTTGGAGGCCAGAGTTAGGACATGATCTTGGGATTTTCTTTGTAAAGCTGCTGTTGATATGCTATTGTGGGTGGGGGAGGTAGGCCACTCTCATCTGGTCAGCTTATTCCCAGTCTTCAGTCTAAAAAAAGACTTGATGAGCCTTAATGATACAGACCAAGTTTCCTTTCTGCTGGGAGGTATAAGAGGGATGTATGTTCTGCTTTTAATACTTTACCAAGCAAATAACTGTTAATGTAGAGCTCTTAAACACCAGATTCTGTGACCGTCTGTGGGCAGTCATGTGTCAGACAAGATGGGTGAGGTAATGTTGTTTATTATTGGAACAACTTCTCTTGGTGAAAGAGACGAGCTTTCAAGCTACAAAGAGCTACTCTTGTGGTCTGGGGAAAGTGCCCAAAGTGTCATAGGCTAAATCGAGCAAACTTTGTTCGAGAGACCTCTTTTATCGTGTTCCAAAGGGGCACCCATGTTAATCTAGTTCAGTAAAACAAACAAGGAGTTCTGTGGCACTTGACTAACATTTATTTATTGCATGTGCTTTGGTGAGAGAAAATCCCACTTTATCAGATGCTTTGAAGATGGGGAACTTACAGAATGGGAGAATATAAATGCAGGGAAGTGTAAGTCATAGGAAAAGGTCATGCTAACAGCAAATCAAAGCAGTTGTAAAGATTCGAACACTGGGGAACAGCATGTAGAGGAAAATGAGGTCAAATCACCTGATGTAATGAGAGAAAAATCCAAATCCTAATAAAATCCAGATACTCCACCAAAGGCTCTTTCACCTGCTCACCCACCAGTGTGATTTATGCCATCATGTGTCAGAAATGCCTCAACACCTTGTATGTTAGACAAACAGGACGGTTCTGCACAAACAAATAAATGGTTACACGTCTGACATCAGAAATCACAACATTCTAAAACAAGTGGATCAGCGCTCCACTGACAATTGACTGATTGTGATAGTCAGACAGATGAATACCAGATCAAGGCTTCAAAGAGAAGCTGGTGAGATAGAATTTATTTGCAAATTTGGTCGCACTGCTTCAGGGCTTAATAGGGACACTGGATTTTTCTTTCATTACAACAGGTGATTTGGCCTCATCTTCCTCTATGTGGTGTCTGCCATTGTTTGACTCTTTACAAGTGCTTTTATTTGCTGTTAGTGTGAACTGCTCCTATGACTTACACTTCCCTGCGTTTGTTTCCTCCCATTCTGTGAGTCCCCCATCTTCAAAGCCTCTGATGGAGTGGATTTCCTCTCATGAAAGCTCATGCAATAAATAAATTTGTTAGTCTGCAAGCGTTACAGGACTCCTTGTTTGTTTTACTCATCTGCCATGTCTTTAATATCCTGGGATCAAGATGGCTACAAAAACGCTGCGTGCAGCCTTCATCTTGGTCTCCAGATCTCCTTTGTTCTTTTTGATTGGCTGTCACTGCCTCATTGATGCTCTCCTATCATTTGTTTTTGCTCTTTAGCAATAAAAAGGTGACTGCTAGAGTTTCCTGACCATATGACAAGTTCCAAAATGGTAGCCTTGTTAGCCTAGTTCAGCAAAGCAAACAAGGAGTCTGGTGGTACTCTTAAAGACTAACACATCTATCACATGAGCTTTAATGGCTGCATGTCTAGTTGGCAATCAGTAATGAGTGTTGTGCCCCAGGGGTTGGTCCTGGGGCCAGTTCTGTTCTACATTTTCATTAATGATCTGGATAATGGGATAGATTGCATACTCAGTGAGTTTGCAGATGACACCAAGCTGGGGGGAACAGTAGACATGCTGGAGAGCAGGGACAGGATTCAGGGAGACCTTGACAAATTGGAGCAGTGGGCCAATAGAAATCTCATGAGGTTCAACAAGGACTAGTGCAGAGTCCTGCACTTGGGATGGAAAAACCCCATGGAGTGCTACAGGCTGGGGAGCAATCAGCTAAGTAGCAGCAGTGTAGAAAAGGGTCTGGGGGTCATGGTAGATGGGAGGTTGGATGAGTCAACAGTGTGCTCTTGCTGCCAAAAAGGCCAATGGCATACTGGGCTGCATCAGTAGAAGTGTTGCCAGCAGATTGAGGGATGTGATCATTCCCTCTATTTGGCACTGGTGAGGCTGCATCTGGAATACTGTTTCCAGTTTTGGGCTCCCCACTACAAAAAGGGGGTGCACAAATTGGAAACAGTCCAGCGGAGGGCAACAAAAATGATGACGGGGCTGGAGTACAAGCCCTATGAGGAAAGACTGAAGGAACTAGGCTTATTTTGCCTGCAGAAGAGAAGACTGAGGGGGAATTTGATAGCAACCTTCAACTTCTTGAAGGGATGCTCCAAGGAAGACGGAGCTTGGCTGTTCTCAGTAGTAACAGAGGAGAGAACAAAGAGCACTGGTTTCAAGTTGCAGCTGGGGAGGTCGAGGCTGGATATTAGGAAAAAACTTTTACTAGGTGAGTGGTGAAGCATTGGAATGGGCTACCTAGGGAAGTGATGGAATTTCCGTTGTTGGAGACATTTAAGGCTCTGTTAGACAAAGTCCTGGCTGGGATAATTTAGTGAGAGAGTGGTCCTTCTTTTTTGGCAGGGGGCTGCACTTGATGACCTCATGAGGTCCCTTCCAACCCTATGATTCTAATGGTGGGATTTTCTCCCACAAAAGCTCACACAATAAATGATTAGTTAGTCTTTAAAAGTGCCACCAGACTCCTTGTTTGTTTGGCTGACCATCAAAGCAAGCCTTAGGTTTCTTTCTTCAGCACATGGTCATTGTGGTGAGAGAAGAAACAGAAGGGGAAGCTGATAGGGTTAACCAGGAAAAAACACTCACCTACCATGAAACTAGTGATGACTGTGAATGGCACAGTCTGAGTAAGTGACTTTCATTGTAATGGTTTTACTTTTTCTCAGTTTTCAAATATGTTATTTTTGTCGCAGATCACAGCTTTCTTACTCTTGTGGTGTTGCCAGTTCGTTCTTCTAGATGATAAACTACAGAAAAGCGATTTCTGAACTGGCTTCAATAAAATGTATTCAAACCCCCAGCCTTCACTCAAATTCAGACTGAGTAAACCACTTTGAGATTTACTTAATTACCATGTCTCTGCACTTAGGAACAGAAGCATTGCCACAGTGGATTGGATTTGAGATCCACCCTACCTAGTCTGGTATCCTGTCTCAAACAGCGATCATTATTAAGTATTCCATGGGAAGATCTAAGAATCCCACAGTAGGCAGAGGGCAGGATAACCGGCTTCCACATCAGGTCTCAGACTAACCTCTAATATTGGGGTCTCAAACTCAAGTCATCACAAGGGCTGCATGAGGACTTGTATGTTAGCTCAAGAGCAGCACCACTGAAACCTTTTCATACAATGATATTGCAAATATTGGTAACAATAGTGTCATTGTGGGCCATAGGAAATAGCTTTAGGGGCCATATGTGGCCCATGGGCTGCGTTTGAGACTCCTGCTCTGATAGAGACTTCTGTATCTTGGTGCTGGTTTAATATCCCTCCCCAAAACGTTGATTTCTTTAATTATAACTCTGGGTATTGTTGTTATCCATTTAAACGTCTAATCCCTTATTTAATCATGTTTATTTCTTGGGCATTGGTGAGTTCCACAGTTTAATTATGCATTCTGTGCAGAAGTATTTTCTTTTATCACTTTTGAATTTGCCATTTTTTAAAATTTTGCAGAATGTTCTTTTGTTCTCATGTTTGTGAGTTTCAACAGATCTTTAATATGGTATGCTTAGAACATTAGTTGAATCGTCTTCTGCGGGGTCCCCACTGACCCCCCCCAGCAGTGGAGGGAGGGGCTCACCGGCCCAGGGGAGGGGCATACACCTGTATGGACAAAAAGCGGCAGCCCAATCCAGCGCTGCCACTCTCCCCCCCACACACACCATGAGCGCTGCTTTTGGCACTGTGCTGGAGCAGCGGGGGGGGGGGGGTCAGGAGTTAGTGCAGCAGGGTGAGGGTAGCGGTAGAGGCCATAGGCTGCTTCCTGACCCCTCCTTGCTGTTCCGGCACAGAGCCAAAACCAGAGCACGTGGCTGGGGGGCGGGGGACCAGGCTGGCAGCTCTGAACCGGGCTGCTGCTTTTGGCCGGCTCGCTCTGTCCCCGCATGGGGGGGGGGGGGGGGGATAGTGGTGTGGGCCCTGTGGGGCCCCAGAACCGTGGGGCCTGGGATGGTCGTTCCTCTTGGCGTTCCCCTCCCCTGCCAGGGACGGCTCTGCTGGCTAAGGAGTGAGGGGTGGCAGCCCCACCCCCCAATAAGCACCAGCCAGCCGGAGAGCGAGGGGTAGCCCCCCTGCTCCTAGAAGCTGTGCTGTCCAGCAGGAGAGGGAGGGGCAGCTGTCCCCCTGCCCGGGTGCAGCAGAGGTGCTGCGACCCAGTCCCTGTGGGTCTGCGACCCAGTACTGCGTTGTGACCCGTAGTTTGACAGACAGTGATCTAGTCTAATTCCATGCTCAAAGCAGGACCAGCTAAATTATCCCACTTATGAATTTGTGAAGTCAGGCCTTAAAAACTTCTAAGGATAGTGATTTCACCCCCTCCCAAGGTAACACATTCTAATACTTCACCACTCTCCTAGTGAAAGGGCTTTCCTTAATATCCATCTAGACTTCCCTTATTGCAATTTGAGAGCATTGCTCCTTGTTTCTGTCACCTGCCACCTCTGAGAACAGCTTAGCTCCATCGTTTTTGGAACCCCTCTTCAGGTAGTTGAAGGGTTCTATGAAATCGTCCCATAATCTTCTCTTTTTCAGACTAAATAAACCCAGTTTCCCCACCATCTCTTCATAAGTCATATGCCCCAGCCCCTTAATGATTTTTATTGCTCTTTGCTGGACTCTTTCCAATTTGTCCACATCCTTTCTGTAGTGGGAGGCCCAAAACTGGACACAGTACACCAAATGTGGCCTCACCAATGCGAATAGAGGGGAATAATCACATCTCTCCATCTGATAACAGTGATCCTACTGGTGCAGACCAATGTTCCCTCTAAGGTGATGATGCGGCTGAGCAAGTTACGGATGCAGCTGAGCAAATTCCCCAACCAATATGGGTCCTTCCCCACTGCCTGCTAGCTGCCAAAGCATATCCATAACTTGCTTAGCTGCATCATCAGCTTAGAGGGAACACTGCTGTCATTACCATATTGTGTCATGGAAAATGGTAATGATAATGCATGCAACATTAAAGCACCACAATGTTATGTGTTTTTTTTTAAATTACTTTAAAATAAAAAAAATTACCAAAATGTCTTATTTTACTGAAAATTGATTTTTCCCCATAAATGAACATTTTTCATGACCCTTTCATTAATGTTCATGAGACTAAGAAAAATAAAAGTACCCTAAATTTGCAAATATAAACTTGAGAAACACCTAAAAAGTAAAAAAGTTGGCATGCTGCTTTTTTATTTTCTACAGCAGCCCATTTTACAATTAAAAAAAAAAGTCCTACATTTGAATTGGTTAGAAACAATGTGCCTTTTTTTGTTTTACTTAATTGGTCCCTGTTAGTATTTCATTCACAGTATACTTTATTTTCTTTCATTTTATTAGGGTTTTCTTCCTGCTGCTTCTTGTCCCTCAGGGTAGCTGTTCTGTAGGGACTAACAGTCCCCTCCTCCAAAAAAAAAAAAAAAAAAAAATCAGAATATCAACATTAGGATTCAAACCCATGACCTTCCTACCAAGAGTTTTGTGCTTTACCTACCATACCACAGAGACTGTTTAAGTCTATGAGAGCCAGGGGACTGGTATGTTCTACTTGCCTGTGCTACCTATGTACAGGAGACAGCCTGAGGCTTGTGGGTTTGAGTCCTGTGTTAGCCATGTTTCTGTTTCTTTTTCTTCTTCCTTTTTATTTTTTTAAACCTTCTATTCATAAGTAACATGGGGGCGGAAATCACCTATTTTTAGAATACCTGAGGACAGCAGCCACTCAGTACATGAAGGTAAATAGGAGGAGGACATGTCCTCCTTTTGCCAGATGTCTGGCAAGCCGAGTCCTAGGGAAGCTGCTTGCTCCCTGGCAGGCAGCGGGGGAAGGGGAGGGATGTCCTGAGTCCCGCAGCTGGGCGCCACCTTCATGCGCCCTCCAGCCGACTGCCGGAAGTCCCTTGGGGTCCCCGGCTCCCTCCGCTCCCGCACGGAGCCTGCCTCTCACTGCTGCCGTTCTTCTGGGCAGCAGGAATCTGTTCCGACAAGTTTAAAATCTCCCACCCTGAGCATATTCAGGGGAGATTTTAAACTCCAGGGAACTGCTCCCTGCCCCCTGGAAGAATGTGTGCTGAGGCTGGAAGGAGCAGCAGCTGAAGCCGTGCGCCAGAGGCAGCAAGGTGTGCGCTGAGGGGTTAGAGTTGCTGCGCCCGAGCGCACGGGCGCAGCTTAGAGACAACATTGGTGCAGACCAGTGTGCCATTAGCCTTCTTGGCAATAAGGGGACACTGTTGATTCCTGTCCAACTTCTTGTCCACTGTAATTCCCTAGTCTTTTTTAGACACTTGGTCCCCGATCTGTAGCCCCATGGGACTCTTCTGTCCTAAGGGCAAAACTCTGCACTTATCTTTGTTGAACCTTATCAGATTTCTTTTGGCCCAGTCCATCTAGATCAGTGGTTTTCAAACCATTGGTTGGGACCAGGGGTTAAAGTAGGCCGGAATGAGGGGGAATGCCGTTCCGGGGGCCAGTGTTCCAAGGCCCTAAAAATAGAAAATAGAGCCAGAACGCTGTGTTTCAGGGCCCACCTTTGAAAAATAGTAGGCCCCAGAACGCAGTGTTCTGGTACCATGTTCTATTTTTAGGGGCCTGAATGCTGGGGCCCTGAAAATAGCAGGCTCCGGAGTGGTGTTCCCTGGCATTTGGGCAGGCAGGCAGGGGGCAGGGCCAGGGTGTTCCTGGGCAGGGCCCAAGCCCCTCCCCTTCCAGGCCCTGCCCAAGCCTGGGGCCTGCAGCTGCCCTGACCCGGGGTCTACCAGCCCCACTTCCTGAGCTGCACTGCCGCCGCCGGCAACAGTGGCCCAGTTCATGCTGCGGTAGGTATTGGGGGCAGGGGGTGGGTCGCTGCCATGTGAGGGGGCTGGAGCTGGGGTCCAGGGGCCCCACCCTCGGAGTATTCCAGGGCCTCCCAAATTATACTTTAACCCCCTGGTCAGGACCCAGTACTGGGTCGCAGATCCTCAGGTACTGAGTTGTGGCACCCCCTGCTGCTGCTGCTGCTGCCAAAAACCTTTAAGACATCTCTGAAAGATGTAAACCTTGGATCTCAGTCACAAATGAGATTTTTTTTTTTTTTTTTTTTTTAACTGGATCCTGAGGGGAGAAAAAGTTTGCAAACCATTGATCTAGGTCACACTGTATCCTTTGCCTACCCTTCAAGGCAGTGGTTGTCAGCCTCTTTCAGGTTGCGACATACTTGGTGGTGTGTCGCAACTCTATAGCACACACCAGCCCACTCACCCCAGGCCAATTCCATCCATTTCCTTGCCTCCCCATGACACACTTACCACCATGTGGCGGCACAGTAATGTGTCCCGACACTGTGGTTGAGAATCACTGCCACAGGGTATGCATCACTTCCCACATCTTAGTGTCATCTGCAAACTCACCCGAGCCTCCAGATCATTAATGAAGATGTTGGGGAAAAGCGGCCCAAGGACCAACCCCATGGCACTCTGCTTGATACCGGCTGCAAGGTAAGATTGAGTCATTGATCACTGCCTGTTGAGTCAGATGATCTGGCCTACTTCCATATCCACCACATAGTCCATTCATCCTGGCCATACTTTGTTACAAAAACTCAGCTAAGCAGATCTGCTGTTGTGAGATGTACAGCCTATGAGTCTTGGTTAAGCATTAAGCATGTGGCTGCTTGTGGGAAGTTTGAGGCCTGCACATCAGTAAAGTGGCCTCTTTACATGAGCTTATCCCTCATCTTGTCTATTTGTTTAAGCTCTGCCAAACCTGTTTATCAACTCAAACACTGCATTAGTGCTCATTGTCAGGGCTGTTGCTCAGCCCTCCTGTGTTGACTCCTGCTTCTGAAATCACTAGTGTCTCTAAATCAGGGGTCTCAAACATGTGGCCCCTAAAGCTATTTCCTGCGGCCCGCAACAACATTATTGTTACAATATTGCAAATATTGGTTATATGAAAAGGTTTCAGTTGTGCGGCCCTTGGGCTAATGTACTAGTCCTCATGCACCCTTCGTGGTGATTTGAGGTTGAGACCCCTGCTCTAAATCTCCTCCTTTCTTCCATTACCAGTGCAAGTTCCAGATTATTTGCTTTTAAGAAGCTTCACTGTTTTGAAATGGCATAGGGCAAATTGAAATCTATAGCTAAATACACTTTTGTTCTGAGATAAGATCATTAATTTTTATTCACTTAAATGTGTGGGATTTTGTTTTATCTACTTTTTAAAAAAAAATTATGATTCTGGAGTAAAATATGTACACCTTTTCATTTATTTTTATGCTTGTATGTGGTCGAAGTGAGAGAAACAAGCTTAATTTTTTTTTTCCTATGGAGACTTTCTGAACCTCTTGTGCTCTTGAAATATTATTATAGGAAATAAATATGCAAAATGGATAAGTACCTTCAGCAAGGCTATGACTGTTTATTGGAGTACAGCATTTTCAAAGAGCCACCTTTAAGGGTGGAGACATTATAGGTGGAGTTTAGGTTTTGAGATATTTTTTTAACCTCCCTCTTTCACCCACAGGCATTTCTTTGTAGCTGTCTTAGGGATGAATCACCATTACACCTAGCAGCTCTTTGAATACCTTCTTAGTTATGTTAAAGCCTTGCTAAACCTTTGGAAACATTAGCTGTGCTGTGTGTCTGCTTGGAAGGTGGAATGCTGAGGCCTGTAAAATAGATTTGGGATTTACGTTAATGCTACTGGTTTTGCTGCCCCTGGATGTAGTAGATTGCTGGGTCTGTTCAAGAGTAAGGAACAAGGTAAGGACAAAAGTCATTAATATTTTCTTCCTGAAAGGAAGAATATCTTGATTTGAGAGACAAGGTGGATGAGGTAATATCTTTTTACATTGGATCATCTGCTGGGGAGAGAAACAAGTTTTTGAGCTTACACAGAGCTTTTCTTCAGGTTCTTTAATCGAGTGCAGTCAGTAGGAGCTTCATGCTTTGTTTTCGTAGTGGGATCTGAGACTTGTATAACAGTGAAAACACAGTCTTCCTTACTTCTTATCTGAAAAGATCCAGAATGTGCCTGGTGTGATATAAACACATAGGGAGAGACAATCTGTACCCTGAAGAGCTGACACACTAAACAGAGAAGACAAAGTGCAATAGACAAACTGTAAACAAAATATTTCAGGTGATGCTTCCTAAGCGTTATGTGTAACTAATCTTTGGTATTGTGTTGTGCATTTTGTCTCTTCCTACAGTACAGCCAACAAAAGAAATGTTTATGGTGACAAAAAAATCATAATTTGAGTAGATATTCAATCTTAAGGATTTTTTTGGTTAAACATCTAGTGACCTCTGCCATCTATTTCTTCTTTTTACTTTGCTATTAAAATCGTTTTTGGTTCACATTTAGAAGTTCACTGATATCAACTTCAAAATGTGTGTTTGTGTATTTTCCTTATTTCTTTAAATCTCCTAACAAAATGTAGAAATGTAGAGCTCTGTCTTCTCCAAATATACATTGCTAATTAAATTGTGTATTAAAGCTAACTTTAAATGTATTTAGGTGACCTGGCAAAAGAACTCTTCAAGGAGCTTTCCCATAATCCCAGATGTAAACATCTCATGTGACATGACACTATCACCATGCATAAGCAGACATTAATTTGTGTGGATAACTGAAAATTTTTTAGAGTCCTTAAACATTTAACTGATTGTTGGTTTATAAAAAGGCATGTGGAGGGTATTGTTGGCTCTCTCATTTCTTATCGCTATTGGAGAAATGAAATGTAGTTGCTTGTGCCTGGCTATGTGTATAATTGTTACCATTTTAAATGCTATTGGGCAGCATTTCCCAAGTTTTTGGAAGCTGAATCCCACTTCAGGAAAACTATTTCATTTGTGCTTTCTTCTGTTGAAAAACTGGATAAGGGTCAGGGAAGTGCTGTGGGGAATAGTTAAAGGATTAGAATATCTGCCTTCCAGTGATAAATTCAAGCAGTTCAGTCTGTCTGTCTGAACAAGGAGAAAGTTAAGAGGTGGCTTGAGTACAGTCTGTAGGTACCTATATGGGAACAAATATATGGGCTCTGATTTAGCAGAGAAAGGTGTACAAGACCATCAAATTGCTGGAAGTTGAAGCTGGAGTGGAAGTAAAGGTATGCCTTTTTATCAGTGAGAGTAATTTATCATTGGAACAGTTTACAGTTGGAACAGGCATGAATTCTTCGTCACAGACCATTTTAAAACAAAGATTGGATCTTTTTCTAAAAGACGTGCACTAAGAATGATTTGGGGAGGTCCTATGGCCTCTGTTATCTAGAATACTGAACAGACTACGCAATCACAATTGTTCCTTCTGGCCTTGTAATCTTCCAAGAGAGCAAGGAAACGGAGGAAATGTCCATTGCTACTGTGTCTGATCTTTGCCCCAACTTAATCTGCATCATTCTGCCCATAAGTACTGGACGACTATACAGGCATTCTAAACATTAGCACTTTACCATCTTTCTCTGGTGATTGGTTCCAGGAAGGTAAATATTAATCTCTTTTACAAAGAAAGGAAACAAACACAGAAAGGTTAAGTGACTTGACTAGAGGCTGAAGGTGGAACCTAGCAATGTGGTGGTAAGAAAGCAAGACTTTCTTGTTTTTGTGCAACACTGATTCTTTTGCACATAAGTTTGACTATAGTGGAAAGAGGGCCACATTGATTGACAAGTGGGTTAGCTGTCTCAGTTGCAAACAACCAGCTGAGTTGGAGTGTCCAGCAAGTGAAGTTACCTGTAAGCAGCTGGGGTAGCACCCATCCTTCTGCACATGGACCTGCCCCATACATCCCAAAAATCAATAGCCTGATCATGAATCTAAAGTCCAGGGTGAGGCAGAAACATTGTTTAATTTAGTAGAAGTACTTCTCTCACATTTGTAGGTCACTGAAATCAGAGGTCGGGGAGTTGCAGCTGTTGGCTTGTGGGTCCCAAAGATAAACTTTAGGAAGAGTGACCAAAAGCTGATGAATATTCTTGGCAAGAAGTTAAGTGCTGTTTTAATATGAACATTCTCAGGGATTTGTAGAGAGACATGTATCCACCAGAATCTCCTTTGTAGAATTAAAAATGGCATAAAAAGCTAAATCGGAGCAACAGTTGTATTGTATCCCTCGGCAGGTCTTCCAGCCAAGATCAGGGAGAGCTGAACCTTGGATGTCACTGTAGGCAAATCCCTCTCTGCCTTTTGAGTCCCAGCACATTGATCTCACACTAGTCAGAATGACTGGAGAAGACAGGAGTGGGGTGGGTAGCACAAAGGAATGTCTACCACTTTACCTCTTGATAGCAATGCAGCCCTGTTCAAGAGCCTAGTTTCCTTTGAAATAATAATGTTTTCATATTTAGCATTCCTTTTCATAAGAAGGACCTTCATGTAAGTGCTTGGGTAAGCAGTGATACTCAATTTTATTTGTGGGTAGGTGGTTATAGATTTTTTTAGAAACTAAAAAAAAAAAAAAAAAAAAAATACATTCTGGGGGCATTAGACTTGCTGCTCTCTTGCATGTCTCCACGTCCCTCCTTCTCTTTGTATTTTCTTTAAATGGACTGCTCTTATAGTTGGCATGCAGGAACATGAGGTTATTGCTATAAATCATATGAGAAATTTAGTAACTCTGCTGCCTAACTCTGCACATCAGGTACCTTTAGTAGAGATCAGGCAATCATGAAATTTTAAATAAATTGTTGGGTTCTGTGTTTTGCCTCCTGGGTATATCTAGACATCGTGGGGGTGAATCTCGCAACCCTGGTTGACAGATTCATTCTAGTGGTGCTTGGGCTAGCATGCTAAAAATCCACAATTGCAGATGTTGCTTTGACATTGTCTCATTCCTCCTATAGCTTCAAGGCTAGAGCATTCATGTTGCTATTTTTAGTATGCTGAATGCAGGAACGTGTCTACCCAGGCTGCACAATGCACTACCAGCAGCTTTGTAGATGCACCCTTATGGGTTCACAATTTTCTGTGTTCTCCACCGCCCCTTTTTAAATGAAAGCTGGCATTCTCCTAAGATGCATCAGGAGCTGGAGCTTTTAGAAATAATGCCAAATGTCATGAAGGTGGGCAGATCATGCATGTAACCGAATCTTTTCTCAAGCTTCTTGAGAAATCTTGCTCTAAACTTTAGATCTTAAAGTTCTTGCTGCTGGTCTTGTACAGAAACCTCCATCACCTTTCTTGTAGTTATGCTGTCAACACTCACTATTCTTAAACAGGATTCTGTTTGTTCTTGCTCCAGGGACTCTTGTCAGAAGATGCAAAGTGCTGTTAATCTTGAGCATGCCTTGACATTCTCTTTAGATTTATGTAAATAACTTTATAAGTTAGATTTGCCTTTGTTGATCCACTAATATTGTCTATGGGGATCCTGCATGCAGGCATATTGCAACTAATCTGCTCCCTTTCATCCTCTGCTGCGGCTATGCTGATAACTGAACACCTCAAGGTTCCTACGATTTATCTCTTCCCTCCCCGCACCTTGCAAGGGAGGGGGGGAAGACCCTGATTTTTAAATCCCTTCCTGTTCATTGGATAATACTGTTTATCTTGAGCGAGTTTTGATTGCACTTTTTAGTGGCAAACTTGTAAACCGCAATGATACTCTCAGGAGTACAGCTATAAAGTAAAACTCGGGGAATAAAATCTCTCCTTTTCTCTGTACAAAAGCAGAGTTTTTTCCCTCTCATGGATAACGCTGAAAAAAACTATAGCAGAAGAGTAAGGTTAAAAAATACCCATAGTTAAACCAAATAAATACTGTGGTAAGTGGAAAAATTAGCTTTAACTATAGGTATGTAATCTGGATTTCCACAACTCGAGTTAAAGCTATCACCATGTGTATTTTTGGTAACCTTGCCCTCCTGCTATAGTTTGCTTCAGCTTTATCCATGAGGAAAGAGTGCCTCTGCTCTAGTACAGAGAAACTGAATTAAAAT
Organism: Podocnemis expansa; assembly: GCA_007922195.1. Classification (NCBI taxonomy): domain Eukaryota; kingdom Metazoa; phylum Chordata; order Testudines; family Podocnemididae; genus Podocnemis; species Podocnemis expansa. Next base: position 4,868,882 of record ML682015.1, on the reverse strand, counting down.
ATTTTTCTAATCTGCATTATCCTAAAATTTATTAATAGAATATTAGGATTGAAAGGGACCTCAGCGGTCGTCTAGTCCATTGTTTCTCAACTGCAGCTCCATGGTGTTGGTCCTTGCCATCTCCCTCACACGATATAGGAAGCCTAAGATCTCCTTGACACAGTATGAGAAGCTGGTACCTTCCTGTCAAAAAGGCTGAGAAACACTGATCTAGTTCAACCTCATGCTCAAAGCTAGACCAACTCCAACTACTAAATCATCCCCAGCCAAAGCTTTAGCGAGCTGGGTTTTCATGCATGTTTTAAAAATTGTTGCATTTCGGTTTTCTGTCCATGGGCAAAAGAAGCCTTTATTGTCATAAAATTAAATCAGGTAAAGCATAATTAACTGCCAGTCATTTCATGAGCATTTACTTTAAGAAATTATAACATTGATTTTAGTTGGGTGTTGAGAATGAAAGAATTTTCACCATCTGTTTTAAGAAATGGCAAAACTGCTGTTTTCCCTTTTTAGATGGCAATGGTGAAGTGAAATCCATTGAGAAGAACCTGCTGCAGAATGCTAAGCAACAGCAAAGGGCATCTGATTTGCTGCAAAATAGTTGTTGAGCTTGTATGTAAACAAAAGTAGGAGGAGATCTAGGTGTGGTTGGAGACAGTTGTGCAGCAGCAGCAAAGAAGCTCAGCGCCAGGATCTATGAATCAAGGGTAGAGCACTCTTTGAAGAATCTCTGTGAGAAAGACAGAGAGATCTATCTAAATCTTCAAATCTATCCATTTTCAGATAATGAACTAAGTGATGACTGGGCTATGGTGAATTAAGAATTAGAAATCATATAGAGTCTGTCGACTGATTTGCTATTGTCCTGTGGATAGCTCCATCCAAGGGCTTTGCAAAGCAAAATATTTAATTTATAAATCAATACTTCTGAGCTATTTTGAAATTACCTACAGATTGCAGCAAAACGATATGAAAGAGTGGTGAGTGTATTTTAATGTGCTTATGCCAAATTGAGTGATTAGATGAAATTTAACTTCCTTGTTCTTTCATAACTAGAAGTTCCTCCTCTCCCACTTCAAAGAAGGAAATCTATAAATCTATTTTTACACTGGAATCACGGAAAGGCCCTTCGTCTTCCTTACTGGAATGCATGTTAGTCATTCAAGTCAACTGCTTTTTTCTGCTACATCTCATAATTTCTATTCATTCAGTATATTTTACTGTTCCCCGTTATTGTTGCATTGGAGTGCTTCTTGATCTTTAAATATTTATCCACATAACACCCTTGTGAGGTAGGAAAGTATTGTTATACCCATTTTACAGATGGGGAGCTGAGCCGCAGCAGGAAATGATATACCCAAGATCACAGCGGAAATTTTGTGGAGGAAGCAGAGACCTGCACTTTGGTTTCCAGAGTTCTTAGCAGTCTGACGAAGTGGGATTTTTCTCCCATGAAAGCTCACGTGATAGATAAATTTTGTTAGGCCATGTCTACAACTAAAATCTTGGTTCAGACTTGATTAGTCTGAACTAAGTAGTTAGAACTAAAACAAAGCACAGCTAGTTCGAATTAAAAGTTAGTTCGAACTAAAATGGTGCTTAGTTTGAACTAAAAAAGCATGGTTAGTTCAAACTAAATATGCAAATATTCTGCATCTGCTTAGTTTGAAGAAGGCAAAGCCTAGTGTAGACAGGGTTCAAATTCGTTCATATTAAGGCTCCTTAATTTGAACTAATTTGCTAGTGTAGACATAACGTTGGTCTTTAAAAGTGCTACGGGACTCCTTGTTTGTTTTTGCTGAACTAGACTAACCTGGTTACCCCTTTTGGAATTTAAGTACTGGGTTATCTATAGTATGCTTATTTTCTGTCATCTCCATTTTAAAATACTCTAGGTACTGGAGAGTGAAAGAACATGACTTTTGGTGGCCAGAGAGATGATGCCTAAGAAGTTATGAGATGAAATGCTGGGGCACAGAAGGTTCTGTAGCAGTTAAGGTATAGACTATGCTGAGGGGCAGAAGCAGTGAGTTTAGAGATGGATGGGGAATGGAGAATCTGAAAGGTCACCAGTTCAGATGAATGGATTTGAATCAAGACAGTGGTTTGAGATGAATGAATGTACCTCAGGTGCTGATATAGGCTAGTTAATGTTCTGTAAAAGAGTCTTACTTCATATTGATTTTCCAGGTAAGACACTAGTTAAATGAAAGCAGAATATTTTGGAAGGGTACAGACTGTTGTGGGGTTTTATATCAGGATAACAAGGAACACGCTTAAGAGATCCAAAGGGGCAGCCATATTAGTCTAGTTCAATAAAACAAACAAGGAGTCCTGTGGTACTTAAAGATTAACAAACTTATTTATCGCATGAGCTTTTGTGGGAGAAAATCCCACTTTGTCAGACACTTTGAAGATGGGGGAACTTAAAGCATGGGAGGAAATAGATGCAGGGACATTTAAGTCATGGGACCATCTTTGAAATGTCTTGATGAAGTGGAATTTTCTCAAACGAAATGTATTTGTTAGTCTTTTAGTGCCAGAGGACTCCTTCTTTGTTTGTTTTTGCACTTGAGAGTTTCATTAATGCTGATTAAAAACTGCTGTCATGTGTGATTCTCATTGATTAAATAAAACTCAGCAATAAAGAGAGGTTCAATCCCATGAGAAACTAATGGAGTCAACACCTTTTCCCCTATTTGTTTAATGCTAACTGTGCTTGCTGATGATGACTTTGTCACAGAATAACTCTATGATTTTATTTAGAGTGAAGCAAGTATTGTAAAGTGTCATTTTTAAAAATTGTACGTGATTCTCCCTATAGATTTTCTTTTTTAAAATTGAGACATTTATGTGCCAGCTAGAATAATATAATAATGGAGGTTTAACTCTCTTAGTCAGGTATTAATAGTAAGAGATGCTTAAAATGTCTCCTGTTAACTGACCTCTTAATAGTTTTGGTAAAACTGGTGATGGTGCCTTGGAATGATCTGATCTTTTCAGCTGCCAACCAGGGCTGTGATTTTAGTGTTAGTAAGTAACTGGACCCTTGCTCCCATGCAGAGCCCCACTGACTTTATCTGGATCTGCTGGATGCTTAGCACTTAATCAGAATTGGATTGCTTATTTAGCTGCCCTAAATATGAACATACAAGCCTAACTTTAAATAACCATTTTTTAAAAAGCTTATACAAATCCCTTTTTGGTATTCTAAAAATAACTAATCTGAACATTAGTCAGACATTTTAGTCACCAAGAGCTTATGTAACTGCAACATAAAGAATTGCCTAATTACAGTCATAGTTACTGAAAAGCCTGCCACATCATTTGATAAAATTTTGTCATAGAATCATGGTAACATACTGCACTAATCATGGACTCATTGGAACATACAGTATGTATGGCCACATGTGTTTAAAGGTAGCTAGGAGTGGAAGAATGAAGCATGAAATGTTCATTCAAATAAGGAGTATGTATGGGGATTTTGTTTGTGGTTTTTGTTCTTTTTTGTTCTAAAGAATAAATTAATCTCTGGCCAGGCAGCTCTTTCTTCAGTTGTATTCTTATTGGACTTAAATCTCCCCCCCCCCCCCTTTTCTTAAGTCAGTTTATTCCCTAAATATCAAATTTTTAAACATAAGTATTTGGAGCACATATTTATATCCTACCTGTTGTTGTTTGAAAGTTCAAGTGTGTACAGATTTCAGAAAGTAATCTTACTCTCCCAGTGGGGCTCCAAACTCCACTGCCTTTACGTTTGGGGAGTCACCTACAGTGTAATAGACATGTTCAGGCTTTTGTTGAAAAAATGATTACTTGTTGTCTGCTTGTAACCATTCTTTGAGATGTTACATACGTTCATTACACAACCAATCCTTCTCCTTCAGTGCACTGGAACCTACTATCTATAGGTTAAGAAGGAGCATGGTGACTCCAAACATTTAGATTCTCATTATAGAGTGCAAGGTGATGGGAGGATGGAGCTGCCCTTGTGATATGCTAGGTAAAGTTCTTATTGCATGAAATGCATGTTCACTTCTAGTATAATGGACACAAGTAATACATCATGAAGAACAGCAGTTTCAAGAGGTGAGTTTTTTTTGTAATAAACAGTTACATTTTGGGCAAGGAGTGGGCAGGGATTCCTTTTCAATTCTGCATCTGATACAGCACTTTGAAATGGACAAATTAGTGGCTGTGGAGGGGATTAAGGGTTAAGCTGCTTTTGTTTTTGAAAAAGACTGACAGCTACCTAAAGGTGGTAGTCATCCAGTAAAGATATAGGTGCCACTGGATCAAGTTAGAGCAGGTTAAGGTGTGAGAGCATATAATGCCCTTAAGGGTTTTTCTAACGCTTCAACAGCTTGAGTTCACTGAAAATAGTTTATAGCAGCAGCTTTTGATAAATGTGCTTAGAAAGCTTTAGTTGCTCATCGAGGCTTTTCTCTTTGCAGAGTTAAGTGTCTCTTCTGTGGATTATATTTGCCACTTTATTAAATGATCTATAAAATGGAGATCCTTCCTTGTCTGCCTCTCAGAAGTATTGTGTGTTAGAATATGTCTTCACTGAAAATCTGGATATGATGCTCCCTAGTGTCTGACCACTCAAGTTGGCCTAGTTCCAATAAGAATACATGAGTTACTCAAGTTGCTGCCTCTGCTCTGTCATTGTACTCAGTTGCCTGAGATGATAGGATTCCAGGAGCATATCCCAGAGTTTTAGCACAGTATTAATTTGAGCTGCTGTCTGGATACTTTGACATTGTATTAATTATGAGAGTACTTGCTGTTCACATGTATAGACATGGGCTTAGCTCATTAACTCACTGAAAGCCGCCATTCTGACATCGCATGGTCCAGATCAGTGTCTTTCCAACTTCTTTCTCAGGACCCAGTCGGGGGGGGGGGGGGGGGGAAGAGGCCTGTGACCTGACAATGACATCTTTAAGCAGTGCATTCCAGACTATTGGCAGTGGTAGCAGTTGGTGCTGTGACCCAGTTCCTGAGGGTCTGTGACCCAGTACTGGGTCCCGACCCTGTGTTTGAAAACCACTGTTGTAGATTTCTTGTCTGCAGCCTTCGTTCTGATGCAGAGCATGGATTCAACTTGCATCAAATATTAATGTTAATGTTACTCACAGTAATGGCATGTGTAGAGTTTCGCTGTTTAGCTTCCTTAATGGTAAAGACGTTAGTCAATTATTGTCATAAGGACACTGAAGACTTAGTAGATCACAGCTTATTCATTTAATTGGGGTAGGTAGACCGTTTCATTCAAACACAGCATGGAATTGAAAAAGACAAGTTTAACAAAAGAGTATGGACTAAGTAATAACAAGTAAAATGTGTAAAGGTAGCAAATAAGGAAAAACACAAACTCTAAAACTTAATATAGCAAGGTACGGTCTTGTTCGAGATGACGACTGTCATCTAGAATCTCCTTTCCGGGGGGGGGGGCGCCCCCCCCCCCCGGAAATCTGGCCAGGACTTATCACAGATGAGGTCGCTTAGTTTCTTTGATTCTTGAGCTGGAAAAAAGTGGAATCTATCTCTGTTCCTTATATCCTTAAATGAATGTTTTTGTCTTACAAGTGAGGAAGGCCTCCTGAGGATTCAGTGTCCTGTGTCTGGAAGTGGGAGGGAGAACCCAGGTTCAGTCTCTGTCTCTTGATTCTGCTGCTTGACGTAATGGGTTTGTTTACTGCTAATATGTAAATTGAGGTGAACTCACATTCCTTTGTCTAGGACAGACCTGTTTATTATTTTTTACCTTGGCTAGGCTGTCTGGCCTTAAAATGTTTTAGTAACAGCATTCAGAGGGAATGCACAATTTTGCATATGCCATTAACATGTGCATTTTATCTCAATGTTAATAGGTTGCATGTTATTAACTATCATATGATGCCTTGCATTAGTGTGTAGGATGTGAATTCACAGGCGTCTAATGTCACAGGGTTTCTTTGCCTCCGTGGGTTGCACCTTTTCATCTGTCTGCATTCTGGTCTCTAGTGCCTTGACCCTCCAGAACAGCTGTTCTCAACCACTGGGATGGGACACGGAGGGGTGTCAAAAAAATTAGCAGCTCAGCTTCAGACTCCTGCAGCCCACCACTCTCTGCTGCCCTGAAAAGCCTGCTTTAGCTGCACAGCACAGGCGGCAGCCAGGGTCATGTGTGTAAAGGGATTTAGGGGCTGCAACCTAGAGATCCTGGGCTTGGGGGAAGGAGGCCACTTCTTGGCCCCATCAAGCCAGGCTGCCAGGCCACCAGCATGCACTGGCTTGTCTGCCCCCACCCAGGTCCCAGAGTGCTGCGTCACCAAGAGTGCCTCAGCCTCCCAAACACCACTGCCACCACCAGGTTTTAGTGTGTCATGCAGGGCAACATCATCTATCAGGTGTGTCATGAAGGAGAAACGGTTGAGAACCGCTGCTCCAGAGGACCATTCATATACTGGCTGCCAGAAATTCTGTTGGTCTGAAGCATCCAGGCTTGAGACAGACAAATTCTTTTGGCATGGGGCTGAAATGGCTTCCCACCATTGGCGATAGTCCCTACAGGAGAAGCATAGAGGCTAGTCACTTCTATTTATAACTGGTATCTACTGCTGGCCTGTGGTATGTGCCACAAAAAGCAGAATATATCCATCCACCACAAAGAGAGGGCCTTTCCCCATTCAGACTACATACACGTTTAGTCTCTTCCCACCTTGTTGCTGTAGATCTGGTGAACCACCAGCAGGAGGTACTGAGATTGCTACAACCCAACATCAAGTATTTTTAACCTGTGGATGGTGGTTTGTGATCATTGTTTTCTCTTCCTACATAAGCTGCTTTAGCTCCCTTGTCTTAGCCTAATGGGCCTCATTATTTTGAAAGCACCAAATATCTGCCTTTCATACCCCTGCTTCTAGTAAAAACAGCTTTGCCATGTGAAGGCAAGGGATGGGGAGTTTGAATATGAGAGGCTATTATAGGTGCTGGCATTTTGTAAGAATTTTATGGGCTTTTTATAGGTGTTGGGAACTGCATTTTAAGCCATAACATTTGTTTTGGCAGGACCTTAACTTTCAATGCCAGCTAATTAAGAGTAGCTATGTTCTTGAATATCATTGCATAATACTGCAGTAGAACTTCTTCTCTTTGAAAAAATCTAAAGTGATACAGATATGTTTAGTGTCATGTATTGAATGTCTTTTAAAGAAGAGCTCTGTGTAGGTCAAGAACTTGTCTATCTCACCAACAGAAGCTGATTCAACAAAGGGTATTACTTTCCCTGTCTTGTTTCTCTTAAGGAGTTTTACAGCAATCTTTCAACCTGTTAAATCTTGTAGAAGTCTTTATAAAATAGAGACTAGTGAATCTCACCCCATTCCTTTGGAGTTTTGCTATGCTTGCATGCTCTAACTTAATTTTGTATTGCTGAAACTATGTAATCTTGACTTTTGCTAGCATCTGCTTTAAACCACTCTTTCAGGCTGGGGAGTTCTAGTGGTGGTGTCTGAGTGTGTGTAAAAATAGACTGATTATATAGGACTCAAAGAATTCTGTGCTCTGTGTCACAGGCTGCTCCTAGACTCCTATCTGGTGTGCCACTGTGACCCCCCCCCCATTTGCACTCCTGATCCCTGATTTATCTCGCTTTGCCAGGTGACTACTCACTCCTGAATCAGTCCATGGCAGCCTCCTGCATGTAATTGGTTCCAGACAGTGGGTGTGTGCCCTCTGGCCACCTGTGGGATGGTCCCCAAGTGATCATCCTCCCTCCTCAGATACCAGACTGGGAACTCCCACCCTACAGAGATTGGGACCCACCCCCCAATCACTGTAGACCTGTCTGTCCCTTTATCAGAGAAATGAATGTACTCAGCCTTCCTCATTCACAAATTCTAAAGTCCTCACAGCTTTGGGTAAAATAAACACTACTTGATTGATTAGGATATTAATTTAAGTGAGTAGTGTATAGTAAATCAATGCACAATCACGTAAAGGAATCAGGAGTTGCCATTAGCAAAGAAAAGAAATAAAGCACATGCTAACCTAAAAATACCACTACAGTTATGCTCATCTCACCATTCGGGTCTGGCTATGATGTTTGCAGCCATTCTCTGCCTATTTCTAGACTGGGCCCGATCCTTTTTCTTTCAAGATGGAGAGTCTTTGGCAAAAAGCCACTCTCAGTTCAAACTTTCTGTATTTGTTTCCAGTCTTCTATCAGCTTCCCTCCCTTTCCTGGGCCCAAAGACTACAGGCAGGTAGCTAACCTCATTGTCTTCCTTATCTTCTCTCAGTAGGTGCTTGCGATACTGATAGAAAACAGCTCTGGCTGTGTCCTTGCTGATGGCGAACAACTCTTGATTGCAGGGGTGGCCAAACTTATGGAACTCAAGAGCCATACAACTTGATTATTAAATGTTCAAGAGCCACATTGAGGCTTATTGCCATATTTTACCTTTTCCAAAATTACCAATTTAAAATTCATTGCACACTTGAATTTTATCGTGAAAAGAGGGCAAGTATTGATCCGACTAATGTCAGATTCTAATAGTTACTTAAGATTACCATGAAAACTAGGCCTACGTATGCAGTAAAAACTTAGCTTCTCCCCACCCTCTCCAGCCATTCCACCACTTCTCCTCACCCTCTCCAACCCCCTCCCTAACCCCCAGGCCCTGACACTGAACCTCCCTCCCCTCCGGGCGCTCTTACCTGGCCACTCCAGCAGCTAGACACAGGCTGGGGCTCCCCTCTGAGCATGCTCAGGGCGGGAGATTTAGAACCCCTGGCTGGGACTTGCTTTCCCTTGGCCTTCTTCAGCAAGCCACACTTGTTCATTCAAGAGATGCATGCAGCTTCCAAGCTGCATTTTGGCCACCCCTGCTTGTGTCTCTCTCCCCCAACTCGACCCATGTAAAACATGCTTCACATCTGCATACCTACATGATGCAGTAGGAAACATGATACCATAATCACACAGCAGAGTGTTCCAAAGGGAACCTTGCATGGCATGATTTGCATCAAACCATACAATTGTATTGCAAAAGTGAACAGAGAAGTTAACGTAGATAATAACCTTGGGATGCACGGATGGACATCCCATGACACTCCACCACATAGACCATACAATGTGGGCAAATTTCAAGTGATACTGTTACTATAATTTTCTTTCATTCTACTGCATCTGTACTGCTTCTGCTTTTATTCTTTTTAACAGGACTTTAAGTGCATAAGTGAATGTTGTTGTTTTTGTAATAGCCAGATCCAGGTTGTTTTAAAGTTCATATTTAGTTGCACTTGTTGTTTTTTTTTTTTTTTTTTTGTTCGTACAACACAGAGCTGTGGTAAGATCCCTGTCTTCAGTCAACAATGTCAGTAATCTTTCATTTGGAGATAACATTTGGATTGAAGTATTCTGTGCCAGTGTTTAGAAACCTGTTCTTCTGAAGAGGCTTTTCATGAGACATTTAAATTACCGTTGGGGTATTCCCGAATAATTAAGAGCTTCTTAGATTTTTTTTTTTTTTTTTTCCTGCACAGTTATTTGGTATTAGCAGTTTCTCACACATGGTAAAATGATGCTTAAAAATTGCCTGATGCCTTTTTGAAGATGTGAAGGGAGAGCCCATGACTTCCATCTTGTACAGTGGGTGTAAGGAAGCTTTGGCAATTTAATAAGACCTGCTGTTTAACTGTGTATGGACCCAATCCTGCCAGCTTTGTCAGGGCTCATTAGCCGTTTTTCTTGATAGCTAGAAGGCAGTACCTTTACTGGGTGCAAGGAAATGAAGATCATTTACTACTTAGTTCATCTGTTATTGAACAGAAAAAGATATTTCCTCTCCTGTGTTTGAATAATAATTCTCTTAATTTAGTGTGTCATTTGCTGTCTCTCTCTAGATTTCATATTGGGTGGGATGAGCCTTTGATAGGAAGTTAATTATTTGGTAAAGATAACATACATATCTGTTGCCTGCCCTTCCTGATTCACAGGAGATTGTTCATAGTAGTGGGAAGAGTAGTTTCCTTTCCTTTCATTGAATAGACCATTTATAGATGCATCTATTAAGTGAGTATACCCATTTTTTGATTTAAAGGTTCTTTAGCAGTTTGAAGGCTTCTGAGATGGGGTGATCTTCCTATTTCCAGTGGTATTTCCCATGGAAGTAAATGGCCTTCTCTAGAAGAAACAAAACATTTTTGGAGCGTTAGTGCTTTTGTGACCCAAATATTAATCTCAAAATCAGATATGATTACTAGACATGCAATGTCCAGCCCTGCAAAACCAAAATTTGGTAAACTACTATGAAGCTTGCATCTCCTTGCATATAATCAGCAGTAATAAAGATGCAGGGGCAAGCATGGAGTACAAAACAATGATGAAGCAAGGCAGGCAACCAAAATCAATATGGTGGAAATTATGGAATGAAACTGTTTTGATGCAGAGGACAGCACATTTGAATCCTCTGATAATGCTCATGAGTGGCAATAGTGTATGCCCTGTAAATTTCATAGTTAATCCTTGTCTATGTACTTGCTATTGCACATGTAGAATTTTCCATGTCTAGAAAGAATTAATATTCCCGTTGACTGTTCACCGTAGACTGAAATTAGATGGTTGGTTAGTTGTAACATTTGCAGATTTACCGGCTGCTGTTATTGACAGAGCAGTTTGACATAAAGCTGTACCACAGTGATTCCCAACCTGTGGGCCGCAGACCCCCAGGGGTCCGCATCCCTCTTCCAGGGGTTCTGTGGCGCTGCCTCCCCACCACACCCTCCCCAGGCTGGAACCCAGTTGTGATGCCAATGCTCCTGCCACGGCTGGATCCCAGCGAGCATGGAGGCTGCAGAGGGCAGGATGCTGCCCCCACTTACTGGCTGCTAAAGCTGGCAGCAGCGCAGCTTCCCTCCCCTGCAGAGGCTGGCTAGGAGCCATGCCCGTAGCAGCCTCCACTATCTGGCAGGGGAATGGGGCAGTAGGCGGATCCCAGGCGGGGCAGCGAATCATTCCCGTGCGCTACGCCCACCAGGGGCCCCATTCTCTTGCTGGAAGTAGGGGCTGCCGTGGCCATGGCCCCCTGCTCGGGAGCTGCCTGCAGCCCCATTCCTCTCCTGGGAAGCAGGGTCCCCCCGGGCAGGGAGCCTTGGCCGTGGCAACCCCCACTCCCAGCAGGAGAATGTGGCCGTGGCTATGGCTCACTGCCCCTGCCCAGGAGCTGCCTATGGCCCCATTCTCCTGGACAGCGGGGGCTGCCACCGCCAAACCTTCTCCTCAGCAGGAGAGTGGTATGGGCAGATTCTGCTGCAGCATGTTGCCGCAGGGGGCCCTAAAACTTTTTTTTTTTTTTTTTTTTTGTTCCTCAGGGGTCCCCAGCCTTAGAAAGGTTGGGAATCTCTGCTCTACGGTAGTTTTAATGATGTGTGCTCAACACTGTGGGTCTCAGCCTTTTGCTGGTTGCGACATACCTGCTATATTGTGACACACCAGCCCCACCCCCATCTCACCAGCCAAATTCAGCCAGCTCTGTGGCTCTCCGTGACACGTTTACCACTGTGTGGTGATACAGCAATGTGTCCTGACACAGTGGCTGAGAACCACTGCTCTAGAACGTGACTGTAGCCATGGAGCTCTTCTAGTGCAGCCTGGAAAGTTTATAAATACCATAATTGATCAAACATGCTTTAATGCAGGAATGATGCTTTAGAGTTATGTTGGGAAAACTTTAAGCAGCCATATCCATGTACAACCCTTAGAATACTGTCACTAATTCTAAAGAAAAAAGTGGTAGAAAGCAGTTTAGTTTTTTGGGTGGATTGAATCTTTCTCGTTTACTTCATTAAGAACATAGTCAGCAATAAGAGTGAAATGTAAACGAATGTCAGAACCCAAACACATTCCTACTGAAACTTGTCATTATAGGAGCAAAGGTGCCTATTACACTAGTTCTTACCAGAAAGAATTTTGCATATGTAAATAGTTTAGATTTTGTTTTCAACCAAACACAAAACAAAGCAAATGTTAACTAAAAGTGTTTTGGTACTGATTTATTTTTAAAAGAATCAGTTGAATATTTGAATCTAGAGCTTAATTCATGAATATTTTCACAAATAAAAATGTTGTTTGTAATGACTGGTGAAAGCTTATGATGTGGCTTAAGTATCTAAATCACCATCATGTATTTGTGAATGTTTGTCTTGATGTTTTCCTTTATTTTAGCACAAGTGTTGTGGACTTCAGTGTTCTGTTCTTCTGCTTATCAAGTCTTTTAATCCAGTGGTGAATCAGAGCCAATAAATAGCATGTGTTTTAAATGACCCTAACACAACTAGGGAACACTAAATAGCTGAAATGAACAACTCCTGAACAGCCAAAAGGCTGAGAATGTATTCGTCAGAATTGCTTTAACACTGATGGCAAACAAATACATTAACCAAAATCAGGATTTTTGTGCAAACTTTCAGAATATAAAAAGGGGATAAACTCATAATAAATATTGTTTGACAAGCTCTATTTATTTAGCTGCAGTAAATGGTCCAAATGCTCCTGAACATGCAACCTCTGCAGCTTCACTGAAGTCAAAGGGATTGCAAAAGGTGTGGGTCTGGGCAAAACTTTGATCCATCTTATTCACTTGTTCCAAAGGGGGCAGCCGTGTTAGTCTAGTAAAGCAAAAAAAAGCAAGGAGTTTTGTGGCACTAACAGATTTATTTATGTATTTATTCTCTAAGTTTCCCTCTTCAAAGCATCTGACAAAGTGGGATATTCTCCCAGAAAAACTCATGTGATAAATAAATCTGGTAATCTTTAAGTGCCACAAGACTCCTAGCTTTTTTTTTTTATTCACTTGGTCTTTGTGTAACACTGCGGTCCAACCTACAGCTGGGGCCCTGTCTCAGGGGCTGGGCCTTAGCCCTGCCCCCCCCCATTGCTGGCCGGGGGGGAGCCCTGGGGCAGAGAGCAATCCTGCCCTGGCACCATTTCAGTCAGTCTTGGGGGAGGGGGTGGCTGGCGCGTGGCGCAGTGGCCACGATGCAGCCCCTCAAGGCTTCACAGGCCCTGGAGAGCTGCTCTAGACCACAGCAGAGACCATGCCATCTGGCCCTACTCCTAGGTGGAGCAAGCAGGTGCTGGCCTGGCCCCCAGCTGGCCCAGCACCAGGGCGGGGCTGGAGCTCAGAGTCAAGCATCTGGCTCCAGGGCCTGCTCTGTTCCCCACAGAGTCTCCTGCCAATCCTGAGGCTTGTTGGGGGCTCTCTCACATTGGTCTAGAGCAGAGGTTTCAAACTTGAGGCCTGTGGGCTGCAGGTGGCTCCTAAAGTTATTTCCTGTGGCCTGCAGTGACACTGGCATTATCAATATTTGCAATATCCTTCTGTGAAAAGGTTTCAATGGTGAGGCCTTCTGACTAATGTACTAGTCCTTATGCAGCCCTTGTGTTGATTTGAGTTTGAGACCCCTGGTCCACCATCTTTCTGGAGACCTTGCAGCAGCCACAGTATGGAAATAGCATTAGTACATTGGGAGGGGAAACTATGGTTGGGTTTTTTTGACCGACTTCCAAGATGGGTTCTTATACTTCAGTTCCCACCAGAAGATCTGCTGTACTTAACTGTACGCCACTTGGCTGAATCTTTATTTTAAAAAAAGGAAATAAACCATTTTTATGGCCAGACCAAATATGATTGGTGGTTCCTATTACTGTTGCCATGTAGGGCAACAATTCTGACTTATTGTATCATGTCTAAACTTGCAAATTATGTTTAGGAACTTCTGTAATTTTAAGCAGTCTATTTAGAATGGATTCATTGTCTGAAACTATAACATTTACATTTAATTTATTACCACCTGATTAAATATCATTTAATTTCTTACCACCCGACTGCAGCTTATATACCAAAATTTGAGAGCCACTGAAATATGTCATTTAATTTCCCCTTTCCTGAAGAGTGCCTCTGAAGATCAGAAAATTGCAAATACTCATTTAAAGAATATTGCGTGAAAAATTCATAAGGATATATAGGCTGTCCATGTTTGTACTTTCTTGCTCTTTCTCAAGGATGTTGCCTCATCTTCAGGGCTTTCCAGCTACAAAACACAAAAGGAGAAATGATATGCCTGATTGAGGGAGAGGTTTAGAATAGGTATATTGGGTCTATAGGGATGGTATAATAGCTTTTTCTCAGCATTTTGTCTGATGAAAATTATAGCTTATAAAACTTGTGAAGTTTAATAATCAAATTAAAGGTGAGGCATCAGTCTTTCAGTTCCAAAATGTGAGCATTCAAAATGCAGGTGGCCAAAGGGCAAAATTTGATCCTTCTTTAGCTTTTTATATGCACTGTGTTGCAAACCTCTCTAGTAAGACCATAACCAAAAATGTACGTAAATGTGATGTTTGAGCAATTGATTCCCCTGAAAAAAGTATGTGCCATGGAATTTTGTTTCATTGAAGTGCACTGTGTTACTGAAGAGGTTAGGAACCACGGTGATAGAGGGATCTCTGATGTCCTATTACACAGTTCAGTTGTATTCAAATGATTTTTGTTTGACTATGGTTTAATCTCCTTCAGTAAACTGTTGAACATGGCACTGAGTGGTGAGATATCAAAATTCACAGAAGTAATGGCACTAAAATACATTGTAGACTGCAAATGTGTGTACTTTATTTAAATCAGACACACATGAAAGATTTTTATTTAAGGAAATTCACAAACAAAAATCTTAATGTTAGCAAAGGTTTCTCCAGTACGCTAAACCATAAAAAAATCAGGAAATACAAAATTAAGTATTAAGTCAGAAAGTCAAGCACTCATGTTAGGAAAGGGCAGAATTTCTAGTCTCACCCCTTGATTCTCCAAATACTACAGTCACCCTCGCAGACTATGGTACCCCTTCTCCTCCTCCTCCCCCTTGTTTGGTCTCTCCTGATTACACCTCTCAACTATCTCACTTTCTCTGCATTACATTTGACCTGCTATACACACACCCCAGGCCCTCTGAGAATAAAGTTCAAGATGTTAATAAAAACTATATTTTCTAAATGAAATGGACAAGGAACCATCCTGCTCCTTTCTCCCTTGACCTTCTTTAATAGCAATTCAAATGTCTAGTAATTTTCTATTATAATTACTTGGGGGAAAGGCTGCCTTCATCTGATTGTATTGCACTTATAACACATACATAATCTTTATTCATCCTCTTTGTGCGCATGCATTATGATATGGCCTGAAAATTCCTCTTTTCTCTCTTTAAATCACACACAACTGACTAATTCGGTGCCTAGGATAAATGTGCTCTAGGAATTAATTGGGGTTGTATATTGAAAAAACCTATTGTCTTCATGATCTCTTATTTGCTGTCAAGGATGGAAGGTTTGTAGGAGATTATGGGAAGAGAAAAGATGGTCTTGTGGTTACTGCAGCTGAATATTGCCATAGTGACTCGGATTCCATATCTGCCTCTTCCACTCAGCTCCTAAGTGATGCTGGGTGTAAGTCACACTTGAGTTCACAGATCACCACAATTTCACATACTTATAAATTGTATCATAATGCATACACAAAGTGTCCCACGTAAGGTTTTCTGAGTAATGCCGGGATTCAAGACATGTGGGCAATGTAAGAAGCCCATGCCTGTGGACGACCCACACAGCAACTGTTTACTGTGCCTTGGGGAAGCACATCTTGCAGAGAGGTACAAGATTTGTCGGGGGTTCAAGCCGCAGACTCAGGAAGACAGACTCCAGAGACTTAAGCTCCACATAATGGAGGAAGTGCTGCACCCCACTCCTGGTGATTCGGGGTCGAGCACGGCACCGTCGATGCGGAGTGCTCCGGCGTTGTCTGCACTGAAGCCCAGCCATTCCAAGCTGCACCGGGAATCACAGCACCGCTTGCTGTCTCCGGTGCCGGCGAAGAAAAAAGACAGACAGGGGCGCTCTCTGCTTCATGATACGGCGTGCCAGAAAGACGCTGGTCAGAGCTGCATTGGCCTGACCCACTCCCAATGTCCCCCCTCGGTGCAGGATCGAAGGGAGAGACAGCGCAGCCCGGCTTCGACCTCCTCACCCATTAGGGACGTTTTGGAGGAGGACATAGTGCTGCCATCTACGCCAGAGGCCTTTGCGACAGGGCAGGAGCTGTCTGGGCAGTCGGACTCTAAGACCCTGGTACTGATCCCCACCGTACTGAGATCAGTACCGTCACAAGGGAAGCCAACCCCCCTCTGTGCCGCAGGCCGGGACTTGGGCTCGGCACCTTCTTCTCCACTGCGGCACTGTTCACCAGTACCGCCGGCCATGGTGGCAGCGGCTTGAGCCCCTCCGTACTGCTCCCTGGTGCCGTCTCGGCAGGGTACCTCGCCATCTCATCGGCACCGAGATCACCGCGACAAAGGTCGGCACTGTTCCCCAGTACCGTCATTCTCGGCACCGCCTTGGTCTCTGCGGAGTAGCCCTTCAACAAGCTCCGTGGAAGAGTCCAGACCACGGGGTTCGCGCAAGGGTGCCACTATTCAACCCTCCCAGCCGGTTCCTGTGGCACCTCCATTCCACCCCCAATGGTCGGGTTGGCGACCCGGTGTACAGTGGCCCTTCAGGACACCATGGGCTTTCCAACAGGGTCAAGACTATGGTCCCGGGGCCCCTGCATCGGGGTTGGATGTCAGACCACCCCCATCTGTTACAGTGAGTGCTTCGCCCAGTACCGGTGAGGCATCGGACGTAGAATCTGTAAGGGGTGACCACGACCAAGCCAGCCTGGCTAGCGGGGGCCACAGCACACAGTCCGGAGCTCAATCCGGTGGTCTGGAGCTCGAGGAGTCATCCTCATCCCTTCTGGACAAGGCAGTAGCAGGGGCCAAGCCCTTGTCCATTCTGGACGATGCGAAAGCCCATCAGGAACTTCGCCGCCGTGTAGCCAAAGGCTTAAACCTACAGGCAGAGGAGATTGTGGAAGACGCGGATCCCATGGTGGACATCCTCCTGCCAGAGGGCCTGAGTCGCATCACCCTGCCTTTTATTAAGATGGTGCAAAGCATCACAAGGACATTATGGCATACGCCGGCCTCCATTCCTCCTACGGCCAAGCGGATGGAGAGAAAGTACTTTGTTCCCTCTAAGGAGTATGAACATTTTTATTCACACCCTCCCCCAGGCTCATTAGTGGTGGACGCGGCGAATGAGCGGGAAAGACATGGTCACCGGGGCTCGACGCCCAAGTCCAAGGAGGCAAAGAAACTGGACTTGTTCGAGCGCAAGGTCTATTCAACGGGGGGGGCTGCAGTTGAGGATAGCTAACCAGCAGGCTATTCTCAGCAGATATATGTTTAATGCTTGGTCAACCCTAGAGAAGTTCTCGGACTGACTGGAACAGGACTCTAGAGCAGCCTTGTCCGCCTCAATTAAGGAGGGAAAAGTGGTTTCCAAGGCTTTATTGCAGTTGGCCTTGGATGCAGCTGATGCGGCAGCCCGCTCCATGGCTTCGGGGATTACGATGGAGAGAAGCTCATGGTTGCAAGCATCGGGACTGCCTCAGAATGTACAGGCCACTATTCAGGGCCTTCCATTTGAAGGACCTGAACCGTTCTCCCAACAAACAGACTCCTGCCTACAGACCCTGAAGGACTCTAGGGCCTTGATTAAGTTGCTGGGGCTCCATACACCAGCAAGTCAGAGAAAGCCCTTTAAGCCACCACCTCCCTCACAGCCATATCACCACCGCCAGGACGATGATAGGTGGAGGGGTGGAGGGGGCCGCAGGTCCACTGTTCGCCAGCCTAGTGGCTAAGGGGGTTCGCAACAGCCAGTGGGCCAGAAAAAGAACTTTTGAGAGTCAGCCCGAGGACGACATACCAACCCCTGAAGATCCAGAGACTCCTTTGTTTGCCAACAGACTTTCTCGTCACTTACCAGAGTGGCTCGAGGTTACGTTGGACCATTGGGTGCACAGGACAATTCAGGAGGGCTATTCCCTCCAATTTTCTTCATTATCCCCTGTTGGCCCCCCCGGCATTTCGACCCTTCCCGCAGGACCCTGCACACGAGCAGCTACTGTTAGAGGAAGTTCAGACCTTGCTCTAGAAAGGGGCTGTGGAAGAGGTCCCTCCCAACCGAAGGGACGAAGGGTTTTACTCCCATTATTTCCTTATCCCGAAGGCAAAAGGGGGTCTGCGACCGATTCTAGATTTGAGGTGCCTTAACTGTTTTCTTCGGAAAATTTGGTTTCGCATGGTATCCCTCTCCTCCATTGTTCCCTCTCTGGATCCGAGCGATTGGTACGCCGCCCTCGACTTACAAGACGCGTACTTCCGCATTCCAATCCACCAGAGACGCATGAAGTTCTTGTACTTCACGGTGGGCCAGAAGCATCTACAGTTCACCGTGCTTCCATTCGGTCTTTCAGTGGCGCTGTGGGTGTTCACAAAGTGCCTGGCGGTAGTAGCGGCTTTCCTCAGAAGAAAAGGGGTTACCCTCTTTCGGTACCTTGACAGTTGGCTGGTCCTGGGTCGATCGTATCATGAGGTTCTGTCCCATTTATCAATGACACAATCCCTGTTCAATCGACTTGGCCTCTTGGTGAACACGCAGAAGTCGGTGTTACTGCCCTCGCAAAGAGTAGAGTTTATAGGGGCGGTCCTGGACTCGGTGTCCTCAAGGGTGAACCTCCCGGTCTCCTGCTTCCAAGTGATCAGGTGGGCAGTGGACTCCTTAGCGAAGTTTCCCCTAGCCTCTGCGCGGGAGTGCCTCCGCTTGCTGGGCCTTATGGCAGCTTGCACATTTGTGGTCAACCATGCCCGCCTACAGATGCGCCTGCTTCAGTTGTGGTTGGCAAGTGTGTTCCGCCTGGCAAGAGACAGTTTAGACACAATGGTCACAGTGCCAGCATCTGTGCTAGCGTCCCTTCGGTGGTGGAGTCGCAAGTCCAATCTCTGCTCCGGGGTTCCCTTTCGACTTGCCCAGCCATCAATTCACCTAACGACGGATGCCTCGGACATAGGCTGGGGGGCGCATTTGGGCCGTCTCAAAACTTGGGGCCTGTGGGAAGGCGGCGACTCCCACTTGCATATCAACATCAAAGAGCTCAGAGCAGTGCGCCTGGCGTGCATGGTATTTCGAGATCGCCTCCGCGGTCGAACAGTGTCCGTACGAACAGACAATACCACTGCGATATTTTACATCAACAAACAAGGGGGCACCCGTTAAAGGCAACTCTGTCAGGAGTCCATGAACCTGTGGGAGTTTTGTATTCGTCACGAGAGATGCCCAGTAGCTTCATACGTACCAAGCCTCCAGAATTGTTTGGCAGATGAGCTCAGCAAGAAGTTTCTCACGAGTGGTCTCTCCACCCGGAAGTGGTGGAGTCTCTCTTCCGGCGGTGGGGTTGTCCCCATTTGGACCTGTTCACTTCACAGATCAATGCCAAGTGCCAGGAGTTTTGTTCGTTCAAGGGGCTAAGCCCGGGTTCGAGGGCAGACGCCTTTGAAATTCATTGGACGGACGGCCTGCTGTATGCATTTCCGCCAACGCTGTTAGTCCCCAGGGTGTTGCAGAAAATAAAGGAGGAGAAAGCAGAGGTCATACTGGTAGCCCCAGCGTGGCTGAGACAATACTGGCTCTCAACCCTCCTGAGGCTGTCGCGAGGCGATCCTGTCCAACTGCCTCGGAGGCCGGACCTATTATCCCAGGACAACGGCCTATTACATCACCTTAGTCTGGAGGCTTTGCACCTCCATGGGTGGTTCCTTCGTGGTTGACGGGCAGTGAGCAGCTGTGCTCTTCTCCGGTGAGGGAGGTTCTGTGTGGGAGCACGAAGCGTTCCACAAGGGTCACGTATGCCGCCAAGTGGCACAGGTTCGTGTGGTGGACTATGGATAAAGGGAAAGATCCAGTCGTGCTTCCTATTCAAGACATATTAGATTACCTCTGGCACTTAAAATCTAATAGGCTGTCGTTGCCATCTCTCAAGGTCCATTTGGCAGCAATTGTGGCCTTTCGTCGGGTCCCTGAGCACATCTCACTGTTCTCGCTCCCTATAGTTAAGAGATTTCTGAAGGGGCTGTCAAAATTGTACCCGTCAGTGAAACCACTGGTGGCTCAATGGGACTTGAACTTAGTCCTCTCCCAACTCACCAGACCCCCGTTTGAACCGTTGGCAGCATGCTTGCTGCTCTATCTCTCTTGGAAGTTAGCATTTCTGGTGGTGATCACGTCAGCCAGGAGGGTGTCGGAGCTGCGAGCTCTGGCAGAGCCCCTTTATACACTGTTCTTCAAGGACAAGGTACAGCTGCGCCTCCACCCAGCCTTTAGGCCCAAGGTCGTGTCACAGAATCATGTTAACCAGGACATTTACCTGCCAGTTTTTCATCCTAACCCTCACGCGTCGGAGGAAGATAAGCGTCTCCACACCTTGGACGTGCGCAGGGCATTGGCCTTTCATTATTGAAAGGGCAAGACCTTTTTGCAAAACGCCCTAGCTTTTTGTGGCAATTGCAAACAGAGTACTGGGCCAACCTGTATCCGTGCAGAGGATTGCCTCTTGGATTGTGGCTTGTATCAAAGAGTGTTACAAGCTGGATGGTAAATACCTTCCACGGGTGACCGCCCACTCGACAAGGGCCCAGGCAGCATTGGCGGCATTTCTGGTGGGAGTCCCAATCGCAGGTATCTGTAAGGTGGCAACGTAGTCCTCGCCACATACCTTCACGCAGCACTACGCCATCACCCAACAAGCTTGGCAGGATGCGGTGGTGGGAAGGGCGGTGCTGCAATCGGTGTCCCTGTAATGTCTCCCGCCTCCAAGGTAAGGCTAGATACTCACCTACAGGGTAATGGACAGAAGCATCACTCAAAGAGGAAGAAGAGGTTACTTACCTGTAACCGATGTTCTTCGAGAGGTGTGCTCCTGGCCATTCCAATCCCTCCCGCCTCCCCTCAGACAGACTGGGGAAGAAGGAACTGAGGAGGGAAGGGCCGGTTGGTTGCTATATAGGGAGTGGCTATGGCGCCACTCCGGGGGGTGCTACAGCTGGCCTTGCAGGTACTCTAAAGGAAAAAAGTTCCAGTGTGCTGTGCCCGGGGCATGCAGACACCTCCAGGGGAATGGCCAGGAGCACACCTCTCGAAGAACACCGGTTACAGGTAAGTAACCTCTTCTTTTGCTCTGTGTGAGGAGAATCGAGGATAATGTGACCAAAGAGAGAAATCTTTGAAAAAAGATTACACTTGAAACTGAAGCTCCAGATATGACAAGCTGTGTTCCTTAGCGTACGAGTGACCCTTTCAAACAGAGGCTACGGTACCCTTCAGATTATTTTCTGTTATGCAACGCAGTTGGAACAGGTGAGGAGCTGATTCTGATTTCTTATCCACAAGCTTGTTCTATAAAATTGAATCAGTTTACTCCTTGAGATTTACACTGGTGTGGGCAAGGAGAGAATTTTTTTTTTTTTTTAAATGCCCATGAGAATCTCCCAATACTAGTCCACTCCCATGGTTGAATAGAGTGAGCTATTGATGTTCAGCCAATGGTGTTGGTGGGTCACAAACAATAAAAACAAGATTTTTAGGACCTTCTTGGAAGCCTGAGAGTGGGAGGTGCATTTGGTAAGGCTGACCATTTCCTTTCTCCCCACCATACAACATTTTACTAAGTCTAACCTTATTTGCAATTAGTGTCTGGTCTACACTGCATATTTATTAGGTTATATTGACAGTAAATTTTAGACAATAACTGTTGTGCATTCAAAAAATGAACAGCTTCACTGAATTACATACTACTTTTGTTATCACTGTGATGCTTTGATCTCATTTAAACTGTGGTGATTAGTACAAATGTAATTGCATTTTAAGTAGCTCAGCTGTTAATCTAATCACCAGCACAGCATGGAACATTTTTTTCCTCTTCACCCTACTGTGATATTTCATTTTCAGAAGTAAATTGAATTTCTAGTATGATGTAAATTTACCTGCGCTGCCAAGTAACTTGCTGATCATTCCACAGCGATACAATTGGGCAATTGAATGAGTTGAATTTGTTACTGAAACACAGTGGGGCTGAAAACATGAAAGATTCAGAAACACTTCCAGATAACTTGGATGATTATCTAAGTCTGTCTTGTGCATCCTGTGTCTAGTGAGGCCCAGGTTCCATTCCAGTGACCGTTTTGCTTGATGACATGGAAGGCGTTCAGCAGCCTAGTTACTCTCTTACGAGTTTTCTTCATTAGGTGGAACGAAGGGCCCATCTCATGTTCTGGTGTTGAGTCTGTACCAGATAGTTTTATTTTGTCAGGACACATTACTTCCTTTTTTGTGTCTTAGCAATTTGCTGCCACTTAAACCATAATAGGCAGGCTTCAGTTGATACCCCTGCAGGAAATGGTGGTACTGGTCTTCAGTGGTTGTTGCAAAAGCTCAACATGGAGTTGTTCAGGTTCCTGGAGCATACCGGCTCCTCTTCTCCTGTAGTTGCTATGAGAGAGTTTTTTTTCTGTATACTTTGACTGACTTCTCAATACTACTGTGCACTTTCACATGTAAACTACAAAGTGTGTACAATGTTTTGAAGTGGTAGATTATGGCATTCCAGTGGAGGGATTAGAGTCCTTTTGTCTTAAAACTGCACAGTGGGCTGTGTGATCTCATTCCTTGGAAGATCCCCCGTGTTGGTGGGAAAAGTGCCTGAAGAAGTTATCCTCACATTTCACTGCCTTTTTCAAGAAGTCTCTTCCCTGTGGGTGAGGCAGGGAAAGACAAAGATAGCATAATGTTTGAGATGCTTGGGGCTGTATTAGGAGTGGATCTACTTTTCTACTTTCAACGGATGAAAACTGGTTAGGAAGCAGTTTGGAGGTTAGCGGATCCAAGCCATCTGGTCCTGGCTGCATGGGTGAGATTTTCTCTCAGTGGAGATAAAATTAATATGGGGAGAGGGGATAGCAGCTGCTTATCACCTTTTGTGCGATTGGGAGTAATACCTCCTACCAATATAATATTATCCTAGATTACCCAGAGAAGGGGATTATTTGCCTAGCGGCACAGGCACCAATACACGATCTGGTGATTGTCTCACTCAGTGACGCTGTATCCTTGCTCAAGCCTGAGAGTAAGATGCACTGGGTAGACCTAGGGAATCCATAAAACTCTCACATCAAAAAGCAGGGACGTGCAGAAGAGGCCGTTGTCTAAACTGTCCCACGAACACCTTTTAGATTGTTCCAGTACAATACGTTATACTTCAGTAAAATTGTGACCAGTGGCCAGTAAAGATGATTCGTGTCTCCATCCTTATTGGTCCACTGCCATTTGCAATTGACCTATTCTGAAACTTCTGAGGAGAGACTGAAAAAAAGGGTTTGTGCTTAATCTGAAGAAGAAAAATGTGAGGGGTGACATAAGACTTCAAGTCCGAAAGGGACAAGCCATGAGAGTCTCGTTCAGTAAAGCGAACAAGGAGTCCTGTGGCACTTTTAAAGACTAAGAAATATATGTATTGCATGAGCTTTCATGGGACAAAATCCCACTTCGTCAGACGCTTTGAAGAAGGGGGAACTTAAAGAAAGGGAGGAAATGTATCCAGGGAAGTGTAAGGGTCATGGGATCAGGTCAGACTTTAACAGCCAGTCAAAGCAGTTGGAAAGATTCAAACACTAGGGAACAGCATACAGAGGAAGATTAGGTCAAATCACCTGTTGTAAACTTTTTTTTAAAAAATGGGTGATAATTAGTTCTTATCCAGTAAGATTCAGGATAGATGTTTGGAAAAACTTCCAGACTATAAGGTAAGGAACAAATTACCTAAATGGTTGTGGAATTTCTGTCAATGAAGGTTTTAAAAACAGGGTAGACATGAACTGGTAAGGGCTCATCTGGATCAGAGGTTTTCAAACATTTTCTTTCTGAAACCCCTAGCGTGCTATAAAAAGTCCTTGGCCCACTAGTGCCACAAACTGATTTTTTCAGCCCTGCTCTGGCACAGCTCAAGCTTCAATCCCCTCATGGCAGGGTTTTGGCTTTCTCTCCTGGCTCCCAGCTGATCTAATGCTTGATGGACCCTTTGCCCTTGTTTACAGCCCCTAAAGGCTACAGATCCCCAGCGCAGAACAGCTGGTTTAGATAATACTTAGTCCTGCCTTTGTACAGGGGATTAGACAGTTCACTTATCATGGTCCCTTCCAGTCCTACAGAAACTCACCCTCCTTTCTGTACTTCAAAATCATTTAAGTGCAACAACTAAAAGGTAATGGATCATCTCAGTTGCAAAAGTCACTCTTAAAATAACACTATTCTACGTTCGGGCATTCTAGTGTTCTGGGAAAAACAGGTGTTAAGTTCATTTTCTGGTATCATGATCAATTTTTTAAAAATATTTGTTTGCACATTGTTGATTGATTAATGTTTAAAATAAGTTTAATACAGATGCTTTTGCTGCAGTAGATAAGCTTTTACTAGGTGTGTTTATGGCTATTGATTATTTGTGTAATGAGATTAAATGAACAATTCACATAGACTTTGCATTTATTGTAGTTGTCAGTAAAACTATAATCCGATTAAATGTGATACCTTCTCTTGCAGTGACCCGTATGTCAAACTTTCCCTGTATGTAGCAGATGAGAACAGAGAACTTGCTCTGGTTCAGACAAAAACTATAAAAAAGGTAAGTGGTGTTTCTTATTTCAGTGTATTCTGGAAGTCTTGAGAAAGCTGGAGCATGTTTCTTCCTTGCGTGATATTATAGCATTGATTTAAAATATTGTTTATGAATGTTTGAATGCATACTGGATAATACTGTATTTTCTTTTATTTTTTCCCTTCTTAAATTCTACCAAGCTAGCCAAATGCAGATTGAGCCATAAAGCAGTTATATAAAACAACTTGTCAGTGGTGGTTTGTTTTGAATTCCAAGGTATCTTGCTTTTAAGATTTATTTAAAAACAGTAAGCTATTATCAAATAGCCCTGCAAATAGTGTAGTGGCTAGTGCCTCTGCTTAACATGCAGAGGGTCCTGGGTTCAATTCCCAGGGGGTTGGACTTGATGATCTCCTGAGGTCCCTTCCAGCCCTATGATTTGATTTGATTTGATTTGAAATATTCTTTAACAAATTGGCACATTAACCATTAATTGACTGTTAAGAGACTGGTCTCTCTGAGAGTTTTCTTTCCCAAGTTGTCCTAGATCCATTTGAAAATAATTGATATGGACAAAAAAATACAGGGCAGACTTGTAAAGTACTGAAATATCTGAAGATATTTTAAAATATCATTTCCAATTGGAAGCAAACCTTAAAGATATATTTTTTTCCCCCTTAGTACGGTTTTCATTTCAAACTTAAGTGTAAAGGGACACTATTGGATCAAAATTTTAGAGGTTACTGTACCTTTATAATTAAAGCTAACTGGATGTTATGGCAAAAAAGGGGAAAAACTATAATTTTAATGAAGATTAAAACAAGAGTCATGATCCAGTACTCTATCCTATTTTACAGTAATAATTTTAAACTTTGTCTGTTACTTTCTTTGATATCATAATTTCATTTGATTGTCGTCCCCCCCCCCCACTATGTAATACCCGATTTCTATGTTGGTTTTCATAAGAGTTAGACTGTAAACTGCCAAACACCTGAAGTATCTCAAACATCACATATGAGGAGAATGCTATGTTCCTAGGTCGCTAAATAGGTAATCAGTGGTGTTCAGTAACAATACTTCAGTGTTCTTAGAAGCCTTCTCAGTGAAGTTCTTCAGTGCTGTCTTCTAAATGCAAACATCCAGACTTTTTTAGAGTTAGTGTTCAGATCTTCAGAATAAAGTAAATTACATAATTTGGGGTGAAAGAGCCTGATCCGCCGAATAATGTGAACTAGTTTTCTGATAATTAGACTTTTTTAATTAGGAGAAAAACAAACAAAGGAATGCTGCGGCACTTAAAGACTAACAAATTTATTTATTGCATGAGCTTTTGTTGGAGAAAATTCCACTTTGTCAGATGCTTTGAATTGAAAGAAGATGTCATTTTTCTTTTCTTTTTCTGGATTCTGTTTCTCAGAAGTTCTGTTGCCTTGTTGGCATAGTCCAAAGCCATGGTGTTTTTACAGGCATGTTTTCAGTTTGGGTTGAAAATCATGAATTATTATGGCACAAGGTTGTGTTATCCTTCATTTTGGGAGCTCTAAGGCTTTATTTAACAAAAATGTTGCTGAAATGGCAAAACCCAAACAGAAGATAAACCTTGAGTGTTGGAATGTTTCATGGGAATTTGGATCAAAAATGGTTTTATCAGAAAGAAGTACAGTTTAGAAATTTTCCCTTTCTGGAACATTTTTTCCTGCTGGATGGTCTGAATTTTTGTATTTTGATTTTTTTAAAATCCTTTTGTAAGAAAATCTAAGTCCTCCTGGGATATGCCCTTTGTCCATATTGTTATACAAGTAGACCATTCTATATCTCTTTATCCTGATGAAAATTGTGTTCTCAGCTTCACCCACCAAAGTTTAATGTGATGCTGAATTGTTGTGTGACAAATGATACCATTCACTTTAGCAGCAAAATAATAATAATGTAGAGAGACAGAGATCAAGAGTTCACTACTTTTTAATGTTCATTGTACCCATGAACCCTGAGAGGAAAGATGCTGAATACTCCCCCTTTGCGAATAAAATAATTGTTCTGGAATAAGATGTGGTGAAATAACATACATCAGTCAGTTTCCCCATGTAGTCAAGACCTTATGGATACTTGGGGTGCATTGTTAATTGCATAGGAGTTAATTTGAAGGTTGAAAGGAATTTCACGTCTTTCTCCTTAGCCTCTGATTTCCATTTGTTCGGGTCTTGGGTGGCTGCAAGTTTAAATGTCATTAAATGTAGTATCTTTTTTGCTATTTAACATTTAGCTTTCTCCTTAATCCATTCTCATTCCTCTCTGCTAAGTCTAACCTTCTGATGGTCTTTACTGTAGAATTTAATTAAACACTATTTTACAACCGTTTGTCATTCAGTGATGTCCAATCTTTCTCAAACATTAGTCTTGGTCTTATATTGGGGAATAATGTGGGTTATTCCTTGTTGCTTCTGCAGTCCAAGCACACTATATACATATACAGACCCTGCAATCCTCCAGTCTTGCCCCGTCCCCCTCCGTCCCCCAGTTTCCCCTGGGCCACCTTTCCACCCCTGCTTTTTCTAAGGGTCCTGTAATTCCCTACCCTCTTTAGCCAGAGAACTCTTGTGTTCCCTTTATTTCTTCATCAGAACCACAAGCTATGTCTGCATTGGCCAGTTAGTCTGGACTAAGCATGCTTAGTCCACGCTAATTTGGACCAGGTCTGCACTAGCTTTTGGCTAGTTTGAATTAAAAAATTTTTTTTAGTTCGAACTAGTTAGATCGAACAGTAAATTCAAACTAAGCACTTAGTTTAAACTTTAGTTCAAACTAGCATGATGTAGTCATACCAGTTCGAACTAGGCATGCTTTTTAGTTAGGGCTAAAAAGTTAGTTCGAACTTGGCCACACGGCTAGTTTGAACTAAAAAGTTGCGGTTTGTCCAAACCAGCCTGACGTAGATCTAGCCATAGAAACTGGAAGGGACCTTGAGAGACCGAGTCCAGTCCCCTGCGCTAATGGCAGGACCAAGTACCATATTAAACCAGCTGACACCTGACAGGTGTTTGTCTGAGCTGCTCTTAAAAATTTCCAATGATGGAGATTCCACAACCTGCCTAGGCAACTTATTCCAGTGGCTAATCATCCTGATAGTTAATTTTTATTTAATGTCCAACTGAAACTTTTCTTGCTGTAACTTAAGCACATTGCTTCTTGTTCTGTCATTGTCAGTTAAGGAGAATTTTTTTCCATCTTCTTTGTAACAACCTTTTAGTTACTTGAAACTGTTACCACGTTGCCTCTGTCTCCTGTTGTCCATACTAAACAAACCCAGTTCTTTCAGTCTTCCCTTACAAGTCAAGTGTTTCAGACCTTTAATAATTCTTTTTGCTCTTCTCTGGACTTTCTCCAGTTTCTCCACATCTTTTGTGAAATGAGGTGTCCAGAGGTGGACACAATACTCCAGGCTGAGGCCTAATCAGCATGTAATGCAGAGGAAGAATTACTTCTTCTTCGAGCAGTGTCCCTGTCTGCTCCACTCTAGGTGGCCAGCCCCGCACGCCAGATCGGAAATTCTTCAGAGCTGTGCTAGGGGTATCCCAGGTGCTGCAGCAGGGGTCCGGGATTCCGTTGCTGACGTGCCTAGGCGCCCACCCCCCTTCAGTTCCCTTCTTACCGCTCCGGTGGTCAGACGAAGTACACAGCTCCTGGCGACATTCCAACGGCCATTTTAACGGCCATTCACCTACCTGAAGAAACAACAACAAAAAAAACAAAAATAGTGAACAGAGACAGAACAGAAGAAGGAAAATAAAACCAAACTCAAAACCACACAATGAAGTTTTTAAGTGCACCGATGCCGCCTCTGGGTTTTAAGCGATGTGCTGCATGCCACGACGCTATGCCAGCGTCTGACGGTCATGCCGAATGTATCAGATGCCTGGGCAAGAGCCACCTTCTCCAGAAATGCCCCCACTGCGAAAGGCTCACTACGAGAGCCCACAAGGAAAGGCAAATGAAATTAAAGCTTCTCTTGCTAGAGGGCTCTCTCAAGCCGGCTTCCGATCCTGGCCAGCAGTGCTGCTCCCCGCAGCTGCATAAGCGGCGAGCTGCAACTTCATCCCCCACGCCTGCTAAAAAGGCAAGAAAGGGGGAGAAAGAAACAAAAAACAGGGAAGCTAAGCCAAGTTCCTCCCGTGGCAAGGAGAACTGGACACCCAGGGCAGGAGACTGCTGGCACAGTAACGCAGTCAAGGGGCATACTGACCCCGACTGTGGCTTTAAATGCATTGCAAGCACTGGCACCCACAGCACAGCTTAACATTGTGCTGGTGCCATTCCCACAGCCGGCACTGTTGGCCACAGCAGCATTCCGGTCCTCCACAGCAGGCATCGCTGAAGGGGAGGCGCCGAGTGCAACGGCACTGAACACAGCGGGTCCCAGTGGTGCAGAGCCGAAAGTGGCACCGCTGCCAACTCCAGCGGCACAGATAGGGCTCGAGCAGGGGGAGCAACCATTGACAAAGCCTCAAAAAAGATGGAGAAGGGAGTTACATGTAGAGAGGCAGGAGGAAAGGGAGTTCTCCTCCTCTCCCATATCTCCCCTGTTCAGCATGCATTCTTCAGATGAGGAAGCCCCCTCTCTCACCTTTTCCAGTGAGGGATCTGTGCTGTCTGAGCCAAAATCGCCAACTCCTAAGTCACCTGGGCAAGACGTAGATCCTCCCAGGCAATCACAGTCAAACACTACCTTTGGCACACCATGGCCAGTTTGGAATATGCCCTGGCCATATCCATGCCCATGGATGAATTGGGGAACCTGGCCCTAAATGGGTTCAATAGTGCCTGGTCCCTCATTGCCTATAATGGATGGGACCTGTCAATACTTACCTTTGACAACAACAACACAACAGATGCAGCTGGTGATATAGCCAAAGAACCATGCAGAAGAACAGGAGGAACCAGATGAGGACCATGGTCAACACTCGAAAGCTGAGGAGACAAAACAGTTTCAGGAGTTGTTTAAGAGAGTCACTGACAGCTTGGACATACCCATTAAGGATCAGGAGATCACCAGACATAAACTTTATGAGATCCTGCAGTCCTCCACATCAACCAAGGTGGCACTCCCCATGGATGAGGGAATTATGGATCCAGTGAATCAGATATGGCAGACGCCAGCCACGGCTGCCCCCAACCAATAAGAGAGCTGATAAAAAGTATTTTATAGCACCCAAGGTAAACAACTATCTATTCATGCACCCTCATCTAAACTCGTTAGTTGTCGAGGCAGCGAATCAGAGGACCAGACAAGATCACAATAAAAACAATGTAACTGACAAGGACGATAAAAAGCTTGATTCGTTAGGCAGAAAGGTTTCTACAACAACTACGTTTCTGCTGAGGGTCGCAAACTATACAGCAATACTAGCGAACTATGACCATGAGCTATATACCAAACTCTCAGAGGTACTCACTTTGTTACCTGAGAAGAAAAAGGAACATTTTAAGGTCTTAATAAGGGAGGGTCAGCTTACTGCAAGGACGGCTCTGCAGGCATCCCTTGATGCAGCGGATGTGGCGGCTCGTGCTGTCGACACGGCGATAGTCATGCATCGAGCGTCGTGGCTTCATGCGGCAGCATTGTCAAAACAGTTGCAGGCGACAATCGAAGACCTGCCATTCAAAAAAGACAAACTGTTTGCGGAAAGAACGAGCGAAGTCATGCATACGCTTAAGGATTCCAAGGCAACCCTCTGTACTTTAGGTATATACCCTGCGAATGTTAGAAGGAACCAGAGATTCCATGCATATAGAGCCAGATACTCCCAAGCTAATTAGGGATGCAGATGGGAGGGCACTTGCTGTCAGCCGAGACACGAACAATGCTGGAGACAAGGACCACAATCGGCAGCTAATCCCCAACCATCGGGGCCCAGACAACAATTTTGAGACATTGGTCAAGAGTTCTCCCAACCACCCCATTCCAGCGGACCTCACTGTCAACGAGTCACCTCACAACTTTCACGACAGACTTCTCCCATTTTTCCATCGTTGGGAGGAGATTACATCAGACAAGTGGGTCCTCAACACCATTCTCAAGGGATATGTCATCCCCTTTCTATCAAGACCCACTCCACAACACCAAACCCCTACCCCGTCCCTCTTCAGGGACCCATCTCATGAACAATTGCTGGCTCGTGAGATAGAAAATCTTCTCAGCATGGGAGCAATAGAGAGTTCCATCACAACACAGGAACAGAAGATTTTATTCACATTACTTCCTTGCAGAGAAGAAGTCGGGGGGTGGAAGCCTATCCTGGACCTCAGGAGGCTGAACAAGCACGTACAGATAGTGTTTCAAGATGGTGACAATTCCAGGAATACCTCCCGGCGCTGGAAAGAGGTGACTGGTTGGCTTCCCTCGACCTCAAGGATGCCTATTTTCATGTCTATCCACCTGGGGCACAGGAGATTCCTCAGATTTATAGCATCAGGTACTCACTACCAATATACTGCAATGCCATTTGGACTCTGCACGGCGCCAAGGGTCTTTTCAAAAATTATGGCAGTGGTTTGTGCACATCTACGGACTATCAGGATCACAATATTCTCTTATCTAGACGACTTTCTGATAAAGGCGGTGTCTTTCACCGAAGCCGAAAGGGCAGTAAAAGTCACTGTAACAACCCTGCAGTCACGAGGGTTTGCAATAAATTGCAAAAAGTCTTCCCTTCGCCCGTCACAGGACATCCTGTTCACTGGGGCAAGAATTCAAACACAAGCGGCGCGAGCATACCTCCCATTGGGAAGGTACAAAAGTATCCTGAGTCTGGTTCAAGTGGTCAGGAGCTCTCCCATGGTACAGGCACATACCTGTATGCAACTGCTGGGACACGTGATGGCCGCTACATCACTGGTCAGTTATGCCAGACTACGTATGCGACCATTCCAACTATGGTTCGCAAAGGACTTCAAGATAGGCTGCCAGCACTTAAACCACAGACTGTCCCCGCCAGAACCCATAAAGGAATCGCTGGTCTGGTGGACAACATGCTAGAAGGGGTTCCTTTTCAGTCACCACAAACAGACTTAGTAATGACAACGGATGCCTCACTAACAGGTTGGGGCGCACATCTTATGAGTCTCACAGCCCAAGGAAAACGGTCGCCACGAGAGACACGCATGCATATAAACAATCTAGAAACGAGCAGCCTGCAAGGCATGCAGCTATTTCCTACCTATCATCGCAGGGAAAACACTGAAGGTCCGCACGGACAATATTACATGCATGTATTACATCAACTGCCAGGGAGGGGCATGATCGATACCGCTGTGTCTCGAGGCGAGGAGGCTATGGGAGCTGTGCCTGATGCACAAGATAGACATCTCTGCCATCTACCTTCCAGGCAAAGACAACACCATAGCGGACGCACTGAGCAGATCTTTCAAGGTAGCCCACAAGTGGGAAGTATGCGACAATGTTATAAATCAGATTTTTCAGCGGTGGGGTTTTCCAATCATGGACCTATTCGCCACCAGGACCAACAAAAAAGCCACAATTTCTGCTCCAGGGCAGGCATAGGAACGGGTTCATGCAGGGACCCATTCCTCATCAGCTGGAGCAGGGGCCTCCTATATGTGTTTCCCCCGATTCCATTGATTCCCAGAATGCTTTGCAAAATTTGACGAGACAGGGCTGTTGTAATCATGCTAGCACCAGCCTGGCCCGGACAGACTCGGTACGCGGACTTAGTCCGGATGTCACGGAGAACCCCGATCAAGCTCCCGATAATACCGGACTTATTGACACAGAACAGGGGACAAATCCTACATACTCGTCTTTGCAAATTACACCTGGTGGCATGGTACCTGGATGGTACAATGAGTTAGAACTACAATGTTTCCAGAGTGTCAGAGAGATCCTCCTAAACAGCAGAAAGATGTGTGTCCCTGTCCCTGCTCCACTACCCGCCCTCCTCCCCTCTACTTCGAAGTGATGCAAGATCTACAATTGTGGGGTCTTTCCTTCGTGGTAGAGAGGGAACTGAAAGGAGGTGGGGGGCACCTAGGCACGTCAGCAACGGAATCCTGGACCCCTGCTGCAGTGCCTGGGATCCCCCTATCACAGCTCTGAAGAATCTCCGATCTGGCGCGCAGTGCTGGCTACGCACCTAGAGTGAAGCAGGGACAGGGACACGCATCTTGAAGAACCTTGGCTACTGCACAAGGGTGAGTATCCGTCACTTCTGGTTTCTTTCGTACAGTACTGCTGCTAATGCATCCCAGGAATGCTATTTACTTTTCTTGCAACAGTATTACATTTTTGACACACATTTAGCTTGTGGTCCACTGTGACTCCCAGACACCTTTCTGCAGTACTCCTTCCTAGGCAATCATTGCCCAGTTTGTATGTCTGCAATAGATTATTCTTTCCTAAGTGGAGTACTTTGCATTTGTCTTCTGAATGTCGTTCTGTTTACCTCAGACTATTTCACCAGTTTGTTCAAATGGTTTTGAATTGTTATCCTGTCCACCAAAGCACTTGCAACTGCTCCCAACTTGGTATCATTTGCAAACTTTGTAAGTGTACTCTGTACGCTATCATCTACGTAACTGATGAAAATACTGAATAGAAGCAGACCCACAACTGATCCTTGCAGTACCCCATTTGTTATGCACTTCCAGCATGACTGAACTTTTGATAACTGCTCTCTGGGAGCAGTTATCCAACCTGTTTTGCACCCATCTTATAGTAGCTCCATCTAGATTGTATTTCCCAAGTTTAATGAGAAAGTGATTCAAGACCATAACAAAAGCCTTACTAAGATCTAGATATACCACATCTACCTCTTCCTCTCTCTAAACATGAGACTTGTTACCCTATCACAGAAAGCTATCAGATTGGTTTGATAAAAAAACCCAAGGAGTCGTGTGGCACTTAAAGACCAAACAGATTTATTTTTCGCATGAGCTTTTGTGGGAGAAAATCCCACTTTGTCAGATACTTCGAAGACGTGTGACCTTAGTTCACTCATCTTCGAAGTATCTGACAAAGTGGGATTTTCTCCCACGAAAGCTCATGCGAAAAATAAATCTGTTTGGTCTTTAAGTGCCACACGACTCCTTGGGTTTTTTTTGCTGGACTAGACTAACATGGCTATCCCTTTGGTTTGATAAAACTTGTTCTTCACAAATCCATTTGGAACACTGGTTCCCAACCTCGGGTCTGGGGACTCCCAGGGGTGCGCAGACATACTGCAGGGGTCCATGGATCCTCTCCCTTCCAGGGCCGGAATCCAGCTGCAGCCCCAATGCTTCCCCACCAAGGGTGCTTTTCCCACTCCCCCACCTGCTCCCGTGGCTGGATGCTGGCAGAGGGATGGGGCCATGGCGGCTCGCCAGGAGGGCTAGGGCAGGGGGCCATAGTCACCGCGGCTTGGCTCAGCTCAGCTCGGCTCCCCGGCAGTGCAGGCCATGGTGGTGGCAGCACTAGAGTGGCAAGTGCCAGAGTCTGCCGGCACAGGCCAGAATATATAATCATCTGGGGGGCAGCAAAGATTTTGTTTGTTTGTTTGTTTAAAAAGGAGTCCCCAGCCTGAAAAAGGTTGGGAACCACTGATGTAGAGTAACCGTTCTATGCTGTCCTTGGTTTTCCTCTTGTTTCTAATATATTTGGAAAAATGTTTTCTTGTTGTTCTTTATGCCTTCAGCTAGTTTGATATTGGTCTGTGCTTTGGCCTTTATGATTTTTTTCCCTACATAGCTGTGTTATCTGTTTACAGTCATTCTTAGTAATTTCACCTACTTTCTACTTTTTGTAGGACTCTTTTTTTTCTTTATTTTTAGATTATTGAAAATCTCCTGGTTAATCCAGAGTGGCTTCTTGCCATTTTTCCTATTCCTCCTGTGTAATCAGGCCTCATTTCTTGTGTACCCCTCACCCGACAATTTGTTTTTCTTTTTTCTGTCTGGAGGAGAGGCCATTTACGATTCCAGTATCTTAAAAGTATGGGGATGGGCAGATCTGAGACAGAAGCATTGTTGTGCTGAAGTTGTTAATGACTGCTGGCTCTGCCGATCAGATACCAGGGGCTTTGAGTTTCACTTTTTCTTTTTTTTTTCTTTTTTTTTTTTTTCTCCCCTCCTCTTGGTTTTTCAGTTTTAGCCAAAACCAGTAAACGTAGGTCCAGGACATTTTCTGAAATTTTGGACTTGTGTGGATGAAGCAGTCAAAAATCACTGCATTACAGAGAGACAAAGAAATATTGAGCTGAACAAAGGAGGAGTCCTGTGGTACATTAAAGACTACAGTTATTTGGGCGTAAGGTTTCATGGGTTAGAAACCACTTCAGAAGGCTCATGAAATGGAAACAGCAGTTTAGGTATATTTACATATGCAAAGAAGGGCAGGTCACATTATTATGTGGAGGACCAGTGTTGTTGATGTCAATTCAATCAGTGTAGATGTGGGCCATTCACAACAGTTGATGAGAAGATGTGAATGTTTAAAGAGGGAAAATTTACTTTTTATAATGAGCTAGCCACTCCTAGACCTTGTTTTGACTCAGTCTGATAGTGTCAGGTTTGCACATGAATTCCAGCTCTGCAGTTCCACGCTGAGCTGGGTTTTTTTCTTTGTTTTGATTTTGTTTTGTTTTTTGCTGAAATATGGTAACTTTCAAGTCTGAAAGGGAGATTGATGTTCTCTCCTACTGGCTTTTGAATGTTACCATTCTTGATGTCTGATTTGTGTCCATTTATTCTTTTGCTTAGAGACAGTCCAGTTTGACCCATTGTTGGAGCATGCACATTGAGTTTGAGTACAAGCTGTCACTTTCCTCAGATAGTTAGAACAAAAGTCTTCTCTTGTGAGGGACAAGAGTTCCTCTCAGACAAAGGAAATAGACAAACAGTGACAAGTATTTTTTTTAACTTGTTTTTAAAAAAGACATTAGAGATTTAGGAAACTTAAAAAAAACAAACCCCCCCCCCCCAAAAAAAAGCCCAAACCCCAAGTATTTCTCATTTCAATAGAACAAATCACTGCAATTTTCCTTGAAATAGTTTTGTTCTCTAAGACAAGGGCTGACTGAGTATGGTTTGTTGCTGGGTGTTGAGCCTGTGATTAAGGACACCTTGTAGCACAAATTTATGTAGTTGCAAATCTGTGTTTTGGCTTTTTGGGCTAATTAATTTTCTGTTTCCAGTTCTGAGTTACCTGGAGCAAGGATGATCTATAATCAGGGTGGGGAGTGATGGGGGAGGAGAACTAAGGTAGGTGTGTGTGAGAGAAGAAATCATTTGATGTTAAAATACAAATTATTCACTTTTAAAAACTGAAGTACCCATATTGCTAATATTCTTATTTTACTTATCTGTTCATTTTTATCTTAGCCTCTATAGCCTTAGAGGAAACAAGTACATATTCTACTCAGATCATTAGTATGGTATTGAAATACTCTATAGCCTTTATTTGGGAAACTGGAGAATAAAGAGCCCTAAGCAAATTCAAAGAAAAGAATCCCCCCCTCCTTTTTTTTTTTTTTTTTTTGAAGCCTGGAACCATTGCTTTCTAGCTCTGAATTCATCCTCATGTTTAAACCTGATCATTTTTGCTTACTTTGGTTTAAATGATAAAATTTAATTGTCAGGATTAGTTGTCATTATCTCGCTGCATAGGTCCTCAATCACTTCCCCTCTACAGATAGTCCTATTTATAATTAACATCTATTTCTGTATCATCCGACTGAAATACCCTCCCACGCTCACTTTGCTTGGTACATGAGTTTTTAATCATTTGACGACAATGTTTTTATTTTTGGTGGTAGTTGCCATGAAATGTTAGTGTTCTTTTTTCTTGGTTTTTAACAAAGGTTGTCACATTTATGTTTGTTTAAGTGACTGACAGTATACTGGCATCCTGAATAAATGCTAAGATTTTAATAATATTGTTTGCGTAAAAGTTTTAAATTTCTTTTACAGACGCTGAATCCAAAATGGAATGAAGAATTTTATTTTAGAGTAAGTTTTCCTTTACTTGTAATAAATTGTTTAAGAACATGTAGAGTAGTAAAATGAAATGCACCACATTCTGTAGGGGTGAGAAGAAGCTTATTCTTGAAACGTTTCTTGTGAATTTAAAAGAATAATCACTTAAGTTGACGTAGCGACTGCCTAATATCTTTTATTCCATCCTTTAGGACAGAAAAGATTTGCTATATGGTTTAGTTCATGAACACACAGTTGCAGAATTTAATAATGATTCTTTTTGTAGATGCTTTCACTTTGTTTATACTGAAAATGTAAAGTGTTTCAGTGAATGAATTTTTAGCGTACTGTGTTTGCTGTGGTATTAAACTGGTAATGTAGTGGCAAATAATCGGAAATAATAATGCTATATGCACAGCACAGCATAACTAGATGAGAGATTACATAAGTGTATAAAGATTAACAATCTTGAAAGCTGAGCTAGGATGACGAAAAATAATGAATCATAAATGAAGTAAAGTTGCATTGAAAGAGTGATTTCTGGCAAGTAGAAATAAGGCAAGGAAAACATAAAATTTATTTTTCTCTTGTAACTTTTAACCTGTGTCAAATCATATTAAAAATATTAATAGAGCTGCACTTAAAATCTAGTGCTTTCATTTTGTAAGTAGATGACATTTTCATCATAAAAAGTTACATATTTGAAAGTGTGAAATAATGGGCTTAAAATAACAAATATAATAACTCTAAACTAAATTTAATTTAATTTGTGGAATATAAATAGTGAGGTGAAGAACATTGCTGATCGTTCACGTTGAAGTTTCTTAACTTCTGTCCAGTTGTAGTTTTTACAAGAATAGGCTAGGTAAAATTTCATCAGTTTAAACTCAGTCTTCAGAACAGCTGTTTGAGAACAGGCCTGTGCATTGTGTATTATTAAAAGATTAGAATCCTGTCATATGTGTTAGCTGTTGACCATAGTGTTAATTTGTTAATTTACAACAGTTAAAAACAGAATATTTGTCAATGTCTAAATCAGGAAGATTATAAATGCTCTAAGATGGTAATTCCAGTAAAATAGCTTTTTATAGAGCGAAATTTATAAGAGGTTAATTTCTAAAATAATCTTTCCAGAATTAGCTATTTTGACTCCTGTAATAAACAGCACAAGGCACTTAAGTCTGCTTCTTTTCATACTGCCAACTCTAGGTCCAGAATTGTCTTGGCATTAATATTCAGTGTGATTGGCCCATCTTCTTCCATTTCAGTCACACACAGATTTGATATATACAAGCTTCTCAGTAACAGAATGTTAATGAGGGGTATGCTACACTTCCACATATTAAGTTTGACGTTTCTGGTTTAGCTGTTAAAGTTTTGTGGGATTCTCCATTAAATGTGACAAAAAAAAAGGCCATTTTATAAACAGGAACAAGCAGGAAAACAAAAGGCTTATTGATTTGTCAGAATTAGACATTATCAATTATATTAATAGTACTTACTCCCAGCTAAAATAGTTTGCTAACTAATTTTGAGTACGCATCAGTAACTTACAAAATGGTTCCAGTTACTAAGAACATCCAAAGTATTAAAAACCCATTAAATGCAGTGTAAAGAATAAACTTAAAAGGAATCCAAAATCTTATATCATGGAAATGCGCCAAGGGACACAACATTAACTCTGTCCCTTAGTGGTGTGTTGGAGGGGGAGAAGCAATCTTTGAGTCTGTCTTCACTGACAGTAAAGGTAATTTGTACCACAAGGCAAAATGGGTGAGGTCTACACTCTCTCTCCTCTTCACGGGTCTGTGACTGACCTCTTCTGGTTTACCTTGTGGTGTCTTGGCTCCTCTGTGTATTTACCGTAGTCCTTTGGAGCACAGGACGGTAGTTTCCAATACAAGCTAAAGGAGGTGAGGTCAGTCACCAGATGGTAAGGGGGACGAGAATGTTAACATTGCCTAGATTGTCTTGTTGTAGGCACTTAGTGAGGCAAGTGGTGTATTTTAGTTAACTCGCAGCCAGTAAAACAATAGAAACCAAATACACAGGTAACTACTATGTTGTGTCAGCGAAGACATAGCCTTAAATAACTTTTATTCATCTATAGCCGTTACATTGTATTAATATCTATAAACACACAGCATGCTTTATTCTTAATCACGTAATACCTGTGTAAATTTCAGCCATGTTTGTAGCTAAATGTTATCCTCAAACATGGTGTGAAGCCCAGGTCTATAACAGGATTCAAAAAAGAGCCATTGATAGATGTGAACTTATCTATTAGCTAGGATAGGCATGGATTGCTGTTTGCCAGAGCCTGGGAATTGCCAGTGGAATGAATCACTTGATGATTACCTGTTCTATACATTCTCTCTGAAACGCTTGGCGTCGGCCACTGTTGGAAGACAGGACAGTGGGGAAGAAGGACCATTGCTAAGATTCCATATGGCTGTTTTTAAGTTCTTATAAAGAGGATGTAGTCTTGGCTCTCTGCTCTTCCAGACATTATTTAGCATTAATGCAGATTTCATTCCACACTGGGCAGGTGGAACACTATTCATTTTTATACACATTGTCCTTTTACACAGTACTGAATTGCAGGGCATACAGAGCTCATGCAATCAAGTGCTTCTCACTTCTGGTGGTAAGGCTGTACATTTTGGACTTGCTGAAAAACAGAGATTATGCTACTGATGATTATATTTATGGTTTTTACCAAGGTTTCTCATGGTCACCTTACGCTTCCTCCTGGAAAATGAAACTTTTGCTACTTAGGGCATATAAATAAATCCATGTGGCACTAAGAAATCTCATGAAAAACACACTTAGAAACACGCACACTAATACCTTTGCACTCCCATGTGTGATAGATCACAGCTACTTGGATTTATTCAATTTGGGATTTCCTTCCATCTGCAAACTCAGATAAGTGCCTGCCTATTATGGAATATCTTCTCTCTGTTGCCTCAAATAGAGTACGGGGCTTAGCCACCTGTTTTACAAAAGCTTTCCTGAAAAGTGTACTAACCTGGATTAACTACCATAGAAACTTGTCCCTATTCATCAGTGATCTTGTTGCTACCCTTAACATATATATTTTGAGTGGGGGAGGAAAGCTGATGCTGGAGGGGAACAGGAAATCTATGTAGTTCAGTCTCTGTCAATGCAAGCTATCCTAGAGTTTATCAGTTAGTGTTAGAGAAGTTTCCATAGGGTATGCCTTCTGACCTCTTCCACAGTGTTTATGAAGTGGTATATGTGGCAAAATGGGCTATGCATGGCAACTGACTGGATCTGGGCAGAAGAATAACGAAAAATAGAGATGTGGTGTAATTCTGAGTGGCATGCGCAGAATCCATAGCTAACAATGGGGAATATCCCATTGAAATTCTGTTTCCTGAATCACACTTAAGCTTTGAAGTTGCAGTATCAAGAACAACCATATAACCCCAGCAGTGTGACCATCTGAGGACTTCCATGGGCCACCAGCTGCAGATTTTACCTCTGGCAGGTTGCCTCTATTGGTATGTGATGTTCATAAAGTAGTTCAGCCTCTTTGGAACTGTCTGAAGGAGTAGCGATGTAGTAGACTACTTGCTCTATTAATAACAGTAAGTAAAAACATAATATTGAAAAGCTAAACATTTCTAGTTGTACATTTAGCATTTGTAAGTGTATTTACACACCAAGTGTAAAGATGCAGAGTGCCTGATAACCTTGTTCCTATTCTCTTGGATTAGTCATTTAGCAAACTAGAGTACCTGTGAATGGTTTATGGGGCAAATATAATGAATATGAAGTAAAACTGTATTTGTATTTTTTATAGGTAAACCCAACTAATCATAGACTCCTATTTGAAGTGTTTGACGAGAACAGATTGGTGAGTGTACTACCTGTATCCCCTTTCGTGTGTTTTACAAGTCACTCAACTAAAGATGGAAGTAACATAGGTCCTGGAAAACTGCCATACTTTAAATTAAATTTATTGTGTCTCAGTTGTGTAAATATGTATATTAACGAAGTGTAGTGAGGTATATAAAGCAGGAAGCTTGACTGTTTTACAGGCTGAACATTCACAACACTCATCTTGAACCAAAGTTCCTCAGTGTAGTGGGGACATTTCAGGCAAGGCCTAATGCAATTACTGGCTTTTAAAGAAGTCATTGTTTCATCATTTTTGATAAAATCAAATAGGTGTCTAGGCAAAAATCTCAAAGGTCTGATTTTTGGGTCCAGGTGATGCAAGAGATCAGTATGATGATAATTTATAAATATGCTTCTGGGAGAGTTTTTTAAAATATTATTGGAATAGCATACTATGAGACACCCAAACAGTATATTTATTAACGCTGGTTGTATAGCATAAGATATTCATTCCTTCAGATTAGATAAGTACAGTATGTCTCTACCAAACTTGTTTACTATATTGCCAAATATACCTTGTGTAGTTTG
Organism: Podocnemis expansa; assembly: GCA_007922195.1. Lineage (NCBI taxonomy): Eukaryota > Metazoa > Chordata > Testudines > Podocnemididae > Podocnemis > Podocnemis expansa. The sequence continues at coordinate 4,827,840 of ML682015.1, read as the reverse complement.
CATATCCTTCTGTTATTTTTTTTAAATCACTAATTAAAAGGGTGCATTTTTTTTTCCTCACAGCTCTGTCAAGCAAGTATTAATGCAATGTAAGGAAAAGATATAACCTCTTTTGTAGGTAAACCTTTTCGGGAGGAAAAAAAATCTAGAGGGCCACTTATTTAATGTTGTGAAGAAGTAGTCTGAGAGAGCTGAGGCCTCATATATGACAACTTTGTGATGATCAGTGTACTTACAGGCATTTAATGGGGGTTGACATTGGAATATTCTGTTTCATAAACACAGGCCTCTACCATTTGAACCAGTGGGGGAATCTTAATTTACTCTTGCTAGTTTTAGATTTCTTGTTCTCTTTGTAGGCTCGCCATCAGACTGGAATTAAATAAATAAATAAGAATGAACCTTGAACAGGTTTAATGCCAGCCAGCAGAGGGTAGTGGTGTGTGCTGTCAAACCAGTATGTGGCAGTGTTGTGGTGGTCATTAAATAGACATTTTTCGACCGTTCCAGTATGTGACATCTGAGCAAGAGCAATTTCTCTGATATCTCATACTAGCGTGTGATAACTTTGCATCCTTTAATTTTGAGCCAATGTAGCTTTTAAAAAGGAGAACTTATGGTTAAATACATACCCTAGTATATACTTCTAGAGTGAAAGAGCATTGAATTGAAATATTGTAAGACTAATATCTGTAGCTTGAGCATATTTTTAGGAGCCAAAACAGCTTGCTTTGTTTATCTGTTTCCTGTTATGATTTATGCTGGGAATAGATAGCTAATTGTAAAGCTTAATTGTGTGTGATTTGCTCCAAGAATGATTTTCTTGTTAATCTTGTCCCCAAACCACCAAAGAGTTGTTTGAAATTGTATTAAGTTCTTCCATTTGCCCCCTTACCGCCCAGCCCATCACAAGACTATGTGGTTGCAAGTTTAGTCTTTAGTGGAAAATAAAAAGCTAGCTTACTCAAATAGCACAGAAACATGCTGTTGTCTGCAAAGTGTATTAAAATAAAGCTAACACCTGTGCTTGCGCAGGGCAATCTACAGTGCTGTTACTGTGTAGCAAATACCCATGCTTTTCTCATTGTTGGCTCACAGTACTGTTAAAACAATAGGGGATTGTACTGGCCCTTGGCAGTTTCATCATCTCAGCCAGCTTCAATTTTCTGTACTTGGTCATTTTCTGTTTTTGAAAACAAGCTGTTGTAAAACAGTGGTTTAAATGTCTACATGTCATATTGACCGTACATTTACAATGTAGAGCTATTGAAAAAAAGTGTTGCATTTGAGCTTTCATAGGAGCATGTTGCCACTTATTGAACTGAGGTAATTGAGTTTGTCTCCCTTTTGTAGAGAGAATCTTTCTTGAAACAGATGTTGTTGCTAAGTCATGCAAAAATGTTTGAAAACTCCAGTGCACTGCAGATATAGCTCCCTTTTAAATACTGAGATTCTGTGTTGGGGCAGGACTGGTGGGATGTTTATTTTAATTTTTAGTTGTATCCCGTATGCGCATTCTTCATTTAAGATCTTTTGGCTCTCAGCAAGCATAACTGTCCTACATGCTGGCAGTCAAACTTGTGGTAATATTGTTAACTTTCTCACTGGAAGGCTGCCAGCGTTGGGCAGCGTTTCTTTACGGCATTTAAGTCATTACACAGAACTACATGAACACCCTTCTTCGGTTTTCGCTCGCCTTTGCTGCCTGGTAAAACTGAAAAAGAAACTGTCTCCTGCCATCTTGTTCATTTCTGCTGCTTTCATTGTGTGAGAAATCATTGTCATATGTAAGGTTTCTTTGCTGGAATTTCTAATTGAAGAAAAGGATCTGTATGTAGCATGAGTAGGTTATACTATGTTTACAATGGTAGTGTGCAATTTGTGGGTTTTTCCAGTATGAATAGTTTGTTTACTCTTTTTTAAAGAACAGAAAAGAATACTAAAACTTAACTATGGACTAATATTTATTTTATGTTCTACCATGGGAGCCTAATGCTGTTGCACCAAAACAGAGGAAGACTGAATTTGTCTGAACCACTTTTGCTTGCAGTCTGCATTGTGAAGTTGACTGGAACTTTTAACACTTAATGTGCTTTTGTTGCAGATAACGTTTTTGTAAAAAAAAAAAAATGCCCCGTGAATGTGATGTGGCTTAGATTTATAGCCCTGCCGAGTGTGCTTGCTCCCTTAGTCAGCTGTGAGAGCTCTTCTGCGGGGGCAGCTCATTTCTGATGGAAAAGGAGCAGCTGTGAAGGTGCTGTTTCAGGCTCTTGCTGGTATTAAAAAAAAAAAAAAAAAAAAAACACACCCCACCACCACTAGCTTGCAGTGGAGAGGGAGAACTAGATCATGTGACTCCAACCATCCTACCCTATGTCACAGTGTTTAGGAGCCCTGATTGCTCTTATCCAATCATGCCTGGAATGCTGCGTGCCACTTGGGCTATTTCTGCTATCTGTCGCTATCAGTGCTGCTGTGCTAACCGTTTGGCAGATGGGACACTTTTTCTTGGAGTTTGTCTTTGTTTTTTAACGTCTGGCAGTGCCTAAGTTGTTGCTGTTCTCCCTCTCCCTTTCTTCTCTCTATTAAACCATGGCCCATCGGCTGCGGTTTCATTTTGGCTCTGGACGAAGCAATACAGCCCCTGAATCTGAGAGCCTGGATGGAGAGAGGGAAGATGACTTTTTCATGGCATTCCACACTTTGCCAAGAAGAAGCAGTCCTCATCCTTTCTCCCGACATGGAGCGGATTATGGTGGCAGTGATTTGCAAGAAGTGGGCGCTTTAAAAAGAAGCACATCCATGTTTATCCCTCAGCTGCTGAACAGCATTGATGCACGTCCAACAAGGAGCTCATCTATGCAGATCTCTCTTCAGCGCAAAGCTGTGAATGGCTACGCTGATGAGTGTGGAGCCTCAGAGCCTCCTGAGGAGACTCTTCCTTGCAAGTTCTCAGACTCCAGAGAGTATTACACGTGCCCCGTTGACGGGCGTTCTTTTCCAAGCAGTCCACAAGTAACCCCAGAAAATTCTCCAGCCAGGGGGCCTGAAGAGATGGGGCTGGAGCTTAATGGAACTGTTTCCAGTAATCACAGAATATTTTGTTCAATTCCTTCCAATAATCAAAATGACGACATTGCAACCACTACCCAAGAAGATGAAGCTGGTGAATCGACGTCAGGGTTAAACGTAAGTGGTGTAAGAATTCAGCATCGTGCTTCAAGTGCAGATATGCGTCAGGTTACACTCTTGCCTTTTGGTTCTGAGGCTCAGAAGAATGCCCCTGTTTCTGAACCCAGGCGCTGGTCTCTGCAGCATCTGCCAGATATGTCCACAAACTCAGGGAAGAAGTTATTTGTGTTCCAGTTGCAGCAACCGCAGGCAGATGATACAGATGCAGGGAGCGACTTTAATTTTGGTTTTACTGGAACAAAAGGAAACAGATTGGTCAGGTATCCTCGGATACGGCTGGAAAGAAGTACTTCCTATCCTGTCCAGCCACGACCGGAGCGAATTAGCCCTGTGGAAGACGGAGTGAGTTCAGAACTACATGGGAATAGCAGGAACAGGTCAGAAATATCTAGCAGCAATTCAGTAGAGAGGATTCCTCAAGGGCAGGGATGCTTGTTTAAGATCAGACCAGATCAAAACACAAGACAGCAGCACTTCAGAATTCTTGTGACTCGTGGTACTGATGAACAAAATCAAGTTCCTGAACAAGAGAGCCCCGATACCCCTAGGCCTACAGCAGCCACCACCTCAGTAAGTAATATACTGAAAATGCTTCCCTTGTATTCTAGCAAAGAGTAGATGGTGATATAGAAAAGCTTCTGTGTTTTGGTGACTAAGTTGACTCATGAATGTTAGAAGGGTCTAGCATCTCTAATTCCAACTCTAACCTCAAATAGTTCTGCTTCCACTTTTGGATTACACCCAGTGCAATGTTTTCTTGGAGTCCAAATCTTTCACATGTTGCTTTGCTCAGTGCTATGTCAGCTGGAGTTGTATAAAACTGGAAGATCCAGGTGTCGCTGCATGTTTTTATTTCTTTATCAATCTGCTAAGCCCTTGCTGCATAAATAAATGATTTTGTAGGGGGAAAATTGCTTCATTGCATTCTGTATTTTAAAATGTATGTAAAAATGGAATTGAAATCAATTTTGCAGGGGCCGAAACCAGTAAAGAAGCTAGTTTTGCCTTCCACATGCCAAACAGTCAGAATTATTTTATTTCAAAGAATAGTTTTGCTTTTCATCTTCTTTAGTTTAAAAACTTTTCACATGGTCCTTTAAGTGTCAAGAAATATGATCAAATTTCTGTAGATGCAATTTAAGCATAATTGATTACAGTGCATTATAATTTTACTTTGATATGAAAGATATCTCTTCTAATACCCATTTCTCACACAATATGAGGGAGAGAGATGAAGTTCTGTAATGCTTTTTGAAGCCTCCTTTATAGGCTCATGCGTGGGTAAAACTTAAGGGGACATGGGTAATCATTTGCTTGAATTGCTTTGCAATGCAATTTAACACTGGCCACTTAAGTTTCTAAGCTCAGTGATGCTGTATATAGAATAGTAAGTACCCAATCTCCAGCTGTCAAAACAGACTCAGAAGATCAGCTTTTGGTCTTTATTATTTGTGTGTGTTTTCATTGTTTTGTGCTTTCTTTCTGTGAAATGTAGTACAGAAAGACAGTATGATGCCTATGCAGGTTTCTTAGCAAAAACTAACAGTATAAAAGTTATTCCAAGGTCACTTTCTTTTTAGCACCTCAGTAGACATTTTTACCACAAGAATATGGATAATTAGTCTTCACAGCCTTTGCAGGAAAAATTCAACTCTTCTGGCTGCGTAAGGCATCACACTCTTTTGCAGAGTGTTTACTGTTAGCCTGTTAATATGTTACATTCAGCTTATTCCTTCCTGAAAATGTCTCTAGTGTTTTCTTTTGTTTGTTTTACTATCACACTCAACAATATGTTAAAAGTTTGCTATTTTCATTTCACACAAACATTTGTGGGTTTTCTTTTTATTTTCTGAAATTTTTGATCTTGTTTGTGCTGGGTTTACAATTTAGGCTTAATTCTGCTGGGACACTTTGTTCCCTGAAGACTTGAGGATGTTTGAATTCAGGATTTTGGGAGAAAGGGGCCAGGTGTGAAGTGTAATTTCAGTTTTAACTTTTCCAAAGTTTGGGCTTGTTCTCATCCAGGGTTTTGGTTCAGGCCCATCCCTTCTATTCTACCTGTACAATTGGTCATTCTTTAGATTCCCACTTCCTGTGGGGTGCGCATTACTCTTCATCTTAAACCATTACCCCACATCACCAACATCATAAGTCTAAACTGCCATTTTCCACTTATTATGCCTGGTTCATTTTGAGCACTGTAAACATAATGTAAATGTTTTCATGGATCAGACACTGGGAAGATTTAGATATAATCTGGTTGTAACTTTGGAAAAGATTGTTCATTTCCACTTTGTTGTCTCTTCAACTGTCCCCATCTCTATTAAAGTGAAGAAAAAAATCTCTGAAACCTCTCCTGAACTTGGCCTTCATTAGGACAGTAAATTTATACCCAACAACATAAATTTCTAGATTTTTCTAAACTTGTTATGCCACTTATTATTGAGTGCATCCGTGGGATTCAGTTTTAGCCCTGCTTAAAGTTAGCCAGTGAGTCATGTACTTTGACAGTTGTAGAGGCACCCAGTCTAAGCAAGATTTAAATTCTTTATTGCAAATAGGTTTCCTTAATTAAATGCTTAAGATTTTTTTTTTAAGATTATAGCATACTTTCATGACATTTCTAGTGAAGCCAGTAATGTTCTGGTTGGAAGCAGTTTATTAGGCACGTTGTTTCAGGAAAGCTGGACAGTGAAAACAGTTTAAGGATGAAAGATTTTCTTTATTTAGTCTAAAGACACAATGTTGTTCAGTAGGGTGTTGTTTTTAATTCATTCCTTACAAGTTTGTTTTGATAGGTCACATGATGACAGGAAATTGCATGCAGAAATTACTATTTTATTAAAGCTAGGGGTTAAGTTTTTCATGTTTAGGCTGTTTGGGTAAAATAATTTCTAGACTCTTCCAGTTCCGCTAGATTGTGTGTATTTGATTGATCTAGGGCATGGGGCCTGGACTGTAGACAGCAGCTGGTATAACCTTATTTATCTTGAGTGAAAACATTCATGCGGGCGTCTGCAGTCCTACTGCTACCAAGTGTTTATGACCTTTTAAATATCTTCTGTTTTAATCAGAAGTGTTTTTTGGGCAAGTAGGATATATTTCGTTGTGAGTTATCATGAAATAATAAGTAAAATAAAACGTTACCAACTTTAAAAACCTTTATTTGGACATCTCTTGTTAGATTATTGTAGTTACTCTGATATTTTATATGCAGTATAAAAGATTTCTGCTTTGTGCGCCTGCCTATTAAAAACAACAATTATGCAGTATCTTATGTTTGTGTCTATTCAATAGAGTTTATGTGTACATATGCTAGAAATATTGTAATGATTGAATGTAAAAAAAAAAAAAAAAAAAAAAAAATCCCCCAAAAAACCCTAACTCAAGTAGAAGACAACTGGAGCTGGGGAATATGTGAATATTCCAGTTGGCATTTGCTGTCATTCTTAAGACCCAAAATCCAAAGTATCTTGAGAAATAAAATATTGCAGTATTGTATTATAATTACTGGAAAGGAAGACCTAACAGATCCAGAGTTTTGGAATGCGCTTTGCAATGGTCACAACTGAACTTCTGTTCTTTTACTTCCTTCCTTAGGAATGTCTCTCAAGTCAGGTCCAGCTACTAAAGTAATTATGAATCCCACTGAAAATGTCTTAATTTTGGAGAGGGAAACTTTTGACCTTGGACCCACTCTTTAGGTCACCTTGAAGGGGCAAACAATCTCAAAAAATCCATTAAAATATCTAAATATTTGCAAGGTTCTGATAAAAACAGAATCTTTATGAATTGATCAAATTCTCTATTTCCACATTGTAAAAATTTCTGCTATTCTTGGATAACGGCATCAGAATGCAATTTATGGCATGTTAACACTGTGGTCTTAGTCTGTTTTTACATGGGTTTTTGCCCAAATTCCACTACCATCCACATGCACAACCCTCAAGCAAGTGTTCCTTTGCCCTTTGAACTAGGGGTCTCAAACATGCAGGCTGTATGCAGCCCCTAAAGCTATTTCCTGTGGCCCGCAACAACACTGTTGTTACTGATATTTGCGATATTGTTGTATGAAAAGGTTTCAGTGGTGCGGCCTTTGTGGTAATTTGAGTTTGAGACCCCCGATTTGAACCATGGCTTACTTGCACAGAATTAAAGCCTCATCTGAGTGCTATCTCTGGCTGGATCCCACCTACTTTGCTGTGAGAATACAGGCAAAATCAGCTTAATGTTAATAAGTTCTAAAGGGGTGGCCGTGTTAGTCTAGTTCAGCAAAACAAACAAGGAGTCCTGTGGCACTTCTAACAACTAATGAATTTATTTATCACATGACCTCTCATGGAGGAAAATCTTTTCTTCCCATTCTGCAAGTTCCCCCATCTTCAAAGCACTTGACAAAGTGGATTTTCTCCCATGAAAGCTCATGCAATAAATAAATTTATTAGTCTTTAAAAGTGCCCCAGCACTCCTTGTTTGTTTTAATGTTAATAGTTTATATTGCTTTCCTGCAATTCAGATTCTACCACAAGTAATAGAATTGACTGGGAGAGGATCTTGGAATGTCTCAGCATGCAAAACCAAAGTCAACACACAGAACCATAGACTGTTCCCTCAGACGGATGCAAACAAATGCAGAAACAATGATGGCGCGTTAACATGGCTAAGCTTTGCTGTGTCAATGTTTGCACCTGGGCTAGCTTAACCCAAGTCATCTGCGCTAACTATGCAGTGTAGACATACCTACCCTTCTCTATTTTGTTTTCAGAATATAAGAACACAGACAACTAATGCTCATTCTGCATGACTTTTCAACTGATTCTCACTCCTATTTAGTATAAAATAAACTAAATAGATGTTTTTCAATGGGAGAGTACACTGCAAACTGCATTTATGGTGATATTCGTATTCTGACACAAGCATTTTAAATTCACTTCATTGGAGCCAATTAGCTGTAGATAGAAACAGGAATAAATCATTGATAAGTTTTTTCAAACCTGGAGGATTATAAGGTGATAAGAAAGAGCCAACATAGATTTCTGGAGAACAAATCATGCCAAACCAGTCTAAATTCCTTCTTTGACAGAGTTACCAGCCAGGTAGGTGGGTGTGTGTTTGTGTGTGTGTGTGTGTGTGTGAGAGAGAGAGAGAGAGAGAGAGAGAGAGAGAGAGAGATTGGAGGTGTAGAGGAAAAGTAGACATGTTATATCTAGACTTTACTTAGGGTTTTGATACAGTCCCGCATGACATTTTCGTGAGCAAACTTGGGAACCATAGTTTAAACAAAATCACTATAAGGTGAGTGAGCAACTGGTTGAAAGACCATATGTCAGTGATTAGCTCTAAATCTGTTCAGACATAACCAGTGAGATTACTCAAGGAACTGTCTTGGGTTTGGTATCCTTCAGTGTTTTCATTAACAGCTTGGATAATGGAGTGGAAAACGTGTTTATAAAATTTGTAGATAGCATAAAGATGGGAACATTCTTGAGCACTTTGGAGGACAGGACTGACATTCAAAATGGACTTGAGAAGAACTGGAATCTTGGTCTGAAATCAACAAGATAAACTTCAGTAAAGACAAATGTGAAGTATCTCCCTTAAAAAGAAGAAATCAAAGGCATAGCTACAAAGAGAGAAGGTAAAAGGCTAGGCGGTAGTACTGCTGAAGATGATCCAGTCAGGGATTTGAGTGGTTCACAAACTGGATGAATCAGCCATGTGATACACTTGTGCAAAAGGTAAATATCATTCTGAAATATATTAACTGGAGTGTAAGACATAGGACAGGGGCGGGCATACATTTTTGGCCTGAAAACCCCATCCACTGTATGGTGCACCACATGTAGTGCCAGAGGGGTGGGGCTTATAAAATACGTGACAAACAGTAAATAATAAATAGTAAAAATTAACAATTCATAAATAAATAGTAAAATAAAATATAATAAATATAAATAGATATAATAAATATAAAATAAATGATAGATTAATAAATAAAAAATTACAAAGCTGCTGGGTCTTGGGAACAGCAGCTTCTGTGTTCTGTCGGGGGTACCACTGGATCTGTGGGAAGAGGGACTTAGACAAGGAGAGGGCAGCGGCCATGATCCAGACAACTACCCAGACCCGGCTAGTGGGTTGGATGAAGGGCTCAGGTGGGCCGTAGTTTCCACATCTCAATCATAGGTACAATGTTTCACTCTGTTCAGCACGATGTAGCTTCAGCTGGAGGAGTTTCTTCAGTTTTGACCCCACGGTTCAAGAAAGACAAATAAATTGAAGGGAGTTCTGTGGGGAGCAACAAAAATAAGGAGTTTGAGCAACATAACTTAAGAGAAAAGCTTGAATGAACTGGTTAGTTTAGCAAGGGAAGACTGAAGCTAGGGCAGGGGGTGGGAATACGTCTTCAAATATCTAAAAGATCATTGTAAGGGGGATTGTGGTCAATTGTTCCTCATGTCCACTGAGAACTGGAAAAGTGTAATTTGTGGGAGGGGGAGTTTCAGAGTATTTTAGGAAATTCTTTCCAACTACGAGGACCTTTCAGCACTAGAGCAGGTTACCTAAGGTGGTTGCGGAGTCCCCATCATTTGGAGTTTTTTAAAAAGAGGTTGGGCAGACAGTCAGCAGGTATGGCCTAGGTTGATTTAATCCTGCCTCAGTGAGAAGAAAATGGATTACATGAACTCACAGTGCCTTTGGCCCCTCATTTTTATGAGTCTGTGAAATCAGATTATATAGAAAGGATAAAGATTTGTGCTCTTAAGAGTTTCAGAATGTCTTATTTACAACTGAGAGTTATGGGACTGCAGTGTTAGTGAGGATTTCTCATATTTGGTGTCTTGCTATTAGACTCCTAAGGCTTTATTATATTTGTGTGTGTGTGTGTGTGTGTGTGTGTGTGTGTGTGTGTGTGTGTGT
>ML682015.1:4722206-4809335 GCA_007922195.1 Podocnemis expansa | reverse complement strand
TTTTTTTTTTTTGCTGGACTAGGCTACCCCCCATGCTGCCCCTCTCCTGAATCAAAATAGCAAGTCCTGTGTCCGGACTTGCTATTTTGATTTGGTATTTTTGCTTATTTTGAAAGGCTGTCCCTCTCGAACTGAGCATGTCTACTGTGACACCCTGTTTCTGTTAACTTAGGCATGTTATTGGGCACACAGAAATTTACAGTCCTGCCCTGGAAAGTGATGATATAATTGTTTTATTAAAAACCAAAATATTTACAAATCCCACAGTACTCATGAAACCATAAAAATATTCTAAAGAAGAAAGGTAGAGCACAATATTAGTCATCTTCTAGGTTTTAAAGTACTCATCAGTATCTCACTTTTATGTGCTGTTGAATTTTTGTTTGGAAAATACCTTCTCCTACTGCTTATAGCTGTGGCTTACTTTCAAAAGGGATAGCCGTGTTAGTCTAGTCCAGTAAAAAAAAAAGGAGTTGTGTGGCACTTTAAGACTAACATATTTATTCTGTTAGTCTTAAAGTGCCACACAACTTCTTGTGGTTTACTTTACCTCTTATATACGTCCATTGTTTGAAACTAGTTTTACTGCAGAGCCTGTCCATAACAAATGCTGTGCATATAAACAGATGAGCATAATAAAATTTTCTTTTAAAAATGACTCTGAAGTTAAAACTACTTTAAACAAGAATATAAAAATTGTTTATATTGGAAATGTTTAGATTATTAGAGCTGCAGCTGTTACTTTCCACTTTTTTTTTGCTATTTCACTTTCTGCATTTTTCTGAGCTTGAACCACGAAAATTTAATTTAGTTTTTTTCTTTGTTCACTGTTAACAATTGTCTGTTTTCCTTCTAGGTGCCCAATACTATAAGAAATGCTTTTAGGTTGCAGCAGCGCAAGGGAGTGCTTGTTTGAAATTTGTTTGTAGTACACTTATTTTAAAATAAGCATTAATTTCAGATTTTGCAAAAATGTTTTTAAATTTAAATTTTGGGTATGACTAAGTGTTTCTCTTCAAGGACAGTGTAGAATCTTACTTCTTAATAGACACATCCGAAAAGTCGTCTTTCCATACCTCTGAAAAGATTTAAAAGCATAGGCTATAGAACTTGCTTTATTCCTAACACTTCAGTATTTTTAGAAACTCGAACAGAGGACACTTGCCAGTGCACTAAACGATCATAAACAAAACTGAACTATACTTGCTGGGAAATGAACACAGTACATTTGGTGACGCATTAGCTGTACTGTGCTGCTTATTCACATACTCATTTGCAAAATTCAATAATTCATAATTAGGGAACCCAGTCATTAATACGAATTAGTAAGGTATGTGTTAACTGCAAAGCCCAAATTAGCTTTAATAGTTTGTTCGCGTCTTTTTATGTTTTTCCATGGGGCTAAATACACTGCTGGCTTTAAGGCAATGTAAGAACCTTTAACAGCTTTCTTGATGGAAAAAGCTAGTGTATCTTTTGAAATTCAGAAAGTTTTCAAGATCTGGCCATTTTAATGAAAGACAATTTTTAAATAAATGAGATTTAAGTGCCACATTAAAACTGATTAGGGTTCACTTACTTTTTGCATTGATGTTAGGTGTATTGAAAATAATCCAAACTAGAGGGTAAAGAAGTCTGCAAAATATTGTGGATCAAGAAGGAACAGTTTAATTCAGTACAATTACTTAAGGAATGTTTTGAGATGTAGCCAAATTCATATAATTCTTTAGGAATTTGGGATATCCAATATAGATTTGATAGACCAATTTGAAGGACAAGAGTTCTTAGTCTAGTTTGACTAAAGGTGTGTTAATTAAATAGGACTTCCTCTCGGAAAACATGCAGTCGAGGAATACTCAGCAGTAAAGAACTGTCATAAAATCTGAATCTAACTGCATACAATAAGTGATGGGTAAGAATACAAATGAATACAATGTGGAATGAATAATGAAGAAATACATCAATACACTTCTATAATGACGATAAGCAGTATTGCTGCTAAGATTTCCTATCTTTAAGATGAGTTGAAGTACTGAACTAACAATTCTAAAACTTGTCAACTAAAATAAAACAAAGAAACCTAGCTGAAGGAAGTCAGGTAAAGCATTGCTCTAGGCCTATGCTGTTTCCTCTTGTGTTGTCTGAATGCAGTGACCAGAAATTGGGAGCTTCAACCCCTCTGCAAATTTTGGGGCTTTAAATACCCTTTTTGCTCAATATCGGGTGGGGTGGGGGGTTACCTTTTATACCCTTCCAAAAATAAATTGAATTGTCATTCTTCCTGGCCCAAATATGGGTGTTTTCCAGAAATTGCTGGGGGTTCTCTGATTACTGGTTCAGGGGTCTATTGACGTCTATTTTCTAGCATATTCTCCCATTTTCTTATTTACCAGCTTGTGGGTTTTGTGGTGGGTTTGCAGAGATGTCTTCCACCTATTTGTCTGCAAAGCACAATCAAAAAACAACTTACCGAATTTTGCATGGCCTATGCTCCTCTCTCACCTAGTTAGTCTTCTCCTATTGCACATAGACAAATGCAAACCTTGATTTACAAAGCTTGCAGGATCTCATCCTGTTGCATAGCAGACTTACTTGCAGTCTTTGCAAACTGAGTCACTCCTTTTGCAAAGTTCTGCAGGACACGTGTTCCAGCTTCTGAAAAGAACTAGTACCAGGCTCCTTACTTATACTAAGTGAAATACTATAGAATCGAAGTTTTTAGGTTTTATAAGAAAAGTTAAATATACCTATATAAAATAGATGGAGAATAATAATATGCATGCAAGCCCAATATTATAGGTATAGCCAAAGGCTACGGAGAGGACTTGTTTCAGTCTGCTAGTGAGAGCTGCAAAGAAATAGTAGGAGGGAAAGCTTGTGTGATAAATAGGTTTGATAGTCTTTAAAAGTGCTGCTAGACTCTGTGTTTGTTTTAGTAGGAAGGATTGAATCAGAGATGAAAGAACTGGGATTCCTCTTCAAGTTGGGTGAGAAGCAAAGTAAGATTTTGAAGCCTTTGATTAGTGGGAGTTCCTCTGAGGAAAACCCGGTTGTGTCTTTTGTCCTGGTAAGGGCAGGACTTCCTTTATGTTCACATTGTTTTACAGGGAAGGTTATTGCCAAGGTGTTTAAACTCCTCTTAGGTGAGCAGAAACCTTTCCTGTATCAGTTGCTTAGTAATAGAAGCTGTTGTTGAGTCTTCTTGACTTTCTTCTTTGGGACTGCTCAGACTGACATGCTTTCAGAAGATGCAGGCTTTGGCTGCCCACCGCCTGAGAAGAGTTGAGTTAAAGCTTCTACCCATCCACCCCAGTTACCTTTGTAAGGAACAGCTAAGTAGATCCCAGGCATTTTAGATCAATGCACCAGAATTTCAAAACCTAATTTTCAGGTATGCAGACTAATATAAACTTGCAAAATGAATCTTGTTATTTGCTAGAAGACTATGTGGCTGCTATGGAAGCCAGTGGTTCCATAACATTTTTTTTTTTTTCCTGCTCGCATTGCATCAAGTTATTCACCTTTTGGTTTCTTATCAGTGTAGGACATTCAGTACCAGCTGTTCTAAAAAGATTAATAGAAAGCAAATCAAAACTGAAAAGATTAAGGCTGGAAGTAAAAAGTATAATTTAAAAATATTGCTACTAATTTACACTTGGGGCTTACATGTGCTTTTGTGTGTGTGTCAAGCCATAGGAATCAAACATGAGTTCCAAAAGTAAGTTGGCAGTTTTGGGCAGAAACATTCATCCTCTAAAATCAGAGGCTATGCTATACCAACCTGTGTGATAACTTTTGGAATGATTGAATAGTTAAATTTATAAGCCCAAGCAAAAGAATGTTTCAGAAACTAATGTTTCTTTGGATACGTTATGTTGGTCATGCTGTACTTCTAGTATTGATTGTTAGAGCACTGCAGATCTGCAGGTGTCCACTGCAGATAATAACCACAGACCCATGGCTGCAGATTCACCTGCAGATGCAGATTCTATTTTTATCTGCCCAGAGTGCAATCGATTGCTGCAGCTGCTGCTGTGGTCTGTGTCAGCAGCACACGGGGGAACAAGGAAACACTCCAGCCAATCCTAGCTCAGCTCTGATTGTGATCTGCCACCCAATCAGAGTCCCAGTCACAGCAGGCTGGGGCTTGGAGAGTCACCGCTCACTGTCAGTCAGCATGCTGGCCTTTCATTGCTCATTCCTCATGGCTTCCCCACCCACTTCTCTCTTTTCTTGTTTGCAGGTCGCACGCCATGCTGTCAACCAGAGATTTCATTGGTGGCCAAGGAAATCTGAATAACAGCACAGTGTGCGAGCCACAAACAAGAAAACAAAAAAGTGGGCGGGACCCATGTTGGGGAATCAGCCAATCAAAGCGTAAAATGCTAACTGAATCCAAGCTCGGTTGCAGATGTGATTACGGATATAGATAAAACTGACATGCTGATCACGGACTGGATAAATGCTGTCACTGAGTGGATGCAGATCAGATGAGGATCCATATTTTTGTATCAGCGCAGGGCTCTATTGATTTTATGGTGGTAGTTAGATTAGAACATGTCTGGTGTTAACTAACCAAGTTAAATAGGACCTAGCATTCTTTGTATACTGGACTGTGTAGTTACCACTGTGTCACCTGGTCCCAGATAAACCTAACTGGAACCCTAGTGTAGTCGTGATGAGCTGACATTGTATTAAGGAAGATTTGCGTTCTTCTATATGACTGATTATTCTTACTTTAATGTCATATTAACACAACTCCTGAAGGTCATGTCCTAATACAATCTAATTTTCTACTGAAGATGAGACTTATCAGTGTAGCTCATTAAGCTTTATGTTTAATGAGGAGGAGAGAAATAATAAACTATCGCTGTGTAATGTAACAGTATTGGAGTTCCCATAGCAACCTTAACTTGGGATGACCTTTCTGTTGGGTGCTAGATCTCACAATGTTCATGGCGCATTATGCTAATTTTAGTAATTTAAATTACTAGTTTTTAAAAGGGGGAAAGTTATAAGAGAAAAGCAAAGGGGAAGAGGTTTCTGGAAGTAATTACTTATAAAGTAAATAATATGAAATCAACCTGTGTGCACTTTAAGTAACCTTCCACGCAAGTAGAGTGCATCTATGCGTAAGTGTATACCTAAATATTTAAGAAAATTCCTTGTTTCCGTACCCACTAGACACTCTTAAATGATTAGACCCTTTTTAAATAAAACCCCCACTGTTTTTCAAACCAGGAAATCCCATTTTCCTTAATTGTTTTTATATCATGTTAAAATCATCAGATCTTCTATATGCTAAAAGATAAGCGAAGTGATGGAGGGAAGAATGGAAAATTTCAGCCCAAATGGTTAATATTCCATTAAGCTAAGAGCGTATGAAGATGGGAGGAAGGCAGATGTAATGCAGTTTCTTGTGACAATACAGTGTGCTAGAAGGCATCTTCTGTAATAAATGGAGAAAAACCTTGTGCGGTAAACCTGGATTCTTTTAATGAGAAATCAAGGTCTATCTATCTCTTGTGCTTTGCGGGACATTTACCCCATTGTCATATTGTTCGTGGGACATACAACATGAAGTTTTTAAAAAATAGTTAACTTCTTTTGTCAGTGTCATCCAAAATGAGCAGACATTTCAGGCAGATTGTGCTAGAGAATATTTTTTACATCTATTTGGCCAGCGCTTGATAGCACTGTTCCAGCTGTTATTCTCCAATGAGTTACATGCTACTCTGTCATCATTCAATCTAGAGGTGTGAAACACAACAAAGGAATCTCTCAACCAGATAGCAGTAAGTGCAGTGGAGAGACATGTTAATAAGCAAGGGTTTAAGCAATGCTTTACCCCAGCTGCTGAGCTGTCTGCCTCCTTTTCCAGAATCTTTTTTGTCTTGAATGTCATGCTGTAGCATTGGTGGACTGGCTAGGTGACACAAATTGGAATGCTTAAGTCAGATGCCAGCCAAAACAGATGCCGGAAGAGTAGGAGGAAAAGGAATTCAATGTCCTCAATTTGCAATGCCAGCTCCATTCTCCATGGGGCTGGTGTGTAGTTTTTATGCTTTGCTTTTTGAACTGTTCCTTTCTGTAGCAAATGTTACCCTCATGAAATGTTGGAGTTTCAGCGAATTTGGAATTGGAAACAACTCTCCATTAGATATTTCTATGATCCCCAATTTTTTGTAGAAATTTACTGGGATCACCTCATATATTTTGTCAGAATTGCTGGAGAATTCTTCAGCTTTCAGACATCCTTTTGTATTGCAAAGAGCTTTTGCATATAAATGGCTTGACATAAGAAGCAGGGTTTCCTTTGCGTTGCAAAACTATATTTTTGTATTACCCTTACAACATTTTCCCTCTGTTCCCTTTTGTTGCATTTACACATTTGGTCTGGTCTTCATACTTGAACTATCTCAGCCCTAAAGAGTTTAGGTTACTTCACCTACCGGAAGAGAACTCCATTCATTATGGGGACTGTATGGGAACAGCAATATAAATACAAACGCTCTTTTACTGGTGGTAGATATTACCACTTACCTTCTATTCATGACTGATACAGTGTCGCATCATAAATATTAAATTGTAAGTCTTTTTGTCATTCATTGATTTACTCTAAATGTGTTGACATTATTGAGCAAAGCTGAAGAAGCAAAGTATGAAAGGTTCTATATATTCTCCTTGCATGTGCTAAAGTTGTCATCAGACTATTTATATTCTTATCTGTTTGTTTATTTCATAATCATCAATTGGAAGAAATTAAGTGAGAAAAATACTGTAAACCAGTGGTTCTAAACCTTTTTTGAGTCATGACATGCTTTGCAGCATATTGCAACTCTGCAGGGCACACTAGCCCACTCCCTCCAGGCCAAATCCAGCCATTTCTGTGGCTCTCCATGACATGCTTACCTCTGTGTGGCGACACAGTAGTGTGTCCAGACGCAGTGGTTGAGAACCACTGCTGTAGACAAATGGTAGAATCAGAGAGTTAAACTGTATTTCTCTGTTTGCTGCTATAATTTTGAAGGCACTGTGAGGCTAAAGATTTCAATTATCTAATGAACACTATGATTCATTAGGTCACATCTCAAAAAATGGTGAGGTCTAACAGCAGTGAAATTCATCAGAGAATTTGAGCTATGATCAGACAGAGGCTTGCTTCTCGGTCCACTCTTGCTTAGTCTATATGTACTCCAAGTTAAACAGGGGCTGCTGAGCACTTTATTATGGAGGAGAAGGTGTATCGTGGCACAGAACTGGAGAAGTAGAAAGAAAAATATTTGTGGAAAATTAAGTCATCATCATCATCTTCTTTACTTGAATTTGTTACTAGTTTTGGGGTTGGAAGAAAGTAAATCAATCTTTCATTTTTAACATACTTTGTTGTAATGATGGCAATAGCTATTGTGTGTTTTGATTCTATAATTTATTTTAGAATTATTTTAAGAAATTAAAAGCACCCTTTAAACTGATCTATAATTCAGCATTTCACTGACAGCGGAAGCACAATTCCGTTATATAATTTGCCTCTGCCGTTGTATGCATGTTTTGCTGCACCATATTAATAAAAACAGCTGTAATGCATTTGCCCAGGATTTAGAGCTGTGCCAATGTTTGTAACTATTAGCAAAAATGTTAGACCTGTTCATCTTGAGAAAAATATAAAAGCAAATGCTGCCAAGGTTTTATGTCTGCTTGGGGCAGTTTCTTCATAAATGCTAATAGAGTAGCTTAGAAAGTCTAGCTTCTTAGTAGAACTTGTCTAGCTGGTTTTTGGAACATTTTTTCTGAATAACACTCGGGATGTTTTTCTTGCTTCTCTTAGTTCTAACCCATTTCTCTGCATTTGCTCCCTTCTGTTAATTTGGTCGCTTCTCTGTCACTGCCCCCTTTGCTTAACCTCAGACCATGGCAGTCTCATTGACCACATAGTAAAAGTGCTACATCATGCTCCAAGATAAACATGTTGATGGATACTAATGTAGCATAATTTAATACTCAAGGAAGGTGCTTAAAATTACTTCCCCTCCCCCGTTCTCTGCAGGCAACTTGCTAAACACTCCCTTACAAATTACTTAGGAGTGTAATGAATTTGGAGCAGAGTTTTGAAAATGTTAATTTATTTAGAAATATGTGCAGTTTTTAAACAAGATATACAATAAGAATGTAAGTGGCACTCTGGCTTAAATGTCAACATCTTGGAGGATTATAAGCACAGAGGCATCTTCAGTTTCTCAGATATAAGAGAAAAATAGACTTTGTTATAGCGAGGCTATGGTTGTGGTAGCTTGATATAACTCATGTCCTCAATGGGAATTGCAGGTTCCATAAATATTAGTTGTTGTTTGTGTGCTCATATGACCAAGGATTTTATTAAGCGTTCTCAGGGGGTCAGAGAAACATTTTAGTGGCTTTCAAAAACTGCCTTTGATCATTTGACTATGTTGTCAAGTTACAGTGGATATCAAAGCACCTATGGGAATACTGATAATTCAGCTTGTCTTGAACTGTTCACAGTGGTTTGTACCGAAGACTAGGGTATGTCTAAGTGGAACATGAAATTGTAGAAATGAATGCATCTTAACATGGAGATTTGAGAGCATTTTTCTTTCCAGAATAACACATTGTTTCATTGCCAAGTGGGCAGAGGTTCATTTGCATATATTGTGGTACTTGTTCAGAAATCTTAATAGAATAATAAATCTAACAACCGGTGATCCTAGAAATCTGTTTTCCATGGGAGAATGTGAAAAATATGGAATCTGTGTTTTTTACAGAGAATCTTTAGCTTTTATATTTTCTGACAAAAATGAAAACAAAGATCAGTTAAATTTTACTGAATGTACCAGTGTCAATTATTCAATGTGCATAACCTCCCTTTCTTGTGGTTGATTTTTTAATGCGTTTTAAATGTAGAGCAGAGCTCCATATATCCCATCTACTTGGGACTGAGGCCAGATTGGATAGCCCAAAAATGGAAATAATCAAGAGCTTTCTATCCCTTATTTTAAGATGACTGTGGAAGCTCAGATGGTTAGCCCCAAGTATCAAGTGGTTTAATTATTATAGAAAGCCAGACAATGGAGGCTTAGATGAATGGAGTTCTACTATTTACCACTAAAACATTGTGTTCAACTGATACCTAAATCTGCTGTGGCCAGGGAAGCTAAAATGAAGTGCGAACTTAATCATGGAATAGTACAGATAGCTTTTTTTAAAATTGTAATTTAATTTAATTTAATTTTTATCATTGAAACTTAGGATCCCTGGTCATAAAGGTGCTCATCATGTGTGGCAAATGTCTACAAATATGTTCTCTTATAGAACTCCCTGTCATACCATAAGTACAATTCTGAGATCACAAATCTTTGCTATGAAATAATCTGCATTCACATACCATAAAGCAAATACATGGATGTCTAAAACAGAAACTAACAGAAGTGATGGGGAGAATATAGAAAAGATTCATGACAGCTAATTGAGTGTTCTATAAAACAGGATAATGATTTATTTTTTTCATGCACGTGTGTCTGTGTACATGATATCTTCATAGTCCTCGCCTATAATTTAAATCGTATTGTGATTTAGTCATCTTAAATGGATAGGCAAATATAGCTCAAATGTATTTATACTTAATAAAGTAACAGCATTAAATAAATAACAAATGACTGTCCTGTCCTGTTTAAATATACTGACAGAATTGGAAGATGTAAAAAGAGATCATTATAAATCCTAAGAGAATGAGTGAGGCTTGATTTCCAGGCTTTATCAGCCAGGAAGAGACCCCTTTGAACACTCCTGACAGACCACTGATTTGCAAGAAAACCCTAGAGCAAGCAAATTAACTCCTCTTAGAGGGTTTTAGAAACCTAAAGCTCCCCTCACATTTGCACATCTTCTGGACAAGGTAGGCAGAGTGGATTCTGGTTCAGTTTTGCTCCACTTTCCCCTCCATCCCCTGAAGCACTTCTTCTGCCGTCAAGATATCCCAGGTTCCGTTCACCCCTTCTGCCACCCCAAATACACAGAATCTATTCCTCTAAGGGCTGCCATCTGGTAAAAATTATTAAAACCCCCACCAACTAAATCATAATATTAAATCCATAATTGTTACAAACTACACCTTTGAAATTTTACTATAAAATGTTTTATTATTGTTTTCACTACTACCTAGTCTCTTTTGAATACGGTCTAGTACATGTTAGTTTATTAGTTTATTTCACTTTCAGACTTTCATGTATTTACATAATTCTACAATGATAGAGTATTAGGCACTGCAAAGGGAGATTCTTGGCTGTTGTTCCTTTTCTGATTTTTCCCTTTAAAAAATGTAAGTTATTAAAAAAATTTTTTTAAAAAAGTAACTCTCCCCCCCCCCCCATTGGGTGTTTTGCTAAATTTCCTTACATTATGTCTACAAATAGATTGAGCTTCACTAGTCATTGTTTTCTAATACATATGCTAAGTTTTAAGTGATGTGTAAGTAAGTAACAATTTTGGAGGATACTTACATACTGGTCATTTTTTCTTTTTCAAAGGGTAATTTCAAAACATGTTTTGAGTGTAATTAACATATTAAATATTAGACACTGTGTCCAATATTCAGATATGCTCTTTTGCTTTTAAGAGAAAAGTCCCTTGATCAACTGCTGCAGATTAGCCACTAGCTTTCCAGGGAGTAGGTTTTGTGCTGTCATCTTTGTCTAAAGACAGAGTAAAAAGTACTATTACCCTTGAATATCAGTTCGTTGTTAGGACTATCTATACCAGTGATTCTCAGCCACTGTGCGAAATATATTACTGTGTCAGCACACACTGGAAAATGTATTGTGGAGAGCCGGGGAGGTGGCTCAGGCTGGATTAGGCCTGGAGAAGATGGGCTGGTGTTGAGAACCACTGGTCTATACTGCATTTGCTTCTAGTAAGCATTGATTAATATGAAAAACATGGTATGTGATGCTTGAGAAATTCCCCATATGTAAATTTGAGTGAAGAATAGCTTGGTGTTTAGCTTTCTTTGGTGGATATGGGGGGAGAGGGGAAGGATGTATTTTTTCGCTTTACATCACTGTATGTTTATGTGATACCAAAATAGAGTGAAAGCTGCTGTGTCTACATACAATAGCAGCTTTTTGTCTTTTTTAAATAAAGTTATAATTCCTGGAAATAAGAGAAATAGCTCATTATATGTAGGCTTACATTCTGCAAAGTTCTGCACATAGGTCAGCCAGCACGCTTAGACCTGTTGTGCCACTGCTGTTCTATTCTCGATCTGTTTACCAAGGAAATTTGCCAGTGACTCTTCTAAATTATGGGGAGTACTTTTACAATGTGGATAAATGAAGGCTGGGAGCTAAATTGAAATTAATTCTGCTGATTTATTAAGGGGGGAAGAACATCTAGCTCACATTTTATTGTTTTAAAACTGAGGGTCGTGACTCTGTTTTAATGCAGTCACCACTGCCTGTGTTTGACTTGCTGGGTCCCGGAGCTAAAGTTGAAGCCTGAGGGCTACCATGCAGGGTCATGTAGCATTTTTTCTTGTAAGAAGGGTTGAGGAGAAGAGGGGAGGGAAGAAGAGGGATTCTGGTACAATGAAGTTTGAGAAATGTCGCATTAGTCCAGCAATTCTCAACTGCTGTCATGACACAAAAGTGTGTTGCAGAATAGCGGCTGAGTGCATTGCAGAAATGAATCTGCTGCTGAAAGTGGCCCCTGCCTGTTGCTGCTTTAAGAGTTACTGTGGCCATTGTCTCTTTACAAGTTTGCACACTGAAGCCCTGCTGTTGAAACTGGCTGGAGTGGATGCTCTTTGTTGCGGTAGGGCCTGTGTTTATTCTCCTACTGATGCACTTGCCTCTGATGGCAGCTTTCTTTTGGTGGTGGGAGTCGCTCTTATTTCAGTCACAGCTGCAAGAGCTGGCAGCCAGGTAGAACCTTGTCAGTGTGGGTGGTGGTGAGCTAGAGAGGAGGGGGGCTTCTTGTATTGCACAGTTGGATTTCAACACTGAAAGGGTTGAAAATTCCTGGATTAGACTAATAGTTTTCAAACAACAACTCCCAGTGCAATAGAGAACTATGACAAAGGGAGAGATTATTTTTTTTGTTTGACTATTCCTTAATAGCAGGAGTTTTGATGAACTGAGATCAAGTTAATTAAATTTATTGGTATAGTATTTTAGTTGAGAAAATGCTATTACCATTTTCTGTACTTGACAAGTAGTCAGTAACAAGGTGGAATTAGTTTACTATTTACAATAATATATGTGTAGTATATTAATGGGAATTTTTAATGTTGGTTGTCTAAGAAACCTCTGTAATAAACATATGAACTTTATTGTACTATGTAGCTAAAATTTAATAAAATTAATGTATAAATGTATAAAGTTTCTAACCCCAGGTAAAATAAGTCCTAATCTCTAAATGTTATGTGATGGTCGCAGGGAAAAGTCTTTGTGGATTTTTTTTTAAAAACACTTAATCTGTGAGAAGAAATTGTATACATGGTTTAAGCCTGATACAAATTTTAAGAGCCAAGTTATTAAATTGTCAACTGGGTTTATAATAGAAATGGTGACAGACACTTAAAAATAATAGCTGAGTGTTTCCCAAATAATTTATAACTAATTTTAGTTTTAAATGTACTGTTGATAGTCTAGAAAATGAATCATTTAACTTATGAAATGTGAAAGAGCAATCAGTTTGAAAATAACACTCTAGTTCTACACCAAACCATTTGTTAATTTTGGTCTGGTTTTGACATTGAATTATAACTGTGATCATTACTGGATCTTAATTTTAGGCAGAAGAATCTATAAAGTCAGTTTAAAGCTCAAAGTCATTTGGAAATAGCTGTTTTACTTAAAATTTGATGACTACCAAATACAGACTTAGTAACCTATAATTGTAATACATTGTAAATGGATTTTTAAATTCTTTATGCTAAAGTGATGGAGAAAAGAGTTTTAATAACTTTGTATATGTTTATGATCATTTCTGTTAACAAGCTGTTGCTCCAAATGGAGAAAATAGGGGTATGAGCTTTCGAAGAGAGTATGAAAGAAAAATGTGTTTATCCGCCGAATCCTCATCAAGTTCCAGCCCATATAAGAAACTCAGCCAAAATTTAAATCTTCAGAAATCTTGGATATGCCAAACAAAATTAGTATGCCTTAGCATGGATGGGATAGCAGAATTGGGAAATAAAACAAATATTCAGTATCTTTTCTTTAGAAGAAGCTGAACTTTGTTTTAATTAGTCTGTTTTATTAGGGATTTTCTATACAATATAGTAAGAAGGATTAATCATGTCCTGGAAGAGGTTTGAATGATCAAGTAAGTCTTTTTCCCTCTGTATGCGGAAAATCCAGAGTAAAGGAAAGGAAACTGAAATTTCTATGGAATCTTCTGTGGAGCTGGTGTTTGTTGCTCTCTCTCCAAAGGAGGGTCAAGGAATTTGTTCCTACAGGTCTACAGATGTCCTAAGATCTGCAGAGGACCAACTCTTCCATATAGTTGCCTAACTAGCAGCTTGCTTTCATGAGCAATATTCCCATATTTTCCCTTTCGTTTTCTATCAACAGAGGAGCGGTCAGTATTTCCATATACCAGTGGGTCTCATCCTCCTTACCACTGTGAGCTACATATGCAACTCTGTTATATGTGTATATAGTACCTTTCATTTCAAAACCGGCAGATGTTTACCAGAGCATTTGAAATTAGCGTTGTAAAAAAAAAAACAAAAAAACCCACACAACCCACCAACTTCCAATTAATTGATTTACTGTAAGATGATGGTGTCATGTAGACTGTCCCTCCAGCATGCAGGACCCCCCTTCCCATTCTAGACTGAAACCTGCCTGCCCTGCAAAGACAGGGTGTCCTGGCCAGAACAGAGTGCTGATCTTCTCCATTCCCCACCACCACCATCGACTGCTCCCTCTAGCATCTAGTCTTCCACCAAGAGACCTACCCCCCATGCACCCAACCCTTCACCTGGGTACTGCCTTTTGGCATGCCCCACCAATTGCCCCCAGCAACCTCAAGGACTGCCCCACAGAATGCTCCCACCCAACCCCTCACAATCCAGGGACTGCTTCCAGTCACCAGTCTTCCCAGTTGGAACCTGCCCTTTATGCACACTCTGCATCCCCTTCCCTGTGGCCGTGGCCCCGTGCACCACCTCCCTGATGGTCTCTTAGCTCTGCTGCACATACTCAGCCATGCAGTGTGCCACTGCAGTCCTAGTGCCAGGAATCTTCTTCCAGCTGGGGTCCCTGGAGCTGTGCTCTTGCAGCAGGCAGAGGGGACATGCTGACCACTGTGGCCTCCTGTTGATGCTGCTGGGCCTGAATCTGCTGATCCTGCATCCCCCACGCCCGGTGGCTCCTGCACCCCTGGCCGGTGCTGCTCCTACCTTGCCCATTTAGAAGGGCTTGCACTACTCAAGACCTATACTGCACCCCTCTGCCCCACAAGGGATCCACTCTTTCTGGCTGCTTCTTTGTGCACAGCAGCAATGGGGACATTAAGACGAAGAGGAAAGAGCAGCAGAAATTAAACAACTTTTTAAAAACAGAGTGGATCCCAGGACCTTTTCAGTATGATTTCAGGGTAATAAAACCAATGCAGACAAATATTTAAGTAACTGGTATCAGTAATTAGATGCAAATAGTGGCATTTCACCCAGTTAAACGTTTTAGTCCTTGAAGACTTAATGGGTACAATCTGATTTTCTTTTCACTCTTTAACAAGGTAGAGAGTACTCATTAAAATTACCATCTAAAGTAGTAATTTTTAGAAAAAGATCAAGATTGACTGGTATGGCTTTTCTGTCTGGCGTTTCTGAATAATTGGTCATAATGTCTGTGTTTTTCTTTAGATCACATGTATGTCAGCATTGTTTAGAAAGTTTCTGAAAGACACTTATGGTCCAACACGTTCTATACATGTCAGTTCTTTACCCCTCAAACCATTTACTTGGGCCATACAATAAGCACCACTGCCATGCTTCCGTGTCAGCATTCAAAGTGTGGGTGGAGGGCACTGTTCCCTCTGAGCTGTGCGAGTGTGCACGCGCACACAGGTCATGAAACCTGTGCACACAACAAAAAGTGTGCACAAAAAAATTCAATAGTGCTAATATTGGTGCTCACAAAGAAACGTTTTTGCACACACAAAGAAATTGTTTGTGCCCACAGTCTGAGTAATTAGAGGGAACGTTGGTGGAGGGGGGCAAATGCTGGCATTTTTAAGAGTGGCATATGCCCCTTTCCAGCTTTTATGCTAACCTATTGGACACAGTGTGGTAGCCAGTCTTGTGTATCTTGCATCTTGGCCTTTTTGTACCTCTTTGTGCTGTGCTATGAGAGGTGGATAAACTTGGTCTAAGAGGAAGTCCTAGAGAGGCAGTGGAAGCTTTCAAGAGAATAAATGCTTTGGGTGTAGCATGAAACTAAGCTTCTGAGGTGATTCAAGCCTAGCAGCTGGTGAGGAAAAGACATGTAGAGACTTAAGGGAAAGGGAGCAGAATAAAAATATGGCACAGACAGGGTAAACCAGACAGTGGAAAGGAAAAGAGTTCAAAAGAAGCAAACATGGAGGTAGGAATAGAAGTGAATACAGATGATAGAAGAAGGAGAACGAAGAAGAAAGTGATAGAGAAATGAAAAAAGCATCAGGGAGACATTAATAGTTAACTTGCGGTCACCTATATTTTAATGGATATCTTTATGCAGCACACAGCAGCCACATGACAATGTATAGGAATAATTGGGAAGGAAGTTGTATCCTGCTCCAAAAACAGGCACCTATTGCTTTCAGATCAGGGAGCTTTTAGCTTTTTGCAGTGTAAGGTCTATGTTAGTTGAGCAGTTCTTGCAGTAGAAGCGAATGCTACACATAGACATTAGCCAGTTAATTACAGTACTCTTACCCCACTTAATTTTTTTATTGGTTACATGGATCACCAGATGTTTTAAAGCTGAACAACCAGAATACTGGTAGCTTGTGGTAAGTGATCCTGAAAATAAATACAGTCCTTTGCTAATGCTTACCACAACAAACTTTAGGGGGCAAGGTTTTATTAAAAATGACTGTGGGTTATTTACCCCCCCCCCCCAACTGCCTAATGTTTTCTCTCATTGCTGGTACTAACTCTGTATCTTTTAGATTTTATTTCCTTTTTGAGGAGTTGGAGAGGAAAAATGGGGGAACTACATTATTTCCCATAGGCAGGTAGTAACAGAGTCCATAACCTTGGAATTAGATGTTTCAAACTTGATTGTGCACTTCTGTCTTTCTAACTCATTTTTGTGAAATACCATATTAAATAATTTTTGTGTAAAACTGGCACAGAAAGTTCTACACTACTTAAATGTTTTCTGTGTTTGACTTAAGTTCATTTGTTATCTGGTTTTCTACATTTTAAACTTTGACGTTCAAGGTCATCCTTCACCTTCTTCCAGTTTTAAGATGTAAACAACTCTGAGTAAATTATGGACCTTGCCCAATCTAATTTCTGGCATCCTCTGCTGCTGCTGTCAGCAGATGGAGCATTGGAAGGGCACGGGGAAGCAGGTCAGAGCTTGGAACGTTATATGACTTGATTGTTGTTATGCTGCAAAGAATCGTTTAGCCTCTGTGAGGAGTCTCTGACCACAAAGGGTAGCTGCTGTGTTATAGCCACGGCTGTCTTTCTCACAGAATTAAGGTTCAAATGTTATACAATAGAATACTGATTTTCTTAATTTTTTATTTTGTTTTATTTTTTTTTACATTGCTTCCTAACTTGGATAAGCCAGTGCCAAATCACCCAAAAGTTGCAAAGCTATGACTATGTTCTCTGGCAGTTGTTCTCAAACTTTTACAGGTCACGACTCACTTGGTGGCATATCATAACCCTACTGGTCATGCCAGCCCACCGCCACTCCCCTGCTAGCTGAATCCAGCCATTTCCTCAGCTCTCCATGATGCACTTACCACTGTGTGGCAAGACAGTAATGTGTCTTGTCACAGTGGTTGAGAACCACTGTGCTAGGGTAAAAAAGGTGTCAGGGAAGGCGTGGAAAAGCAGTTGTAGTGTTTGAGACATAGGGGTCTGATATTGAAGCATTTTCATCTGGACATGTTCTTTTGTGTTCTCCTAGAAACTTAAATTTTGGTTTAATATGTTCTCCTTAGACAGGAGCGGTGTTTCTAACTTTGCATACTACATTTCAGTTTAGTTTGTGTTTCATTGTTACACCATTGTGTTTCATGGATGTAGTGAGTAGATTTTCAGATTCTGTCCATCTTCTGCTTAATTTGGCCTTTTTATGGGAGCAGGTTGAAAAATGCCTCTGCTGTAAGTATTGAGATACTGGAATTTTGGTGTTTTTTGCTAGAAATTAAGTATTTTATTAAGTAATCTAAATACAATATCTCTAAACAATCGGCTGAATTTTGACTTACCTGTGAATTCTGATGTGTCAAAACTTCCTGACCTTTATTGGAGTTAAATGCTAAATAGTTTGCTATGGGGGTGTAAGTTTAGCTTTCTGAATTAATTATCCCAAGTTTCTGTTGTTGCTTTCAGAAAAAAAGTGGTCAAATAATTGTTTAATTACACTCAATAGTCAATAGGATTTTTTTTAGGATGATGTGCTTGATTGTGCAATAAGGAGCTTGTTCTGTCTCTACCTAGTACTTATTAGGGTTTGTTGTTATGCAGAACAGGGGTTCTCAATCATTGTGTTGGGACACAAAAGTGCGCATGAAGAGAAAGGAGATGTGTCAAGGAAAATAGGCAGCTCACCTTGGGGGAAAAAAACCAAGGAGTTGCGTGGCACTTAAAGACTAACAGATTTATTTTTCACATGAGCTTTCGTAGGAGAAAATCCCACTTCGTCAGATGCTTCGAAGACGGGTGAACTTACAGAATGGAATGAGAATAAATGCAAGGAGGTGTAAAACATAGGATCAGATCATACAGTAACAGCAAATCAGGGCAGTTATTAGGTTCAAACCCTGGGAAGCTTGAAGTCAAATTACCTTTAGTCATGGGAAAAGAACCCCTAGTCTTCATTCAATCCTGCTTTCACAGAATTTAATTTGCATATTAATTCGAGTTCAGCTGTTTCTCTTTGAAGTCAGGCTTCCCAGGGTTTGAACCGATCAACTGCTCTGATTTGCTGTTACTGTATGACCTGATCCTGTGTTTTACACCCCCTTACATTTATTCTCATTCCATTCTGTAAGTTCATCCATCTTAGAAGCATCTGACGAAGTGGGATTTTCTCCCATGAAAGCTCTTGCAAAAAATAAATGTTAGTCTTTAAGTGCCACGCGACTCCTTGGTTTTTTTCCTGGACTAGACTAACACGGCTATCCCTTTGGAAACTGAGACACTCACCTTGGAGCCAGCTTGGGTTTCTGCCGCCCGCTGCTCTCTGCTGCCCTGAACAGCCTGCTCCTGCTGCAGAGCACAGGCAGCAGCCAGGGCCCGATGAGCAAATCGACTTAGGGATTGCAACCTGGAGATCCTGGGCTGGGGAAAGGGGTCACCACCGGCCCCATTGAGTCAAGCCACCAAGGCACCAGTCTGTGCTGGCTTTACTCTGCCCCCGCCCCCAGGTCCCGGTGCGCTGCGTGCTCCGGAGCATCGTAGCCTCCCAAGGATCACGGCCACGGGCAGATTGTATGTGTCATGCAGGGAAACATCAGGTCAGATGTGTCATGACGGAAAAAAAGTTGAGACCTACTGCTCTAGAATATCAGGTTTCTTATCTTACTGGGCTGATGATAGTGCTTAATGCTTGGTAGAGCTAACACTCCTTTCTGCCCATGACCATGGTAAAGCAGATTATGTAACCCTTGGTATAAAGGGCTCCCACACTCCCCCCTTTGGTTCTGTTCTTCCATGCCCACAAAGCACATTTAGACATCCTTGTGTAGTGCTCCCAGTAGCACTCTTTATTGAAATGTGTTCCTTCCATCAGCTGCATTCAGCCACCAGGCTCAGAGGCCTCACAGTTCAGTCCT
Organism: Podocnemis expansa; assembly: GCA_007922195.1. Taxonomy (NCBI): domain Eukaryota; kingdom Metazoa; phylum Chordata; order Testudines; family Podocnemididae; genus Podocnemis; species Podocnemis expansa. Next base: position 4,790,312 of record ML682015.1, on the reverse strand, counting down.
GATGCTGGGTAGCCCCCTTCCCTAGAGGCTTCCTCATGTGCACCCCAGTTTACCAAACAGTACTACACTGGGTTTCTTATTTCCCCAAATTAATAGTTTATCATGGGTTTCCATGGATCTAAGATATTTCTTGGGACCAAACCAGAAGTGCCCAGGAAAGGAAGTTCTTTTCTTCTCCAAGTCAGTTCTGCTAAGAGATTCATATATTCCAAGCCGCAAGGGACAGTTATGATCATCAGTCTGACTTCGTGTATGACATAAGCCATGGAACTTCCCCCATAATAACTGCCAAAGTAAATTTTCTAGAGAAAAGCTTCCAGTCTCAATTAGAAAATTGTCCACGATAGGGATTCACTACAATCCTTGGTAAATTGATCCAGTGATCGATTACTGTCACTGTTGAAAAGTTTGTCTGATTTCCAGTCTACATTTGTCTGGCTTCAACTTCTAGCCACTGGATCACACTGTATCTTTCTTCACTAGATTTAAGAGGCGATGACAAAATATTAATTCCTCATGTAGATAGTTACAGACTGTAATCAAGTCACCTCTTAATCTTCTTATAGTTAAGCTAAATAGATGGAGTTCCTTGAGTCTGTCTCTGTAGGGCATGCTTGTCATTCTTGTGGCTCTTTTTTGAACACACTCCAATCTACCAGCATTCTTGTTGAATTGTAAACACCAAAACTAAATAGAGGTAAAACAACCTCTCTGCTCCTACTCGACATTTACCCTGTTTATAGATTCCAGGATCAATTAGCTCTTTGGGCCACAGAGTCATATTGGGAGCTCATGTTCTGCTGGTTATCAGCCACAATCCCCAATTCATTTTCCAAGTCACTAGCTCTTAGGTTAGAGTTCCCTATTCAATAAGCATGGTCTCCATTCTTTGTTCCTAGAGGTATACATTTACATTTAGCTGTATTTTGTTTGTTTGCTCCCTGTTTACCAAATTTTACACATTGCTGTACATCAGCAATCTGTCGTCTTCTGTATTTATACGCCTAGATTTTTGTGTCATTTTCAAACTTGGTCAGTGAAGATTTTGTTTTCTTCCAGGTCACTGATTACAGTGTTAAATATCAGTGGGTCAGGAGCTGATCCCCAGAGAACCATACTGGAAATGGACCAACTTGATGATGATTCATCATTTACAATTACATTTAGAGACCTATCATTTAGCCATTTTTTAATCCATTTAATGTATGCCATGTTAACTTGTATAATGTCCTAGTTTTTTGATCAAAATGTTGTGTGGTACCAAGTCAAATGTCTTGTGATAGTCTGTCATAGAAACGGGAAGGAACCATGAGAGGTCAGCAAGTCCAGGCACCTGTTCTCATGGCAGGGCCAAGTACCCTCTTAAACCATCCCTGGGAGGTGCTTGTCTAACCTGCTCTTAGAAAGGTTCCAATGATGGAGATGCCACAAAATGCCTAGGCAACTTATTCCAGTGGTTAATCACCCTGACAGTTAGGAATTTTTTCCTAATGTCCAACCTATGCTGTAATTTAAGCCCATTGCTTCTTGTCTGATCTATCATCAGCAGTTAAGGAGAATAATTTTTCTCTCTCCTATGTCAGCGCTATTACTTTTGTCAACAAAACATGTAATCTTAAAAAATAAAAGAATCAAGTTAGTTTGATAGGGTCTATTTTTTCCATAAATCCTTATTGATTTGCATTATTATATTATCGTTGTTTAATTCTTAATTAATCAAATTGCATACCAGCTGATCCATTAACGTGTTTGGGATTGATGTCAAGCTGACAGATCAGGATTACCTAGGTCATGCCATGTACCCTTTTAAAAAAAAAAAAAAAAGTGGCACATCTGTCTTCCACCCTTTTGGAACCTTCACAGTGCTGCAAGACTTAGTGAAAATCAACTTTAGTGGTCCTGCAAGTTACTCAGCTAGCTCTTTTAAAACTCCTGCATGCAAGAATCTGAATCTATGATTTTAAAAAATATCCAACTGTAGTAACTTATGTTTTGCAGCATCCAAATATACTAGTGGACTGGAAAGAGTGTTGTTATCACCATTAGGATAAGTGAAAACCAGAAATAGTTATCAAACATTTTTGTCTCTCCTGCATTGTTGTTAATTTTACCATTTCTATCCAGTAATAGACCATTGTTGAGATTTCTTTTTGTTCCTAATATATTTTAAAAAATCCTTTTTGTCCCTATCTCTGCTGATAATAGATTTCTTTGAGCATCTCTTGGCTTTCACTTTCAATTTCCTACAATTATTAACTTCTGATTTATGTTCATTACTGTCAACTTCTCCTTTCTCTCATTTGTTATGTATTATTTTTTTGAATTTATAGCTGCCTTCACTTCCCCTCTAAGCCAGGTCAGTGTTTTAACCATCACACCTCCCCCCCACCCTTGATTTTGGACTTTTTGGGGTATCTAGCAAACTGTTCTTAAAAGATTCCAAATTATCATTCATATTTTTCTGATTTGTTTCTTCTTCTGAGTTGATTTAGCTCAAATGGTTTTCAGCTTTGTGAATTGGGCCCTGTTAAAGCACCATGTATGTATGTATGTTACTGGTCTGGATTTTATTCCCCTTATGCATTTATAATGAATTATTAGTTCTGTGATTAAGAAGTTGGATGCTGACTGCTCGGGGATTGCATAACTAGTTAGCATGTCAGAGTCTTGTTTATTATTGGAATTAACCAGACAAATTGCTTGGTGGAGCAATTTGTCTAGTTAGTTTTATGATGCGTTTTTGTAGACATCTTTGGTATTGGCTGCAACAATTTTTGAATTCAGAAATTACCACCTATTGATTAGAAATTCCAAGGTATATGTTAACAGTGGCAGTGTGAGACTTCCAGCATACGTTGCTCAGATTGAAGTTCGCCATGATCACACATCTTTTTTTCCTACAGATATGTGCATAAGAAATTGGTCGTCCTGTTTCTGTGTGTGATAACTAATACCCCCATTTTGTACCTTATGAGTTAGGACTTTGATCCATAAGTATAAAGGCAATTTTCGTCTGAATTATCAGTGACTTGGAAACTATTTTTGATATAGGGATGATCCATCTCCCCTTTTTCCCAATTAATCATCACCACATAGACTATAATGATTCATTTTTACATTACAGTAGTGTGAATCATTCCATCAAATTTCCGTAATACCAACTAGATTGAATTTATGCTCATATGTGAGAAATTCCAGTTCCGTTTTTGGTGCCCCTGCTCCTAAAGCAGGTGCATAGATAATTTATGTATTTCTTCTTTTCATATCCTTCGGTTTCTTGATTAATTTTGTTTTCAACATTTTGATTTTGTGCTGAATACTCATTTCTTTACTCTTTTTACCTTCTCTTGTTAATAAGAGGTTAATACCCTCCTAACTACCCTGTCCCTGAGGAGATTGGTCCACCTTCTATTGGGAGGAGGTATATAGTTTGGATGGACTCCATCTCAGTGAAAGGTATCTAGTGTTCCACAAAACCAGCGCTCTCAACCCTTTATCAGTTACCTAGTGAGCAAGTTACTACTGGTATCTTTCACCTTTAGTCTTCCTTTGCTTGTGGGGTGGGAAGAGATTCCCTAAAGTCATCTCTCATCAGCAAGGTACCGAGCAATGCAGTGTCATTTAATGCTGATACAAACCATCACGAGTTAATCTTTGCTAATGGATTTCAGAAGCTTGTCCAACCTGAATGATGTCTTCCGTCTTGGCTCTGATAAGGCAACACCCTCCTTGCAGAATTGTTCCTTCAGGTTTTCCAAGTATTGAATCTCCCAGTAAGGATCATCTTTCTTCCTTGTACTATTTGAAAATGTTTCATAAGAAAGTGTGATATTCTTACAAGTTGGGCTGAGCTACTATCCACTTGAGTGTCCTGTACATCTCTGTGTTATGGGGGTATTACGCATAGATTGTTTTATGATGCTTATTGAATGCATCAAACACAGCTCTACGTTACTTTATTTCCCTAAAATAACCTAAGTAGTTTGTTCTGCAGTGTCTTGCCACTTTTTCTGAAGTAGGGGAAGACAAAATGAGGTTTAATCCTTAATTGTTCAAGGTAGTACACATGTGCAGTTGCATGCATGCAATCCAACAATGGCTTTTTGGAATGGACTCACTCATACTATTATGCACTATATTACTCTCTGAAATTGGCATATATTAAAGTATTGTTGGTTACTTTTATTTGATAAATTTGTTAGTCTTTAAAAGAGCCACAGGACCCCATGCTTGTTTTCCTTGATTTGTATGTTATTGTTACCATTCTCTCCATTCCACTTCTTTGACAGTTCTGATTGGAAGGCCAGGAGTTCATGGCTGCCTTTGGGTTTCACAGGAAAATCTGTTTTTGAAGTGATCCTGAAAAATGGACAAATCAAAATCTTTACTTCCTTTTCCCTCATTTTGTTATAACTAATTATGCTTTCTTCCTGCTTTTGAGGCGATAGGGTGAAGCTTGACCTACAATGCCATGAATGGATTTTATATTCTCAAACGGATATTTATTATTCTTATTTTTCACCTTATTGGGGGAACAGGCAGTAGCAGAACTGCCCATGTAGCCTCAACAAAATGTGTGATGCATGTCTTGTTTTCTCTTGCCCTCCATCCATCCTCTCTGATTCTCTGCTTCCTCACAAACTACTTCTGGATTTTGGACTTCTGTTCTAGGCAGATTCTTCTGCTCAGTTCCCCTTATCTTGTCCAGAAGAGCTGATGAAGCTGCTGCTTCTAGGCTGATGGTTGTGACTGACCCCCCCATCCCCACCCCTTTGCTGCTTGGGGGTCCTTACTCACTTCCCTGAAGATTTGTGACATTTGGAACACAATATTACTCATCCTTTCTAGGGACTCCAGATATTCCAGTAATACTATAATGATAGTGGATACTGATTCTTGCCTTGTGCCAGCTGTGTATATATAACCTTTTGTAACCCTGACTCATATAATGTGTCTTAAAGGCAAGAAACAGATAAGTACTAGAAACAAGGTTGTGTGTGTCATACCTGTATTACAATAGGGATCTAAATAGGAACTGGTTTCATTCATGCTCACGGGATACATCTTGCTTTCCTGTCCTTTTCCTGTCATTGCCCAGAGTTTTTACATGTTACTCATGTTTCAGTAATACATCAGAATTTGGCATGGTAGTGTACAAATGCTTTTGCATACATTTTAATGACTAGTTGTCACGCTGAAGAACTTTTTTGTATGTTAAATATGAGCTGTGTTTCATGTAGTGCCACATGCAGGATCCTATACAGTAGCTTTTCTCATTCAACTGCCACTATTTTGGGACACTGTTCCCTAGCCTTTGTAACTTTAACTCTAACATGGTGTCTTTTGTTTCTAGCTTAATCCATGAAGGCCCTCTGTCTGGATGTTAGACGTTTCTAACTTGTGGTTGGGCATTACTCTCAATCAGACATGCACAAGTGTACATAATGTCCTGGGAGCCAATTCTGCAACTGCTCTTAATGGATGGGATCAGTGCCAAGGGATTATGGTAATGAAGACTTTTCACATAATAGATTCTGGCTGAGTGAGAACAAACTCATTGTAGTGGTATTCTAGAAAGAATCACTCTTTAAGTACTACACAGATCTCTATGAGAATCTTTTAATGCATCTTGAAAAAAACCTAAATTATGCGGAGTTTGAGGGAAATCTTTGTCAGAGACTCAGAGCTATGTAGATAAAGTTCTCTGTCTCCTTTTCCATCAAACTGCAGACTCTGGGTTTTCTTCTCGGGAAGTCCCGTGAATAAACAAAACTAAATGTTTCATCTGACACTATAACATAAAGCATAACTAAGTGTATTATCCTAATAATATGTTATGAGAAAGAGAGAGAGAGTTATTGAAACTCAAATTCTAATTCATTGAGGGAGGCATTTTTAATGTAACCTTCTGCATATGCTACCAGGAGAAGAGACAACATCGTTGTGTACAATAACGTGAATAACAAATTAATGAGAAACTTGAAATTGTTGCTGTGCTTTCCAGTTTGAGAGGGAGAGATCTGAAATGAGTAAAACTGCTGCCACAGTAGTAATTCATTCTGCTCTCTATTTTAATTATATCCTTTAGAGTTGAACACAACTATCAGTGTCTCTGAAATAGCCTTTATTATGGATGAGGTAAAGTAATTTTCAGATGCTAGATTAAAAGTAGACATAAAAACTAGCTTTCAAAAGTTAGTCTTATGGGAAAAAAAGATACATTTAAACAATGTTCCACTTAGCATAATCTTTGTATCAAAATTTACAGGGTTAGAATATGCTGTACTATAGGCCTAATAGAAAGAGCTACTGAAGTTCCTGTGGTGTAAGTTTGATAAAGGAGCGCCAACAAACTTTCAGATAAACCCTGGGCAATGTATCTATTCAAGAATTATACATAAACCAGTAATGTTAAAATAAAAAATTCGACGTCTGGACAGATTGAGTCAAAATATAAAATATGTGCATGTGTTATGAGAGTATGAAAAAACCCAATCAAGTTGATTGTCCATCCAGTCAAGCCAGTAGTAATCAGACAGGAGAAAAATAAATGGACCAGCAGGAATTTTATACTTGAATGTGTCAGACAAGAAATCCCAGAACTGAAACAAAAAATCTGAAACCTACCTATGGTTCCAGAAAGGATGATAAAATATACATCTGTACAGATTGCATTTTAAACAGGTTGCAGATTGCAGCATTGTTAATTTGAGATGTGTGTGGGCTAGAGTCCCAGTGGTTCTCAACCATTTGCAGGTCATGATACATGTGGTGTGGTGTCTTATCATGACCCTGCAGGACACGCCAGTACCCCTCACCTCCCGAGGCTAAATCCAGCCATCTGCATGGCTCTCTGCAACACACTTACCACTTTGGGCGATGCAGTAATGTGTCCTGGAACAGTGGTTGAGAGCCACTTGGCTAGACAAATAAAAATTCTAGACTAAAATTTGTTAGATTTCCTTAATGTCAAATATGACAATTGTTGGAATGAATATAAAGATCTGATATAGAGATCACTGAAGTCTTCCATAAGCCTCAAATCTTCAGTCTCCAATAAGGTCCCATATTCCCTTCCATTTTTAATCAAATGACCTCCTAGCTAGTAACTTAATCTCATAAAGAGAATATAAGTAAATATAATTTATCTATTATAACAGGATTTTAAGAAAAATTAAGTCTTACCTACTTTTCTTTATTAATTGTAATGAACAACTTTAATCTCTGAGCCTTAAGAGGGTCCACAAGTAAAGGTCTAGATAGAAATTATCCAGTGATAAGGAGTTATGTTTAAACTAGAAAGGAGGTTAGCTGGAAAAGTGCTGGTCATTCCACATGCTGTACACATACAGCTAGCTCTATTCATATTGTGTAAAGAGCAATATGACAGTTGAACAGTGATACTTTGTAGCATGAATTGTGGAAAACTGACTCCTGTGAGTCCAGCAAAAAGCATCAACCTTTTTTGAGCTTTACAAGACTCAATTTCTGCTCAAGTAAACCTTGTAAGCATGTGAGTGAGCTTCTTGATGCAGACAATATCCACAGAAGCTCTTGCAGTTTATATAACAGACCAGGAAATAGCATTTTCGTTAAATGTATGTGTTCAAAAAAAGTTGGAGTGAAAACCAGTGTTGTGAAGTTTGACCTGCTGGGTAGAGTGAATGCATTTGCAGTAATTTAATAGTCACAGAAATTGAGCTGAATATTGGGACCCATCAAATGGGAAGGTGGGAGGGGGAAAAAATTAATAGAGGAGGATGGAATCTGTATCAGCAGGATTCTGATTTTGTATGTTTCTTTAGATAGATAGATATCTCTATCTATAAAATCAGAAAAATCTCCATAATGATTGTTCTTTAATTTTGTAATTAAAAATCTGTTTGAGCATTTTAGGTTTGTTTAAAATGCCAAATAACGTTGAGTTAAAGACAAGCAATGGGTTTTCACAGTGTAGCTATTTCTAGTATTTTGGAAATAATTTTTGAAATGAAGATACTTAGTTTGTAAATATTGTGTTTCAGAAGGATTTTTGCTATTTGTATAAGAACTCAAAGGTGGAAAGTTGCCCTCAGGCACAGGCCCCTCATATCAATTTGCCCTACTGTATGGTTTAAGTTAACTGCTATAAGCGCCTTGAAGTGGCTTCTGTACTAGGATTAGTACACTCCACAAATCTATTCTCCCAATGAGCTCTAACGACCAACTCTTGAATTTAAAAACCATCCCAACACATGTTGACCAGACAAACAAGTGGTACATTTAGGTGCTGGTGTTCTTACAATAGTTTAAAAAACAATTATATTAAAAATTCAGTAAGTTCTGTTTTTTGAAAAGAAAAAGTGGGATGGTGGTTGTAACAAATAATTCAACATATACTAATGCCAGAACATTGAGATTCTTTTCTTAACCTCTACTTTGCTCAGGCCTTGATAGTAGTGTTTGAAAGATCTTTATGTGGTGTGGTTACTTATGTAATCAGAGGTGATGGAACAAATTTTATAGTGGGAGTACTGAGAACCATTGAACCAAACAGTAAATCCTGTGTGTAATGGAAACTGCTTCAAACCAGGGGGTCTAGTAGCACACCCTGCACTCCTATTTCTAGCACTAACGTATGTGATGTGGGACTTGAGAACTGAACAAACTAAAGATAAAATCTATCAGCCTATGCTTGATTGGGTTTATTTAGAGATTTATATTGTAGTGTTTTCATTAACTTTTTAATTTAAATCTAGACTGTTTCTAGTTTGCATTTAGCAGTACCTTCACTAAAATTAAATTGACTTTTGTAGACACAGATTGTGGAATCTGACATTGTCTCGCGCTTTACAGAAGCCTGTGATAGATATTTTCTTGATTAATTATGGTGGCTACATTGTAGTAGCGTGATGGTTTTTGAAAGGCTTTTGCTTGACCAGTCCCATTAGTCTGTGTTTTGAAGGACCATCCTGTTCAAGCAATACAGACATAAGTTGTTTCAATTTAAGTATATTCTGACTAGGGCTAATGTTAGTGGCCAATATATAATACTACTGCATTATTTTCTTTAAAAATCTGAAAAGAAATTAACCAATTTAAGATGTTTGTTTTGTATTTAAGAGGTGCAGTATACATTGAGAAGTTTGATCAATTTCTAAATTGGAATGCTTTGCTTTTTAAACCAGTATGTTGTGTGGGTTTGTTTTTTAAAACAATTAACTATTCAACTTCAACTGTGTTACCTTGCGATGGACTATTTATATCTTGACAAGTTCCAAAGGGGCAGCCATGTTAGTCTAATTCAGCAAAACAAACGAGTCCTGTGGCAGCTTTTAAAGACTAACAAAGTTATTTATTGCGTGAACTTTTGTGGGAGAAAATCCGATTTTGACCGATGAAGTGGAATTTTCTCCCATGAAAGCTCATGAGATAAATACATTTATTAGTCTTTAAAAGTAATATAGTACTCCTTGCTTGGTTTTTATTTAAATCTTGTAACCAATAATACAATGAGGTAAAAGAACATTTTCATGATTTGAGATGTAAGCTGATTGTGACAAAGGATTTGAAGGTGTTTTTTTCCACATGCATAGTATTGCACAATTAGCTACTTAGGTTTTTAGAGCGTTGGGGGGGGGGGGTGTTCAACAAAACAGAATAAAATTATGGTAGATTTTCCCTTTTTCTCAAGTATTGGGTATTAGCCACAGCTGGAGGGAAGTAATGGTATTTTATAGAGCAGTGATCTGATCTGGTATGGAAAAATCATATGCTCCACATTATGGCAAATCTTTACTCATTCAAGTAAAAGAATTTCTTTGTAGGTTGTTTTTTTTTTTTTTTTTTTTTTTTGTGAAAGTGATATGTTTTTTTTTTTAACAAAAAGTATGATGTTTAGATAGTTGGGGGGGCGGGAGATGCTGGAATACCTCACATTAGAAGAGTAATTTAGAGTAGAATATTTCTCAATCTTGTGTAAGAGAAACAAAACTGTAGCTAAGATTGTATACAATTTTTTCACTGCAGGAGATACCTAAATGACTTGCCTCTGAAGTGACTGAAATATTGGTAGAACTCAAACTCTTTTGTGTGGGGGAAACAAAAAGTCTGCTAGCATATGTTAATGTATAGAGAAGTACAAAGTACATCCAGTAAACTTTTAGTAACATCTGTGGCATTTGACACTAGTAACCCACTGTGAAAACCTTGTAAACAGTCACAGCTCAGCAGTTCACCTCAGGGATTCTCACACAAGAAATTGCCCTGTAACTTCCTGCTAAGATGATAATCAAAAAATACTTTAGTACTGTGTATTGATTTATCCATGCTGAACTTGTAGTGTCTTTGTGTTTCTTCATGTAATTATGGAAATATAATTATACTACTGCTTTATGACTACATGATTTAAAAGGCACCAATAGCTGCGAAATATTTGCCCAATTAGTTTGAATTACACAACAGAAACCAATTGTAGTCTTAGATTAAAAGGAATTTAAGTGTTACGGCTGAGACTACCTTAAACCCTTCTTGTAATCCATCTCTTTCACATTTGTTTTTACGTTAACTTCTGGGGCCAGATTTATCAGCACACTCTGGCTGATTTGTCCCATTCTGGAGCAGTACAAAGCAGCCATTTTGGCCTGGCCTTTTTCTCCTTCCTGACTCCTGTCTGGGGTTCCTCTTCTCCAGTTCCATCCTAGACCACCTCCAATCTAGCTTCCACCCCTTGTGCTGCACTGAAACAGTTCTTGTTGCAGTGTCTAATTTAACTTTTCCCAGACCAAGTTCCTCATCACACCTTGACTCGTAAGCTACCTTGGACACTGCTGGTAATACTTATTTTTGAAATAGCATCCCTTTCACCACCTACAACTTTCTGTGCAGGTTTCAGAGGGTTCTGTTTGCTGTTCTTCACTTCTCCTTCTACATCTTATTGCAAGAACTCTGTCCTCTCCAGTTCTCCTCTTACATCTCTTATCTCAGAGTTCAGCACATCCTCAAGTACCAATTCTTTTACATTAAGTTTACAAAATCTTTGACAGTGATTATGCTGCTACTGTGCTGAGACCACTCGATATTCTACTGGCCAATACTGTTTCATTGATTCCTTGTCTATATTCATTTGTTGATTATTGAATTAGATAACAAACTCTTTGGGGGACTGGGATTGTTTTTTTTTTCTTTTTTCCCCTCCCCCCATTTGTATAATTGCTACCATGATGAGTACTATGGTCAGTGACTAGTGCTCATACAAACTACGAAATAATAAGTAAATAAATTACGAAGTATATTGTTTAATGATTCAGAAATAACTTCCTCTCAACATACATCTCAGAAGCTGATTCTCCATCCCACATAAATCTTGTCCACTTCTATTCCCCTGACATACCTATCTCTCAGTTCTGAAAACAGACTGCAAAACTATATTCACATTCTGAAAAATGGAGTAGTCAATTCTATACTTTATATAATTTTTTTAAGGCTATGTTTTCTAGTGTTACTAGACTACTGTATCATTAATTTATACACATAGGAGTGCTGTCTTTCTCTCATTTCCAGTAAATGAACATTGATTTTCTCAGTGCATGGAGTGACAGAAGAGGCCTGTTGGAAACAATAAAGCGAAGGTGTAGTTAAAGATTGCAAAGTAATGTGAAAACATAAAGAAAAAATTAAGATGCATAGGCAAATATGATTCTAGCATTTCCTAAACTTTGATTCCTTGAATATGTATTGTAGAATATTTTTAACATACATTTTATTTAAGGGATGCAAAGTATATTGTATACATTATTTCTAAATGCTATGTGGCAAGTAATAGGTGCATGCATTATTTCAAATAGATTATATTCTACCTAAAACTATAAGTAGCATGCAAGATATTTGAAAACAACATAGTACTGTCAGTGGTTTTAAAAAAAAAAAAAGCCTCCACTGTGCTCGGAACAGCAGCTTCAAAGTTCACATGAGAGTTGTCACTGCCCATGATATAGTCATGTTAAAAAATTAAATGTGTTCAATTAAAGCAGTCATTTTGAAGACTAATGCTAATGAATTTTTTTTGGAAAAAGTAACATCTTTTGTGACAGTAGGGTATTAGAGGATAGTGTGGTCTGGTTTTAAAATACAACTTTAAAAGAACACTATACATACATGAGCAATTTTATTTAAGACATTAATGTGAAGTTTTGTGGCTGAACAGTTCATTTTCCAATATGTGTCGGTGTCTATAGAGTATAGATCAAGGGGTGGCCAAACTTATGGAACTCAAGAGCCACACAAGTTGATTATTAAACATTCAGGATCCATACTGAGGCATGTAGCCATATAGTATCTATTTTCTTCTTCGTATTTTCATTTCTTATTATTCGACGTCATGTTTAGAAGGACTTGTAAAAGACAATTTAATGAGTGAACTGCATTAGGGCCTATGAGAAAATCTAAACATGCCGCACTTCTGCCCACTGTCCCTGACTATGCCACACTTCTCCCCACCATCCCGACCCCGTCTCTAGCCCCCAGGTCCTGATGCTGGCTCCCCAGGGCCGACCCCCCCACACATCTGGCTACTCCAGCAGCTACACACAGGCTGGAGCCCAACCCCCCCCACACACACACATTCTCAGAGCATGCTCAGGGCAGGAGATTTAGAATCATAGAACCATAGAGTTGGAAGGGACCTCATAGGTCATCTAGTCCAACCCCCTGCCAGAGGCAGGACCACTCCCACTAAACCATCCCAGTCATGGTTTTGTCCAGCCGGGCCTTAAACACCTCCAAAGATGGAGATTTCACCACCTCCCTCGGCAGCTCATTCCAAGACTTCACCACTCTCCTAGTAAAAAAGTTTTTTCTAATATCCAGCCTCGACCTCCCTAACCGCAACTTGAGACCATTGCTTCTCGTCCTGTCCTCATTTATTACCAAGAACAGTCGAGCTCCATCTTCCTTAGAGCATCCCTTCAAGTAGTTGGTTGCTATCAAATCCCCCCTCAATCTTCTCTTCTGCAGACTAAATAAGCCTAATGCTTTCAGTCTTTCCTCATAGGGCTTGTGCTCCAGCCCTTTAATCATTTTGGTTGCCCTCCTCTGAACTCTCTCGAGCATGTCCCTGTCCTTTTTGTAGTGAGGAGCCCGAGCTGAACACAGTATTCTAGATGTGGCCTTACCAGTGCAGAATAGAGGGGAATGATCACATCCCTTGATCTGCTGGTAATACTTCTTTTGATGCAGCCCAGTATGCCATTGGCCTTTTTGGCCGCAAGAGCACACTGCTGACTCGTATCTAGCTTCCCATCCACCATGACCCCCAGGTCCTTTTCCACACTGCTGCTACTTAGCTGAATGCTCCCCAGCCTGTAGCAGTGCATGGGTTTTTTTTGTCCCAAATGCAGGATTTTACACTTGTCCTTATTGAAGCTCATAAGATTTCTATTGGCCCACCGTTCCAATTTATCTAGGTCTCCCTGAATCCTGTCCTTGCCCTCCAACATGTCTACTGGTGCCCCCAGCTTGGTGTCATCCGCAAACTTACTGAGAATGCAGTCTATTCCATCATCCAGATCATTGATGAAAATGTTGAACAGAACCGGCCCCAAGACTGACCCCTGGGGCACACCACTCGTGACCGGTTGCCAGCTAGACATGGAACCATTGATTCCTACACGCTGAAACCATTGATCTAGCCAGTTTTCTATCCACCTTATAGTCCACCTATCCAACCCATACTTCCTTAATTTGCCAATGAGAATGCTGTGGGGAAACTGTATCAAAAGCCTTGCTAATATCAAGGTATATCACATCAACAGTTCTTCTTGCATCCAGAACACCAGTCATCTGCTCATAGAAGGAAATGAGATTGGTCAGGCATGATTTACCCTTGGTAAATCCATGCTGACTGTTCCTGATCACTTTATTTTCCTCTAAGTGTTTGAGGATGGATTCTTTGAGAATCTGCTCCATAATTTTTCCAGGGATTGAGGTGAGGCTGACAGGTCTGTAATTCCCTGGATCCTCCTTTTTCCCTTTCTTGAAAATAGGCACTACATTTGCTTTTTTTCCAATCCTCTGGCACCTCCCCCGTCCTCCATGAGTTTTGAAGGATAATGGCCAGCGGTGCTGCTATCTCATCGGCCAATTCCCTTAGCACTCTTGGATGCAGTTCGTCCGGCCCCATGGACTTGTGCACATCCAGCTTCTTTAAGCAGTCCCTAACCTGACCTTCCGTCACCAAGGGCCTGTCTTCTTCTCTCCCATCTGCCACACCCATGGTAGTGGGCTGGGAGTTGACCCTGCCTGTGAAAACTGAAGCAAAAAATGCATTGAGCACTTCAGCTTTTTCCTCATCCTCTGTCACAAGGATGCCTTCCCTATTCAGCAAGGGACCTACACCATCCCTGATCCTCTTCTTGTTATTAACATACTTGTAGTACCCCTTCTTGTTCTCCTTTACATTCCTTGCTAGCCGCAACTCCATTTGTCCTTTGGCCTTTCTGATTTTATCCCTGCAGTCCCTAGCAATATCTTTATATGCCTCCTTGGTCATCTGACCAAGCTTCCACTTCCTGTAAGCATCCTTTTTATGTTTAAGCTCACAGCAGAGTTCTCTGCTAAGCCATTCTGGCTGCCTCACATGTAAAACTCCTAGTCTGGGCTGCTTTCCTAAATTGATTTGCTGACATTCTTCTGCAAGCCACATTTTTTCTTTCAAGAGCTACATGTGGCTCCCGAGCTGTGGTTTGGCCATACGGTCTATAGATTGTGAAAAGTGATTTTTGCCATGTGTACTTTTAGTGTGCTTTTATCAGCAACTTTTGTAAAATAAATAGCTTACCATAATGCTTTCATACACCTTGTGGACAAAAGCATTAAGGGAGAGGTAGGGGTGTGTGTGTGTGTGTGTGTGTGTGTGTGTGTGTGTGTGTAAAAACTATAAATTACCCAAATAAATAAATAAAAACCAGCTTTGTTAAAAGAATGTTGTTAAGGTTGTCAAGTCTTCAAAAGTTAGGAAATGCCAGAAGTAAGCTTGTTTGTGCAACCTTACTTTGATCTTCCTGTGTGTATGGATTATGACAACAGATACTTTAATTACATGATTGCGTACTATTTTTCACAAGTCCATGTAGGGTACATGATGGACAGTACTCAACAAATTTGTTTCCATTTTTTCCAATACATGGCCCTGGGCCTGCCTTACTGCATACTGTTCAAAGCTGGCTCTAAATATAGACATAAATTTCCTCATGGGCTTTCAGATGGTGTCATTATAGTATCTAAGAACTTCATGAACTCCAACGAATTTCTTTTCATAGCATCCTTGTGAGTTGCGTGCAGGGCCGTCTCTAGGGGGGAGCGGAGCCCAGGGCAAATCAGTTTGTGCAGGCCCCCCCCCCATTTTTAACTTTGCAGGCAATGTTCCCTCTGAGCCAGTGGTTCCTAACCTGTGGTCAGAGGACCCCCAGAGGTCCACGGACACGTTGCAGGGGGTCTACAGAGCCTCTCCCTACCCGGGGCCAGAATCCAGCTACAGCCCTGATGCTCCCTGCCAGGGCTGCCTTTCCCCATCTGTGGCTGTATCCTGGCAGGGGAATGGACCCACAGCAGCTCTCCGGCAGGGGCAAGGGCATGGGACCACAGTGCCACAGCTCAGCTCCCTGGTGGTGCGGGCAATGGTGGAAGCATCGCTGCTCACCAGTTGTCCCACTGGTGCAGGCCAGAGTCTGCCCATGCAGGCCAGATTACATAATGGGGGGGGGGGGTCTGCAAAGTTTTTTTGTTTTTGTGTTTTGTTTTGTTTTGTTTTGTTTTGTTTTGTTACAAAGGGCTCCCCATCCTGAAATGGTTGGGAACCACTGCTCTAAGCTAATGATGCAGCTGAGCAAGTTCACTGCTGGTTCTCCAGCTTCTTCTCTGCTGCCTGCTGGCTCCCCAAGTGCACCCATAACTTGTTCAGCTGCATCATAAGCTTAGCGGGAACACTGAGCAGTGTCATAATTTTTCTTTAATAAAATCATAAATGTCTAGCCCTCAGGCTAAAAAGTTACAGAGAGAAGCAGAAAAACATGACCTGACTTTATCCTAAAGGCTCAAAACCCAGAAGTCAAAGAAAATAGCTCCCCCTCATTTATTATTTCTTTAAACATTTCTTTATTTTTAAGTGAGTTTTAATGATATATTTAAGCTAGACTTGTGACTATTTTTGATGTTTGGGGTAGGCAATACTGAATGTGTCATGGTGATATTTCATCAGCCTCACAGCCAAATGGACAGGAGCATGTGGAGGTACTCTTCTTTGTGGTTCTGGTTTTCTGTTCAAGATGGGCGCACAATTTCACAAGTTTAGTATTTTTTCTTAGATCAAGTTTTTGTTAAATTGAAAATTCAGAGAGAGATGCTATTTTTGGATGATATCAAGAAATAAATCCAGGTCCTCTCTCACCTTAAAGCACTGGATTCCAGTTTAATGTATGTTATTTCCTTTATGCTGCCTGACTCTCTCCTTTTCCGTCTTATTTTAATATATGTATTCATACATTCCTCATTGCTTTGCAAGTGATCTAAGTAATGAAACTCAGGTACTATTTGAGGATGAGAGGAAGAAACAAGGGACCTTTGGCCTCCTCTCAGGTACCCTGATGTAAAACAAACAAGGAATCTTGTGGCACTTTTACAAGCTAACAAATAAATAAGAGTCCTTGTTTGTTTTACATCAGGGATTCCTTGTTTGTTTCCGAAACAAGACCCACATGGCCACAGCTGCTTTCCTCTTTGCCATGCTTTGGAACTCCTGCTCTGATTGCAGTCAATGACAATGAGGCATACTTACAGTGCAGAAGGAAGGACAAAAAACTTCTTTAATGTGTTGATTGATGGCCATTAACCCTAAATAACCAGTATTTCCATATAAGTGCTAGTCTAGGGTCTTCTCTCTCAGGTAGAATAGATCATTATCTGCACAGAGAAGTTTGCTCAAAAAGACATCCCTGAAGACTGAAAACTCATGTTAAGTGTAGAAGGAAAAAAGTTCCTTAATATCTTGAATGCTTTCTAGAGATGCTGATGTAAATTCAAAGAGAAGGTCCTGTTTTGTAAAGGTCGGGGATGTGACATTCTCCTGACTTTGTTCCTGTTTGCTTGACTGAGGCTGGCTCCATAAGTTTCATCTCAACACTTGCCCTTTCTCTTCCCCTCAGGGAGCAGTTGTGGGAAGGTGGCTACTTAAGTCAAAAAAACCAAAACAAAACAAAATCAAGGAGTCGTGTGGGACTTTAAGACTAACAGATCTATTTTTTGCATGAGCTTTCATGGGAGAAAATCCCCCTTCCTCAGATGCTTCGAAGATGGGTGAACTTACAGAATGGAATGAAAATAAATGCAAGGGGGTGTAAAACATACAGTAACAGCAAATCAGAGCAGTTGTTAGGTTCGAACCATGGGAAGCCTGAAGTCAGATTACCCTTTGTAATGGGAAAAGAACTCATAGTCTCGATTCAGTCCTGCTTTCACAGAATTTAGCTTGCATATTAATTGGAGTTCAGCTGTTTCTCTCTGATGTCCCAGCCACATCTCTGGACAGTCATTAACAAATCATTTATCGAGTGATTAGAAAGATGGAAGTGCTCAGCAACCGGTTTCTTTGTTTTGTGATTTCTGATATCAGCTCTGTGTCCATTTATTCTTTTGCACTGCGATCGTCCTGTTTGTCCAATGTATAAGGTGTTGGGGCATTTCTTGCACATGATGGCAGATGAGCAGGTAAATGAGCCATTGATGGAGTAGCAGGCTTGATTAGGACCTATGATGGTATCTGTCATGCAGATATATGGGCAGACTTGGCAGCGTGGTTTGTTGCAGGGGTGTGTGCCTGCTTCAGTGTTTCCGTTGTTTGATCTGTAGTTGCTGGTAGCTGTTTAAGATTGGGTGGCTGTCTGTAGGCAACGAGAGGTGTGTCCCCCAAGGCCTGAGAGAGAGAGAGAGGGATCATCTTTTAGAATAGGCTGTAGGTCCTTAATGATCTGTTGCAGAGGTCTGACTTGAGGGTTGTATGTGGTGACTAGTGGTGTTCTGTTGCTTTCTTTCTTGGGTCTCTCCTGTAGTAGATGACTTCGGGGAACCCATCTAGCTCTGTCAATTTGTTTTCTTATTTCCCCAGGTGGGTACTGTAGTTTCAAGAATGCTTGATAGAGATCCTCAAGATGTCTGTCTCTGTCTGAGGGATCAGAGCAGATGCGGTTATATCTTAGGGCTTGGCTGTAGAAAAGGGATCATGTGGTGTGTTTAGGATGGAAGCTCAAAGGATGTAGGTAACTATACCGATCAGTAGGTTTTTGGTACAGGGTGGTAGTGATGTGTCTATCCCTGATTTGTACTGTAGTGTTGAGAAAGTGGATCTCCTGTGTGGAGTGTTCCAGGCTCAATTTGATGGTGGAGTGGAAATTGTTGATATCTCTGTGAAAATCTTCAAGAGCATCCCTGCCATGTGTCCAGATGATGAAGATGTCATCAATGTAGCGTAGGTAAAGAAGAGATGTTTTGGGATGAGACTTGAGAAAACGTTGTTCTAAGTTGCCTGTAAAGATGTTGGCATATTGTGGGGCCATGCGGGTGCCCATAGCAGTGCCACTGATTTGGAGATATAAATGATCCTCAAATCTGAATTGGTTGTGGGTGAGCACAAAGTCACAAAGTTCAGTCACAAGCTGCGCTGTGGCATCATCTGGGATGGTTCTTCTAATAGCTTGTAATCCATCCTTGTGTGGGATGTTGGTGTAAAGATCTTCTATATCCATAGTGGCTGTTGAACCCCGGGTTTGCGATGTGACTGGGATGGACCAGCGACACCCACCAATGAGACAGACACCAGTTCAATTAAACAAAAAAAAACTACTTTTATAGTGACACCTTAAACACCTTCAACCCCTTAACAGTGTAAAACAAGGAGATCTATGCAAAACCACTTGTAATCAACTAACAATATGAAGCAAAAATCTATATAGGACACTTATAACCAACTATTAGCATAAAGCAAAATCTAAATGAACACTCATAACTCAATGACAATATAAAGCTAAAAACCTATGCAGAGCACTTATAACCAAGTAACAGTGTGGAGCAAGAGTCTATATAAAGCACCTGTAAAACACCTCCAGCCAAACAACAGGATAAAGTATGAGAGTCTATGCAAAACACTTACAACCTACAAAAGTACTTATAGTTAAATAACAGTATGGAGTAATGACCTACAAGAGGGTGGCCATAATAAGTCAAGGACTTTTCTGGCCTTTTACTGCCTCAACATCGGTATAGGCACTGACCAGCCCACCTGACGCGTATTTACTAATGGCTGGAAGCCATTCCTCCTTGCTAGCCAAGAAGGGTGGGCGGCAGAATGAAAAAAAAAAGTCAGATGAGAGAAAATAAACCCGCACACTCCCCCCGTGTACACTGGGGAAGTTTGGGGCCAGCAGTTTAGAGCAGAAGCAGAGTAATGAACAATTATACAGTAAGAAGGATGCAAAATACAAATGACTAACAAAACACGTGGCAAATTAACAACACAAAACTATGCTAGACCTTAAACAACTATACCATAAAAAGATGATGCAGGATCCAGAGAAAATAATAACAACTACACAAACTATGCAAAACTCAGGTGAAGAAGCTACAATCACAGACTATATATAAATGGTACCAAGTAGAATAATTAAGAGAAGGTAGGAGGCCTATATCGATTTATAATACCTGTCCCAGGACTGCAGTAGAACCCAAAGTGAGGAGGCAGACCAGCTGCAGCATCTCAGCACTTAATCGTTCGGCCAGCAATCCGTGTACACCCCAAAAAAAAAGAGGGTCTCGGGGGTGGGTACTCCCTGTCTCAGTCGGGGGATCAGTCCGACCAGGTCGCGACGTGTCCTTTAGCATCCGAGGGTGGGAGAACAACAAGCTAGCTGAGACAGGGGGTTTTAATAGAATTTTGCCCAGCCAGAGTAAAAATAGCCAATTAGGAGTGGGATCCTGGGCAGGAGCAATGATAAAACTGGGACCCCAGACAATGATCTCTCCTTCGTGGTGACGGGGGTGCCAAGAAACTGTTCAGGGGGGATAGGAACTCACCCCCCTCCTTGTTGACACAAAGCTAGGGAGGAAGAAACTCACACAGGAGATTGAGGCCCATCAGGGAAGATTGATACTTAACACTCTTTCCCCTTGTGCTGGATGGCCCGGAGATGGAGGCCTATCAGGAAGCATAATCCAGGGGGCTATGTGTGGGGCGGGGTGGCCATCATGGCTGTCACCTCCGCTGACAGTGGCCAGAATGGTGTTTTCTGGAAGTTCTCCAATGGACTGTATTTTCCTCAGGAAGTCTGTGGTGTCTTGAAGATAGCTAGGGATGTTGATATCATAGGGTCTGAGGAGGGAGTCCACATAGCCAGATAGGCTGGCAGTAAGAGTGCCAATGCCTGAGGTGATGGGGCGTCCAGAGTTTCCTTTTTTTATGGATTTTGGGTAGTAGATAGAACATCCCTGGCCGCAGTTCTGGTGGTGTTTCTGTCTTTACTGTAAACCAGCGGTTCCCACCCTTTTCTCTGCTGTGGCACACCTTGATACCTTCAAATTTTTCGAGGCATACCACCATTAAAAACTAATGAATATTCAAATTAGCTCAAAATAGTATGAATATTTATAAACCATGGCACAGTGGTTTGGAAATGCTGCTATGTGGGGTAGTAGGGGTAGCAGAGCAGGGATGGCAAGACAGGGGAGGTCAAGAGTTATTGGCAGTGGCAGGAGTGAGTGTGGGGAGCAGAGCAGGGCAGGGGCAGGGCCGGCGCAACCTGGTAAGCCTGGTAAGCATTGCAGGGGGGTGCTGGCACCTGCTCTGCTTGCAGGGGAGGCGCCAGAAATGGTAGCACCATTCCTGGGCAGGGGTGGCCAAAGGACAAGGGCAGTCATGTGGGGGACAGCACAAGGGTGCCAAGAGAGGAGATGGGAAGGGAGAACAGGGGTGGTTTTGTGGGGTGGCGGGGGGAACCTGGGGAATGGGAAGGTAGGGCCGGGGAGTATGACACAGCACCCACTTTTGCCTTTCTCCACAGTGGCTCCCTGCCCCCCAGAGAAATCCTTACCCCACTGCTGCTCCCTCCCATCCCAGTGGGTCCCGTTGCCCCCTCCCCCAACCCACTGCTGCCTGTGATGGACCCTCCCATCACTGCAGGGGCCAAAACTATCCCTCCAGCCCCCAGCTCACCCCACCCAGGTAAACCCCCCCCCAACCAAACAGTCACCTCACAACCTCAGCTACACACCCTCTGCCACACATCCACTCCCACCCACCTCTGCTATACACATACCCCCTGCCGCCCACAAACCCCAGCAGCCCCCCTCAAAACCCTTACCTTGCCTGTTTGCAGACTGGCTGACAGGCTGGGAGCTGCTTCCCTGCCACAAACTACTTTGTGTGGCCCCCTAAACAATGTTACCTCTAAGTCGATGATGCAGCTGAGCAAGTTCCCTGCTGGCTCCCCGACTCCCACTGGGCCCCTTCCCTACTACCTGCCAGCTGCCCCACTGCATCCAACAGCTTGCTCAGCTGTATGATCAGTTTAGTGGAAACATTGACTGTAAATAAGCAAAAAGCAAGAAAATAGAATTAGATTAGAAATATCTTTCTTTTCTACCCTCCAAATTCACTGGAAGCCTGAGAGGCAGATTTAGTGCTTGGGTTCTTGTCACACTGTCAGGGGTCTCAAACACGCAACCTGCTGGCCACATGCAGCCCCTTAAAGCTATTTCCTGTGGCCCGCAGTTACACCATTGTTAACAGGATTTGTGATATTGCTGTATGAAAAGACTTCAGTGGTGCAGCCTTTGGGCTCGTGTACTGGTCCTCATGCAGCCATCATGGTGATTTGAGTTTGAGATCCCTGCACTATGTCAAACATTAGCCAAATAAAAACTGGCATGCAGTTTAGTCAGAACCAGATAGTAATCCTCAATTAAAAATACTTCTTAATTAAGAATTCCTCCTGATCCTATGATATAACCCTTCCTGAAATTGTAGAGCTTTTTATCAACAGAGAACTTAATGATATCCTTGTCTCTACTGTACAGTTATTAATTTTGTTGCCCATATGATCAGTTTAGCAGAGTTTGGGAATTCAGGCTGCCATTTACTGGAGCAAGTAGTTCCCCCCTTCTTCTCAGAGCCTATAATAGAATAGTCAAAAAGGAGGGGTACAATTTTACAATGTTGTGAATAGCAAGAGAAAAATGGACTGAAAGAACAGAATTTCTCGGTATGTTTTTCTGCTCTGTTGCTGCTACTTTATTGCAATGGATTCTGCTTACAACCCTACATAAAGAACATTGTTGCACTTCCTGAAGTTATGAACCAGAATGTTTACACATAACAGTAAACAATCTATCATGAAAGAAACGAAGATGAATTCACATGAACTTGAGTGCAACATATTCTGTGTATTCACACTATGGTGTTCATCTATTTCAGGAATGAAGTTTAAAAAATTTGGGTAGGTGGAATAAAACATCCTTTCAAGATCCAAAGGGGCAGCTGTGTTAGTCTAGTTCAGTAAAACAAAGAAGTAAAAAACTAACAATTATATTTATTGCATGAGCCTTTGTGGGAGAAAATTCAGTTCATCTGATGCTTTGAAGATGGAGGAGCTTAGGATGCAAGTCTGATGACGTGGCATTTCTCCCACAAAAGCTCATGCAATAAATATAATTGTTAGTCTTTTAAGTGCCACAGGACTCCTTGTTTGTTATATGACATACTGGGTGCAAGCTGAGCTGCTATGCTGACATCGCTTAGTGCTTGCATCAGTGGCTGTGTGTGTCTGTCAGTCTGTCTGTCTCTGTCTGGGGTTAGCTCTCTGTGTGTGTCTGTTTGGGATTGGCTCTGTGTGTGTGAGGGTGTCTGACAGTCTGGGGGTTGGCTTGGTGTGTGTGTCTGTGTCTGTCTGGGGTTGGCTTTGTGTGTCTGGGGGATTTATTGGCGGGTTCTCCCGTGTGGGGGGGGGGCACCTGTGCTGGAGGGCTCCGAGGCCAGCAATTACATTCTAACCTTTGCAGCAGGGGTAGTTTAAGCAACTCTTGGCCAAGAGCCTTCCCCGCCCATTCGCCGGTTTCTCTGGCCAGTCCCCACTCGGGCTGCTTCCCCACCCACTTCCCTGAGTCCCGGCGCCTTCCCAGTAAACCCCCCTTTGCCCCGCTCCAAACTCTGACCCCCCAAAAGACCCCCTTCCTCCTTCCCTGGTCTCTGGAGCTGCTCCCTGGCCACAGGCTCCTGCTGCCCCCAGCATGATGAGGGCGGGGAATTTCAAACTGTGGTAGGCTGACACAGCTTCCTGTCAGCCAGAAGACTGTCTTCCAGCTGGCAAGGTCAGTAGCTGCTGGCAGTGCTGCACTGCTGCAGTGATTGCTGTGCCATTGAGTGATTCCTGCTGCGCATGGCGCGCGCACGCACGCAGCTTACAGGGAACATTGCAAGGGCTCACTATTGGCGCCCACTGCTACCTTCCCTGTGTCCCCAGTCCCCCCCTGCAGCCCTAACTATCCCACATGACCCCCCAGGACTCCTTTTTTGTTTTGCTGAACTGAATTAGCATGACTATTCCTCTGGAACCTGTAAATTATTCTTGGGTATGATATCTTTAAAGGTCTTCCCATCATGAAGCTTGTAAGTTGATCATCTTTCACTTAACATAAATGAGCTAATGCTGAACTACAAAGTTAAAATGAACATTTTAAAAATTTTAAAAAAGTATGAGCATTAATTAATAAGTAAAAAGTGGTAACAATGATGGCTCAAAACTGACAAATACCACACTTAAAAATTTGGCAGTCAAATCTTACAAATGTTTCATATAGGCTTGGGTTTATGTGCCCTAGACATTTAATACAAATAATTATAATAAATAGAAATAAGTTAAAAAAAAAAAGGTTCCTAGTGTGTAGCTATAAATGAAAAACATTAAATTTCAGTGAAATTCTCTGACATACTCAAGTGTATGACTCTTGCCCCCTCAAGAATATTAAATAGTAAGTACAGAAGAAGCTAAAAAATTACTTACAAAAAAAAAAAAGATACAGCACAGACGTCACACACAGCTGTAATGATTGTCTAAGAGGGTAGCACTGTATTTATATGTAGCAGCCTATATGGACCTACCTGGTAAACTGATTTAACCAAAGCCAAACTAAAAATTGTCACAAAGTCAAAGGAAAAGGCAATATTTCACAAAATTAAAAAATGGCAAAGTAAATGGCCACAATGAGGAATTAAAGGCTGAGCCCAAGGGAAACGTTCCTACTATTGTGCTGTCTGTTGCTTCCTCCTGCTATTTTAGCATGTCAATGTGAAGGTGATAGGCAGATAATGGTGAAATCTGCAATTCAGACGAAGCACAGATCCTAAAGATAGTTTGCCTTGATGAGCCAAGAGTGAAAAGTGCTTAGGCTTCCAGCCCTACTAGCTCTTCTAGATGGGAACAATTTCTATATTTTTCTATATTTTCATTTCCGTCCACCAAATTGAGGACGGGACACCTTATTGCTTGGGACCCTAGGCGGCTGCCTGCTTTGCCTACCCCAAAAGCCACCACTGCTTTTTGCCAGCCCTGCACAGCCCACGTGGCTGGGCTGAGCAGGGAGGGAGCTCTAACTCTAGCTCTCCCAGATTCTCCCAGCACATTTTGGGTGTTGCTATGGCACACTGGTTGGGAACCACTGCTGTAAACAAA
The DNA here is from genome assembly GCA_007922195.1 of Podocnemis expansa. NCBI lineage: Eukaryota > Metazoa > Chordata > Testudines > Podocnemididae > Podocnemis > Podocnemis expansa. The sequence goes on along the minus strand of ML682015.1, from coordinate 4,765,566 downwards.
TGCTGCCTATCCCAATTCCCTTCCCTGACCACCCAGAGCTGCTACCTGGGCAAGCTAGCTCCTCAGCTTGAAGAAGGTCCCTGTTCCCTTACTCCCTCTGGTTGTGTGGGACCCCCAAAAGTGCAGGGGCCCCCAAAGCACGAGGCCTAGGGCAGTTGACCCCTTTGCGCCCCCCCCCCCCTTAAGGACAGCTCTGGTTTTGTGAGGTGGTGTATTATCCCCAGTTTATATTTAGGAAACCAAGGGACAGAGGTTGAGGACAGAAGCACCCACTAATTCTGCGGGTCCAATCTGAGACATATAGGACTTGATTTTTTCAGAGTCCTTTTGCATTATACAGCATGTTACATGTCCAGAGCAGAGCGCCTATTAATTTCATTTGCAGTTGTGGAGTGCTCAGCATTCTGTAAAGCAAACTCCAGGATCTCAAAGCAGGCACACACAGATTGAACACATGATTAGTGACCATCTGTGAAAAGCTTGAAGTGACTTGCCTGGGATCTTATAGGAGCCCTGGGATAGAATCCAGTTTTCCAGGACACAGCATTATTTTACCTTAACCACAAGACAGTTTTTTCCTTCCTCTGTTTCTCTGCCTAATTCAGTCCATGTTTTCCAAGTTCTGCAGCACGTGTGAGACAAGTTTCCTACACAGAACAACTTCCTTCACTACACAGCCCTCATTCATTCCCAGGACTGGTCTGTCCTGTGCACTGAGTGAGACACAAGTCTCCTCGCCCTAACAATGCACAGCACCACTCTCCTTCCTCAGCCATTCCTAGTTGTCAGGGCTGGATCAAGGACCTGGGCCTGCCCACTCTTGCCCCCCTCCATGAGGATGTTCAGCATGGGGATAGGACAGCCCAGCCTTACTGGTGCTGTGAGGGAAGGGGTCCGAGGCCCAGTGGCGCTGTGGGGAGAGGATGTGGGGTCTGGGGCCCAGTGGTGCTGTAGTGGGGACAGGGCCTGGGGCATGGCCTGGTAATGCTGTAGGGAGATGGAGGGGGGTGGTCTGGAGCCAATGGCATGACTAGCTGCTGGGGGGGGTGGCTGGCGCTCAGGCCATGGGCTGCAGGGCTCTTGCCTCACTCCCAGGTTGGCTGGTCTGAAGCAGATCAGCCAGCCTGGAGGCAGAGTGGGCAGCCAATGGTGGGCAGTGGCAGTGCACCACTCTGCACAGGGCTGGATTTTGTCAGGGTAGCAGGCCCCCCCTTTAGGCCAGGGTCCAGGGCGGCAGCCTCTAAAGCACCTATCATTATCCAGTCTTGCCCCCTGTCCTTTCCCATCCATTGCCTCTGTGTCCATTCTGTTTCTCTCATTCACTCAATTCCCAAATCATCATCCTGTTTGTCTCTCCTCTTCCCCACTTTGCTTGCCCTGGCTTTTTATCAGCTGGTCCCAGTTCTTCTCCTGCATACTTGTCTCATCTGATCTCGCTCCCATTTTCCCCACTCCACTGGTTCTCAGTCTTTCTTTTCTCAGCCAATCCTATTTCCTTTGCCTGGTCTTGGTCATATGCTTCTTACACCCATTGCAAGGGTCTGCAAGAGTAGCTCCACAAGCCACGTGTGGCTCCCTGACTGCCCCCTTGTGGCTTTTTGGCAGTTCCCTCCAGGGCAAGAGGAAGCATCATGCAATGGAAGATTGAGTCATTAAAACACCTCATACACTGTTAAAATATTTGTATGTAAATTGTTTATTAACATCATGAAACATTGTTTCTTGTTAAAAATCCACATGCATCTGTTCTATTATTTGGTTTCTTAACCAGGAAGCTACCGGTTGCAGCTTTCAAAACACTTGGTTATTGAAGGAATTTTAAAAAATGTCTCTTCTTATGTTTTGGGTTGCCAACCACTGACCGAATGGTTCCCAGGCTCCTCCTTGCCCTGTTGCTTTCCCCAGCTTGAAGTCCCATTCTTCTTTCCCTGCCAGTCAGTATCTCCACCCACCCCCATCTCGCAGTCTTAGTTCCTCACTCCCTCATCCACTCCCCATAGCCAGTCTGTTTTTACACAGATAGCTCTTTCAAGGTGCTGTCGGGAAATAGGATGTATGTGAGTAAAATATATGTAATTTAAAGTCAGTTAGAAAGATGTCAAAGTGACAGTGTCCCTTTAACATTTCAACATCAACTCTCCACTTTAACTCTGTCTTTTCAGTTGCTGTTCTCTTACTTATTCATTTGGTGACATTAATCCTTCTGTAGGCTCACTGTTTACAAATGAGAGGAGAGGACAAATGTTTCAGATATTCAACACTATAAATATCTTTGTCTTCTCATATCTAATGCAAGTATTCTGATCTGATTGTGAAATCTCGAGAGAGGTATACTAACTATATCATGGTATGTGAAGAAGCCAGAAACTGACAAGGTGTCTGTGATTGTCTGTTAAAACCATTCTCTATGAAGAGTGTGACAGTATGAAAAGCTTTTTCCAGCATAATTGCTGTCCATGTCTGAAACTAGGTAGCAAAAACTGAAATAATCACCCTATTGTGTTCTCAAGAATAAGCTAGATCCTGGAGGGGTTTGTTTTTTGTCAAAATATGCTTAAATTTCATATGACATTTAGAATAGAATTAGCATCACAGAGAACCAAATCAGGGAGGGAGAGATTTTATTGGTAAATGTCATTTTTAAAAAGGCTAACAGATTATTCAATTATTAGCCAAGAATTCAGCTGTTTAAGTATCTGTTTTTATAATACATTTTAGGTCACCTAAAGTCAAGTAGGTATTCTTGACATTGTTGTAGTTGGGATGATTTCAGCAGTTGAGGCAGCGCCGAATCAAGCCATGGGCTGTAGAGGCTAAAGCCCTAGGCCCCAGCCTGTGGGGTGTTCCTAGGTTCTAGCCCCTAAGGCCCCTGTGTGATCCAGCCCCCTACTACCCTGTTTAGTCTGGCACAATGCTGGTGGCGTTTGTGGGGGTATTGGGAGAACTCCAGCCAATGCTGGGAGGGGTGGGGGTCAGAGGATGGGCTCTGAGGTGCTCCTGCCTCTCTCCTGGGCTGGCTGGTCCATCACTGGGGTCTGGGCAAAGCTGGTACATGTGTACTCTGCTCCAGGGGCTGGACCAGCTGGCATCCACTGGCACATCCAGTGTGGCCTTCCAGGGCCCCATGGTCCTGGAGGGCCATATGCCCCATGCACGCACTGTGCACCAGCTGGCAGATAGCCAGGGCTGGGCTGGGGCAGGAGTGCTGTGGAGAATGGTCTCTGGCCCCAACGCCAGTCCAGCCATAGAGCATGGCAGGGGGAATAGTGGTGGGCATCCTGGAACCCTGAGGCCCCTTAATCTGGCCCTGGTTGTAGCAGTAATAAGTAATGTTGAGTGCTGCGTTTGTTAAAGGAGACTTTTAATTTAAGTACAGTTTGCAAAAAAAATTAAATGAAAAAAACTTCTCTAACAAAAGCAGAGTTCATTATTACCCATTACTCCTACTACTGTTGAAGTCACTACAAATATAACAGTGTCAGAATGGCTGCATGGTTTTAGATATATCAAACGTACCAGAGAAATATGAGAGTGTGTGTGTGTGTGTGTGTGTGTGTGTGTGTGTGTGAGAGAGAGAGAGAGAGAGAGAGAATATTACTGAATTAATAAAATGTGCATATCACAATCTGAGTACAAGTGCAAAAAATATAAATCCTCATATATGCAATAAACTAGAAATGGTCTGCTAATGATAAATATCTTGCCATGTCATAAAAATACATTTTTCCCAAGTACTTCGTTTACTCTTTACTTTTAAAAAGCATTGCTGTTTACCTTTTAATGTATGTAATTGCAATTGCAGATTATTGAATTTATTAAAACAAAATAGCTGATATAAATTCATTTCATTTATCAACTTATCTCAGTGCTCTGTATAAAATTGCCTTTCATTCTAGTCTTAATGGTTCTGTATTTGCTTTCTAAAGTAGATTTGAAGATGTTATGAAAATTCATAATCTTTATCAATTTAAAACATTGTTTAGTGGCAACGCGTGAGTTCAGATCATGACGGTCAACAGAATACGCTTGAGCTACAAAAGTATGATGAAATGTCAGTGCTGAGAAAAAGAAAATATGAATCTCAAGGGTGCTTAGAAATGAGTCCTCAATAAATGGAGACATTGGCACTGTAGTCTATTTAAAAAAAAAATCATGTAGGCTACTCTTTGTTGTTACATGATTATTTTAAAATAGTTTAGTCTTGACAAAGTACAATTCTTAGAATGGCTGCATTAAACTGGCAGCTGAGAGAGTTCTTTTAAATCCAAACAAATGACAAAATGTCTTAGTGCAATTTAGGAAGATGAGAAATACATTAGAACTTGACCAGAAAGAATGTAACTGCAAAAATACTATTATTAGGTAACAAATGAGTTTAATAAAAGTATCATCTTGCTTTCATTCATGTAATGTAAACTAAGTAACTGACATGCTGTGCACCAGAGCTATAGTAACTGAAGTCATAAATTATTTTCTATATTTTAAAATACATTTTAAAAATAAAAAAGAATAGGTGAACATGACATGTCTAACATAAGAAATCATACTATCCCATTATTGTTTTAAAAGAACACTGAAGGTTTATAAATATGTGAATCCCTTTTGCACTTTTAAGATTGCAAATTAATTTTTCTCCTCCCAGCCATCTGTTTGTAGAGTGAGAGGTGGAGTGGGTCTAAGTTTCATAAACCAAACCGATCTAGGTGAATATCATTTGATTACATTTTTGGTATGTTTTTAAATATCAGGTTTGGTAGCCCCAAAATGATTTTTTTAAAGAAATTAGTGTATCTGTGTACACACTTTATACAATTAGTGTCATGGCTTGTTAACCTCCTAGAATATGTTTATAAAAGTAATGTTAGCTCCCTCTTAAAGTAACTAAACTAGAGCTTTGCTGTAATTAGGATTTAAGGCCTTTGTCATGCCTTTGTTCGCTCAAGGAGAAAGAATGATAGCTGTTTTGGAGTGAGATGAAATAATAGCTGTGTATGTAATTGTTTCTAGGTAGTAAATATCAATGATCTTGTTTCAGTTGGTTCATCCACCTACGCATATGCAACTTTATTAAGTCAACATGAATGAAGGAAGTAGTGCTGTATAAGTGAGAAACTAATAACTCTGAAAACAATTTCCTCAATGGCCTGCACTGATGTTGTGTTCTGTATCTCACTGATAATGTAGACATTAAACTCCCTTGCTCAGTTTTACATATAAATTCAGTTTTATAACAACTGCTCAGTCAGAGGAGAGCAATGGCACTCATGTGGTTTTGATCACTTGCCTTTGGCTGTGTGGCTCAGGAAATGACACCTGAGATGTTATGTAACTGCCCCAAAACACACTTTCACTCGTCTTAAGGGAATAATACTTTGTTATGTCATAATGTCTGCAGGCATGTTCTATACTCGTTCACTGAAGGTTTTCAAGTCCATGAGCTGAATTCAGCACATCTCCCCTGTTCCCTGGTCAATAATCTTTGAAACTGAAACAGCTTGGCAACAAAGAAATTAAATTTAATTGCATCTCAAAACATTTTAAAACAAAAACTTTCTGATTATAAGGAAAGTTAAGTACTGGAATAACCTACCAAGAGAGATTGTCACCCAAAGTTTTTAAGGTTTGACCAACACCTGGCCAAGGATTTTCTAGGTTTCCATGGCCCTGCATTCATGCACGGGAGCTGAACTAGATGACCTTCTGAGATCCCTTCCAGTCCTGTATTCCAAAATTTATTTAGAATAAAATTTAAAGATCACCTGTCTGTGAAACTGATAAAAACACATGTTCATCCATTACTGCATAACATCAAGCTCTGACAATTAAAATGCAAAATTTGCATGGTGAGTCGTAGAACTCCATTTGTAATCTAAGGCTAAAACAAGACCTTTGGGAGTTTGGAGCCAAATTACAGTTGGGTTCAAGCAGAAACAGTAATTAGTAAAAACCAGAAATGATCACCATACTATCAGCCCTTGCAAAAGAGGCATAGGTTTAGTTAGACAAAACAAGCAATGGTGGGGATAATGTCATTTAATACTGAAATGTAGCACTATCTGGGGCAAAGCATCGTATCTATTTAATAGCTGAAAGAGGATAGTATGATCTGAATTTTAGGATAGGAAGCTAGGAGCATCATGATCAACCAGAAATGCAGAGGGAATTTTAGGTGGGCAGGCTGTAATTACCCAAATTGGAATTTGTCCAAGGACACAAGGACAAACATTTGGAGAAAATGTGTGTAGGATTGTTAATGACCACAAGTGGTTGAAGCCTCAGTTTCATGTTTCCTCTTAAAGGTGACATAGAGAGTGAGTGCAATACCATTTCTGGAACATTTTTAATTTTTTTTTACTCCCCTCCCCCCCATGCAAGTACTGATTAAACACCACCCTCCTTTGCTTACACATGCTAATGGGTCACAAACCAAGGTGATAACAGCTGCAGGTGGTTAAGTTGTTGAACAGGTTGTATATTATCTCATGGATTAATAATCTCAGTTAGAATCCTCCTATGTTGGTACCTGTTTACCATTCTGGGCTGTATATGGTGCACTCTGTGCATTGTGTGGTCGGTATAAATGCTACATACCTGCATGGCACTGACAAGGTCACTTGGGCTGCAGCTGTTTGCTGATTGGGCCATAGGTTGAGAGCCACTGTCCTAGGATGCTCACATCACGTTTTTTATCAAGATTATTTTATCTTCCATATTTACTAAATATCTGTAATACTGTGGACATAGAACAGGTGTTGTGATGTCTGCAGTATCTAATGAATGTCAGACTGCCTTGTAATTACATGCATGAGTTAATGTCCAACCTTTTGGACTGAGGAGTCACATTCTGTTTTTTCTCCCACTCAGGGAACCGACGAGCAAGTTTCAGATAGGGGCAAGGGGTATGCCACTTCGCCCAACTGACTGGCACAGGACTATGGGGGTGGTGGGGAGGGGAGAGGTACAGGTACCAACTTTTATTTTTTGGCAGTGGATGCTAATGGGGGGAAGGGAGGAAGCTTTGCTGATCATGTGACTCCCATCTCCCCTTGCCCATGGCAATCATGCTGTCTCCCCTTCTGGAGTGTGGGGGGGTGTCTGTCCTTTTCCTGCTGTGTTCCCTTCTCCCCCCCCCCATCTTGTCTGCTCTCCCTGGCAGCTGGGCAAATGGACAGGGATCCACTTCAAATCCTGGCCCCTCCTGCCTGGGCTGCTTGGCTGGCGAAGTGACTTCCCTTCCTTGCCCGAGGCTAGCTGCCAGACTGGTTCCCAGCTGAACTGAACTGGACTGGAACGATTCAGGAGGAGAGGAGGAGTCAATGGGAGACAGTTCTGTTTCACGTGGCCCCTGCCTCAAGATGGAGTGGGGAGACTGCTTCTTCAAGGATGCTTTCACAGGCAGCTGCCACACTGCACAGAGCAGCATCCTAGTTGGCTGAGGCTGCTGCAGTGTGTGGGCTCTGTGAGTGCTGCCTGGGCTACTTTGTGCTGCCGAACTTGGCCGGCCCGTGTGGGGGGGCAGGAGGGGCATGGGCAGAAGGAGGGGGTTAGCATACCAAGGAAAGGGGATTTGCACTGCTGCACAGAGAAATGTACCCCATGATCTCCCACACAAAATCATAGAACTGGAAGGGACCATGAGAGGTCATCAACTCCACTCCCCTCCACTCATGGTGGGACCAAGTGCTATTCTAAACCATCCTTAACATGTGCTTGTCTAACCTGCTCTTAAACACTTTTAATGATGGAGATTCCACAACCTGTCTAGGCAGCTTGTTCCAGGGGTTAATTACCCTCACAGTTAGGAATTTTTTCCTGATATCCAGCCTAAACCCCACTTGCTATAAGTTAAGCAGATTGCTTCTTGTACGATCTTCAGCAGTTAAGGAGAACAATTTTTCTCCCTTCTCCTTGTGACCACCTTCTAGGTACTTCAAAACTGTTACCATGTCCCCCCACAGTCTCCTCTTTTCCAGACTAAACAAACCCAGCTCTTTCAATCTTCCCTGACCTGTAATCACTTTTTGTCAAACACGGGATTTTCTCCCATGAAAGCTCATGCGATAAATAAATTTGTTAGTCTTTAAGTGCCACAGAACTCCTTGCTTGTTTTTCATGAAGTAGACTAACATGGCTACCCTTCTGTAACTTAATCATTCTTTGTTACTCTTGTCTGAACTTTCTCCAATTTGTCTACATTTTTCCTGAAATGAGGCACCCAGAACTGGACACCAGGCTCCAGTTGAGGCCTAATCAACATGGAGTAAAGAGGAAGAATTACTTCTCGTGTCTGTATTATAATACTGCTTCTAATACATTCTAGACTGGTATTTGCTTTTTTTGCCACAGCATTATACTGTTGACTCATATCTAGCTTGTGGTCCCCTATGACACCCAGATCCCTTTCTGCAAGACTCCTTCCTAGGCAGTTATTGCCCATTTTGTATGTGTGCAATGGACTGTTTTTTCCTAAGTGGAGTACTATGCACTTGTCTTTATTGAATTTCATTCTGTTGACCTCAGACCATTTCATCAGTTTGTCCAAATAATTTTGAATTGTGATCCTGTCCTCCAAAGCAGTTGCAGCCTCTCCTGGTTTGGTATCATGCCTACCTTTGTTCCTGAGTCCTGGCTAGTGCAGTGCAACTGGTGCATGTGTAGTGGGTTACACATGCATGGAGCAGGTCTGGAGTGGAGGGACTGTGTGTATGTGGGGGTTAGCTGCTGTTGTGCCCAGCAGGCCAAATAGCAGCTTTTGGCAGACTGGATTCTGGTCCGAAGGCTGTGGGTTGGGTGACACCAGTGTTAAACTCTAGAAGACATGATAGGGTGACAGCTCCTTTTGAGTATGAAACAACCAATAGTACTAGAAGTTCTGCTTTGAATGATGGGCCATGCATGGCTTCCAGGCATTGTGTACATGTGTGGTGCACATAGCTGTTTGTAGTTGTGTCCATTGACCCATCTGTGTGCTGACTTCATGGTGCATATGAGGCTTTAAGAGGCTCTGTGGTTTTATGCCCTCTTCCTGCCACATGGCCACAATTGGAATCCATGTTCTGTAGTGTTCTTGTTTAAGAAAACTTGCCTGATTCTTTTTTCTACCAGATGTATGGGTTTTTTTCTTCTATTTGTGTATACAGTTCTAATAATAGCTAGCTAGTTAGGACTCCCCCACTTGTACTTCTTTCCCTCTTCTGTCTTCTTTCTTTTCCAAGGAAGACCATGCCCAAACAAGCTGGCTTCAAAAGCTGTGCTTTATGCCCCTTCTCCTTCCCTGTAAGTAAAGAGCACCAGCGTAAGTCTGTATTGCATTGATGAGGCTCATGATATTGCCAATCAATCCATTTGCCATTCATTTTTGCCTTGTACTCTGGGATCTAGAGAACTTCATCTCTGTAAAGCAAAGTGCACCTGATGGAGGAGGCTATGCACCCACATGCACAACTGGATCTGAGGCTTCGGGGATCTGCCAGAGGAGCAGTGCCTATCACCCTTGCTGAGCCCTATGAAGGCCTCTCCTTGTGTGTCAGCACCTGTGGTCCTGCTGCATCTGCCAGAGCTTCACCATGAACATAAGAAGCAAGGACATAGACTCAAGGGCAGCTCCCTGACAGGTACAGCCCTGAAAATCAGCAGATATCCATGGACCATCTCTTCCAGATGCAGATTAGATGTCTATCCGTGTATTTGTATCCACGCAGGGGTCTGCCGACAGATGCCATCTCTACCTGTGGTGCTGCCTCCCTGACCCACACCGAGGCAGATGAGGAGTTGCATGTAGACCATCCTGCTCTGCCTCCTGAGAAGCATCACAAAGAGCATGAGTCCAAGCACTGCTGCAGATCTCCAGCTATGGCCACTATCAAAGCTACTTGTCCTCTCCGAACTCTCATACATGCTCTGCCATGCACCAGGCCGTCTGTCTCCAGTGATGGCCATGGCAGAGCTGATACTGCCATACACCACTCACTTCATCTCTTGTTTCTGCAACAACCTGTTCCACCTTGTACCAATGGCTCCACCCCTCTTCTGTGGAATTGTGCTGCTCAGATCCTCAACAACACACACCCTACCCACCTGACATGTGGCCCTCCTGTTCAGACATAGTACTGGTACCCATGCAGCCCGCCACTGCCCAGTGACCCATATGCCTGGCTCCATTGGCCTATTTTGGACCCCCTAGTGGGACCACGGGGTGCCACTGCAACTGCAGCACTGGCCACCCCTGCTCACAGAGCCCCATCCTCCATCCATGTCAAGCCTGAGGATATCACAGCACCTCCAGTTCTTAGTGCAGTCTCCTCATCTCCAGATGAAGCGCTCATTCTGCTTTCCCTTTCTCCTTTGGACAACAACAGCCAATATCACAACCCTCTTTGACTGGCTCTGTCTCCCAATGGAGGATAACCAGGACCTACAGAGCTAGTTCTCGGTATTTTGCAACTGCCAGGGTCCCTCACTGCCCTTCTTACCCACAAGGCTATTCTCTAATAGGCCTGGCACAGTCTAGTTTCCTGTGCTGAAAATGTGTATACCCTGAAATGTGATGAATGCCCTTCCTTCGTTCTTCCTAAGCGTATAGACTTAGTGTTTACCCATACACTCTGTGACTCATTCATGGTCCACACTGCAATCACATGTGCCTGGCAGCAACACCTCCAGACTAGCAGCTGACAAATAGGAGCTCCTGGAGCTCAAGGTTTAGTCCTATGCAGATCTCCAGTTCCATGTTGCCAAATAGCAAGCCCTTCAACTTCCTTTTATACTCCAAGATGGTGGAGGTCCAGACCCTTGCCCCAGTGGAGAAACAGGAGCACTTCCAGGCAGAATGGATGTCAAGTGGTTGTAACAAAGTGGTTGTCAAGATTGACCTCCAAGCTTCCATAGATGCCGATGACACACTGCATCTTGCTTTCTCTCATCCGCTGTGATGCTCCAACAGGATGCTGGCTCCAAGTCTTCAGTTTCCTGAAGGAACTCTGGACCATGTTAGAGGACCCCCCCACACACACACACATTTTGATTACTGCAGATTTTTCAGTGAGAGGATGAATGAATCTGTCAACTCCCTCAAGGATTCCTAGGCCACCTTCAGGTCACTTGGTTTCTACACCATGGCTCCAACCCCCAGGCGGCAGCAGTCATAGAATCATAGCGTTGGAAGGGACCTCATAGGTCATCTAGTCCAACCCCCTGCCAGTGGCAGGACCACTCCCACTAAACCATCCCAGTCCTGGTTTTGTCCAGCCAGGCCTTAAATACCTCCAAAGATGGAGATTTCACCACCTCCCTTGGCAACTCATTCCAAGGCTTCACCACTCTCTTAGTTAAGTTTTTTCTAATATCCAGCCTCGACCTCCCTAACTGCAACTTGAGACCATTGCTCCTCGTTCTGTCCTCTTTTATTACCAAGAACAGTTGAGCTCCCTCCTCCTTGGAGCATCCCTTCAAGTAGTTGAAGGTTGTTATCAAATCCCCCCTCAATCTTCTCTTCTGCAGACTAAAGAAGCCTAATGCTTTCAGTCTTTCCTCATAGGGCTTGTGCTCCAGCCCTTTAATCATTTTGGTTGCCCTCCTCTGAACTCTCTCGAGCATATCCCTGTCCTTTTTGTAGTGGGGAGCCCAAAACTGAACACAGTATTCTAGATGTGGCCTCACCAGTGCAGAAGAGAGGGGAATGATCACATCCCTCGATCTGCTGGTAATACTTCTTTTGATGCAGCCCAGTATGCCATTGGCCTTTCTGGCAGCAAGAGCACACTGCTGACTCATATGCAGCTTCCCATCCACCATGACCCCCAGGTCCTTTTCTACACTGCTGTTACTTAGCTGAATGTTTCCCAGCCTGTAGCGGTGCATGGGGTTTTTTCATCCCACGTGCAGGATTTTAGACTTGTCCTTATTGAACTTCATAAGATTTCTATTGGCCCACTGTTCCAATTTGTCTAGATCTCCCTGAATCCTGTCCTTGCCCTCCAATGCGTCTACTGTTCCCCCCAGCTTGGTGTAATCCGCAAATTTACTGAGAGTGCGGTCTATTCCATCATCCAGATCATTGATGAAAATGTTGAACAGAACCGGCCCCAGGACCGACCCCTGGGGCACGCCACTCGTGACCGGTTGCCAGCTAGACATGGAACCACTGATTCCTACACGCTGAAACCGTTGTGGGGGGAGGGGCGTGCCCCAGAGTGAGACAGAGTGCTTTTGCGCCACTCGCGACGCTTTCCCCCCCCCCGCTCCCCGCCACTGTTCTATTCTTACCACTCCAACCATTGGACGGAGTTTTCAGCAGTTCCTCAAACCCTTTACCTACCCTTCAAAGAAAGCTCACTACCTTCAAACAAAGATTAAAGACCAACTTCATTAACATTTTCATTCATATGCCGACTCCTCAGGGCTTGAAAAGATGTGCCTCCTGCTGTGAGGTGATGCCTGCCTCCCACGGCTACCTGCAGTGTATTAATTGCCTGGGTGAAGCACATTCCATCCAGACGTGTCAACACTGCAAAAACCTCACTTCTCGCACAAGAAAAGAGAGGGAGAGGAAATTAAAACTTTTACTTATGGAGGGCTCGCTCTGACTGGCGTCCGATCCTGGTCATTCTCCACAACCCTCAGAAGGAGCTCATAAGAGGTGCTCCTAACAGTCTTCTCCTGTGCTCTCCAAGAAGTCAAGGAGCACAGCTCACTCTGACAATGCCCCTGAGGCAATGAAGTCCTCGAGCAAGACTACACCCATGAAGGGTGATCGCCCACAAAGTGATCCCTCTTGGCGCGGGCATAAAAATAAAGAGGCACACAGCTCAGCAGCACCAAAAGTGGCACTGCCGCCACTCTCCACACCACCAACAGGCACCTCCACCTTGCCAACGGCCGCCTTGGCACCATTGCCTACTCTCCTGGTGCCCTCAGCACTGTTGCCCCCCCCGGCGCCGGCGCAGGTTTTCCCCGAAACGGCGCATGTGCTGATTCCTATGATCAAACCAACCACCGCAGGCACCAGCGGATCAGACGGTGCCTATGCTAACACTGCAACACTCTCTGCACCTACAGAGTCTGCGCAGAGTAAACGTGACAGAAAGTCACATTATAATGACAAAAGGGACCTGTCGCCTATGCATTCCTCTCCCATCTCTCCACTTTTTGGCTCAGAAAGATCTGCTGAATGCTTCTCACCATTGTCAGTTTCCTCTAGCCAGAGTCTTGTATCTGCCCACTTTCAGGCTCCGTCTGCTGAGCAAACACTGCCATTGCAGCAGTCTCAACTAACTCCACAGCCTTGTGCAGCTTACCCATTGCAATACCCTCAATGGACACCAAACCAACCATTCTGTACTCCTTGGTTTCCGTGGAATAATCGGCATCAGTATGGTATGGTGCCACCTATGCCATCTTCTTCGTAGCTGCCACTACTGAGCCAACAGCCAACACTACTTGCATCTCAGCAATTTCAACCTCACATACCCATGAATCTGAATCAACCACCTCAAACTATCCCCAACCAAACTGATATCCCAGATAGCCTGGCCCAAAGCTCCAAGGCCGATAATGCTAAACAATTTCAGGAGCTCTTTAAGAGGGTGGCACAAAGTATCGACATTCCCACCCAAGAGACAGCTTCTACTCAACATAAATTATACAGAATATTTCAATCGTCCGTATCGACGAAAGTGGCAGTCCCCATGAACGAGGGAATCCTTGAACTGGCATCTACCATATGGCAGACACCTGCTTCCGCTGCCCCATCGAACAAAAGGACGGAGAAGAAATACTTCATCAATCCCAAAGGCAACAAATTCCTTTTCACCCACCCTCAACCTAACTCCTTGGTCATCGAGGCAGCAAACCAGCGTTCCAGGCAATCCCGTGACAAGTCCAACCCACCTGACACGGATGAAAAGAAGCTCGATTCCCTTGGCAGAAAAGTCTACACCTCTGCTACGTTACTACTTAGAATTGCTAACTATACGGCAGTCCTGTCCAACTACAATCATGACATCCACACCAAAATGTTCGATTTTATTATTTTTATTCCAGAGGATAAAAAGCAAGAATTTAACACTCTGGCACACAAAGGTCATCTCATTGCGTGCATGGCTTTACAAGCTCCCTGGATGCGGCTGATGTAGCGGCACAAACAGCCGGGACTGCCATAGTCATGCGAGGATCTCTTGGCTCCACGTCGTCAATCTGCCCAAACAAATGCAGAACACAATCGAGGACTTACCATTTTACAAACAAAAGCTTTTTTCCAAAAAGACCAACGAAGTTATGCACACCCTGAAAGATTCCGGGGCTATACTTCACACATTGGGTATATATACCCCTGTTCTGAAGAAGCCTTATAATAAAAAAACAACTTTATGGTTATAAATACAATCACAATCTTCAAAACTGATGATATGAAAATGTCAGATCTAGGCCAAGACAGCAGAACAGGAGACATAGTAACCAGAACTCCTCTGTCACCAAGGCAAACAACACAAAAAATTAATTTTGACGCTTTGATTGAGGGACAACTTGACCACCCTTCTTCCACACCTTCAGTGCCAATATCAATACCTCTGTTTTTTTCTCCACCGCTTGCACCCGTTTATACATCAATGGCGCTCCATAACAAATGACAAATGGATTTTGGAAATTGTGAGCAAGGGATATTCCATCCCATTCATATCCAAACCCACTCCTCATTACCCTTCCCCGTCCCTATTCAAGGACCACAGTCATGTACAAATTTTACAGCAAGAGATAATCAACTTCTTACGGATTGGCGCAGTAGAGGAAGTTCCTTCCCAATTCCACAAGAGAGGTTTCTGTTCCCGTTATTTCATCACCGAAAAACGCATGGGCAGATGGCGACCAATCTTAGATCTCCGCGCACTCAGCAGGTTCATTTACACTCAGAGGTTCAAAATGGTCACTCTTGGCACGATAATTCCAACCCTGGAACAAGGGGACTGGTTGATGTCCCTCGATCTCAAGGGCGCGTACTTTCATGTCCCAATCCACCCTGCTCATAGGAAATTCCTGAGGTTCCAATTTCATCGGACCTACTACCAGTACACAGTACTTCCATTTGGACTTTGCACCGCCCCAGGGGTATTTTTGAAACTCATGGCAGTAGTCAGCATTTCTACGAAAACAACAAGTTATGATTTTTCCTTACCTCGACGATTTCCTCATAAAAGCCAAATGCTATCAACAAGTGATAAATGCAACAGAGAAAACAGAGAATACATTTCACTCCCTGGGACTAGCCATCAACTACGAAAAATCCTGCCTCCAGCCTTCACAGGAGATACATTTCTTTGGGGCCCGTATCAACACAATCACAGTGACGGCATACTTACCACAACAGAGATACCTCGCCACCAAGAACTTAGCAGTAAAACTTCAAAATTCCATAACAGTAACCCCACAGAAATGCCTACAGATGCATGGTCACATGGTGGCCACAACCTACCTCAACCACCATGCAAGGCTCCGCATGAGACTTCTCCAACTTTGGTTTATAAGGCAGTGTCAAGGCTGCATCTGTCTTCCAAAACTCCCTCTTGCCATCCCACCAGCAATCATGAACCTGGTGGCAAGCAGCATCAACTTATGTCAAGGGGTCACATTCAACATAGAAAGTCCCAAATTTCTCATTACCACGGACGCCTCCCTTATTAGTTGGGGTGAACACCTTATGCATTGGACTGCCTAGGGACGATGGTCAGCCCAAGAGAGATCATTACACATCAATCTCCTAGAACTGAGAGCAGTTCGCTATGCATGTCGTCATTTCCTCCCCAGCATATGTGGACACATAATAAGAATCCGCACGGACAATACCACCTGCGTGCATTACATCAATCATCAGGGAGGTACTCATTCCCCACCATTATGCATAGAGGCAATAAAACTCTGGGAGCGGTATATTGTGAATTGTATCCACATATCAGCAATATACTTACCGGACAGACACCACACGATGGCCAACGCACTGAAGAGGAGGTTCACGGATCCACACGAATGGGAGCTACAGGACGACATCCTCCAGAACGCATTTCTCCAGTGGGGAAGTCCTACAATATACCTTTTTGTGTCTGCAGCAAACAAGAAATGCAAAAGTTATTGTTCCAGAGGCAGAGTAGGTCACCAATCCCTGGGAGATGCCTTTTTGATAGACTGGAGTCAGTCACTCCTTTACACATTCCCCCAATACCCTTGATAACCAAGGGCTTATGGAAAATCCACCACAATAGAGCCAGGGTGATAATGGGAGCCCCTGCCTGGCCCTGCCAGCTGTGGTACACTTATCTGATCCAGATGTCCAAGAAACCACCAGTTGCCCTTCCCACCACCCTGACCCTATTATCACAGAACAACAAAAAGACATTCGATACTTGCCTTCAGAGGCTCCACCTTACGGCCTGGTACCTAGATGGTTCGATCATTTAGAAGAAGAATGCTCTGAAAAAGTTAAACAGGTCCTAATAAACAGCAGGAAACCAGCAAGATGACACACTTACCTGCAAAAATGGCGACGTTTCTCGATCTGGTGCTCCCAAAGATCCATTAGCCCAGCTGATGCCCCTCTTCCTGACATACTTAAAAGAAACAAAAGTTTCATTGAGCACCATCAGGGTCCATCTAGCGGCTATTTCCACCTTCCATAGCTCAGTGCAGGATTCTTCTGTTTTTGCCCAGCCAACAGTAAAGCGCTTCTTATCAGGATTGCAGAACCTATACCCAGAAACCCATCCACCTCCCCACGCATGGGACTTGTCTATGCTTCTGTGAGTCCTCACAAGACCACCCTTCAAGCCATTGGCAACGGCTTCTATCTTACACATGTCTATGAGAGTCGCTTTCCTTGTGGCGATTACATCAGCAAGGAGGGTGGGAGAGCTAGCAGCTTTAACGGCATGTCCACCTTACACCTGGTTTTACAAGGGGTATCCCTTTGCCCTCACCCTAAATTTCTCCGAAAGATTACATCCTCTTTCCACCTAAATCAGATAATACATCTTCCAACCTTTTACCCGAAGCCTCACTCCACGCCACAACAGGCCGCTCTTCACACCCTAGACGTGAGGCGCTCACTGGCCTTTTATGTCCAGAGGACAAAGGACTTTAGGAAGACTCCTAGGCTGTTTGTTTCCACCACTGAACGTTCCCTGGGAGATCCCATCTCAAAACAAAGGCTATCCAAGTGGATTTCATCATGTATAACAACGGCCTATACACTATCAGGCATTAATCCACCAGAAAACATTCGGGCACACTCCACGAGAGTGCTTGCCGCTTCCATGGCATTCCTCAGTAATGTTCCAATCCTTCTCATCTGCCAAGGAGCTGCATGGTCCTCGGCAGATACTTTCATAAAACATTATGCCATAGATCAACTCTACAGATCCGACACTTCTGTTGGCCTGGCACTATTGGCAACATCACACCCACAGTCCTCCGAAGTTCCCACCACCTCGGTGGACAACTGCTAAACACTCACCTGTAGTGGAGCAGTCGGGGACACTGCTCGAAGAAGAAATGAAGGTTACTCACCTGGGTGCAGTGGCTGGAGTTCTTCGAGATGCGTGTCCCCGACATGCTCCACTACCCTCCCTCCTCCCTTCCACTTCGGAGTACTCCCTCCATCTTACAGTCTCCGCGGTGGATAGGGAGCTGAGGTGGGGGGGGGGGGACGCGTTACCAGTGGCGCGAAAGCACTCTGCCTCGCTGTGGGGCACGCCCCTCCCCCCACGGGGACACTGCTACAGAAAAATCTCCAGACCCAGGTGCAGGGCAAGCCACACGCCTGTAGTGGAGCATGTCAGGGGCATGCATCTCGAAGAACTCTGGCTACTGCACCATGGTGAGTAACCTTCATTTCCTCATGGTATACGTGGTCTAAGAACACCAAGTGTCTACCCATTGTAGAAGGGGTTTTTTTGTACATAATACGACAGGGGAGATTTTATGGAGGGATTACAAGAAGGACAGCAAGGTGGCTTTGTGAATTGTCTACAACGAGTTACTTGACTTTGTTGTGAATATAAAGAAAAAGCAGTGAAAGCATATGGAAGTTCCCCTGTTTGGAAGAATACAAGATGTTTAATGTGATGTAAAATACTTGCTTAAAACACACTGTTTGTTTTGTGGGGATGAGGGGAGACCTTTGGATATCTTATGTATGACTCTTCTAAAATGCATCTTAAATCGCTTAGTATATTTATGCACAGCGTAAAGGGAGATGCATGGCATTTTAATTTAATGCAGTGTTGATCATACAGTATTATTACCATTTTTCCAGCCAGCACATGGCTGGTATGTATGTGTGCTCTGCAGCCTTTATTTAGAGAATTTCAGCCAGTGGGACTAAATAAACATTAAGATGTCTTGGAATTTCTGAAATTAGAAATTAGTCTACTATCTAGTCTTGGTATGCAACTGTATAGGAGGTAACAGTTCAAGAACACTGCAACAGTGGTGCAACAACTACCTTTTTAATAAATGATTCCCAAGTTAAGCCAGATCAGGTGGATTTGTATGCATTGCTTTCCACATCGTGGACGTTTTTAGCTTGCAGTAGGTAAGTGGGCATTTAGATTTATAGTACAGAGCTCTACCACTGCAGATAATTTAGTAAATACATTTAGCAATTTAGTAAATGGTGGCATGGGGGTATTATCTTATAGGTGGACCAGCCCAAAGATATGGATAGGACACTCAGGTTGTGAGGGTTTCCCAGCTGGTTGCTGAAAGCCAGGGATTTCTGGGTTCAGTTCCAGGTTCTGGAAGATTATGTGCTATGCTAATTTTAGTTGCTTCTACTCCTGTCCACCACCATCACTAATCCCTTTGCAAAGAAATCAGGCAGCTTCCTTCCTTCCTTCTCCATGGTCCTTGAGTTCAGTGCTTTGTGCTTGTGCTCCAGAAGCCAAAAGCACCAATTGGTGCATGCCCAGTGCAGATGGAATATTTAACTGCCGAATTCTAGCAAGGTTCTACAGCATGAGACCTTTTTTTTTCAAAGGTTCATAACTTGGTCGAATTTCAGCCAGTTTTCATGGGTGGCAAAAGGCATGCCTCTGACATTAAAGCTACCTTTGCTAAATTCTCCCTTGCTACAAAGCATGCAGGTGATACTAGTAATGTCAATTAAATGGACTTAAGATTTGTTTTTTAACTACGTATAAAACAAAAATATTGTTTCCTCATTTTTTTTCCTTGAAAAGGGTTGAATCATTTTAGCTAAACCTTTCCCAAGACTAGAACCGTAGGCAAACACCTGGCATGCAAAACTTTAGCTTGAAGAGTTCCAGTGAGCAAAGTTACAAGCAGCATAAACTATAAAAGGCACTAACTACTAAATGCTGCTTAGAAAAAACGGTGAGTTGTCATTCATTGATTATGCTACATTCCTGTCTTCTGATATTTGATTACTGTATAACCATAAAGGATTTGTTATTCCAGGGAAATTGCCAGACTATATGCTGTGATAAAAGTAGATATTAATTGCCGTGTGTTCTTCTGTAATAGGTTGGCTTAGGCTTTTTATGATAAGACAGAGGAGTTTTGGGGTTGGTAACTAACTTTTGGCATGCAAAATTGTTTGCTTGTATAGCTGTTACTTTTTCTAGCATGCTTTATAATTAGACATTCGCGTAATTGCTTTTCTTTTAGAGTGTACAGTTTGTAAATAGTATATCAATTTTTTTGCTTGACTTTTACAAGGTAATGATCTCAAATCTTATTAATAGTTTAATGAAAAACTGAGGTGACTGACAATGCTCTGGTGTACTTGATTCACAATGTTTTAGCAGAGAACAATGCATTTATATTTAGTTAAAGATAGGAGAATAAATATTGAAATGAACAAGGAATTTTGTGGCACTCAGACTAACAAACTTATTTATTGCCTGAGCTTTTGTGGGAGGAAAAAATCCTATTTTGTCAGACACTTTGAAGATGGGGGAACTTACAGAATGGGAGGAAGTAAATTCAGGGAAGTGTAAATCATAGGTCACACTGTAATAGCAAATCAAAGCAGTTGTTAAGTTCCCTCATCTTCAAAGCATCTGATCAAGTGGGATTTTCTCCCATGAAAGCTCATGCAGTAAATAAATTTGTTAATGTGTAAGTGCCACAGTACTCCTTGTTTGTTTTACTGAACTAGACTAACACGGCTTCCCCTTTGGAACTTGGCAACATGTAAAGTATTAAAATGGTTAATAGCTCTGAAATATAACAACCATCCAGTCCATATGTAACCCCAGTTGGTTTGCATAGCCAGAAGGAATACTATTTATTTTTCAATGTCTTCCAGTGCTTTCAGATCCCATGAAGTCCTTGAACAAGATCAGTTGCAGTAACAGGCTGCACTGTTCTATTTCAAGAAGTGACAAAAAGTTATTTCAAGAAGAGATGTTGGAGTGCTATAAAGAGCCAGAAATGATGCAAATGCACCGACTGTGGGAACACTCTTACCATGTGGAATTTCACTGATCCTTTCGGAAGTATATCTTCCACACAGTCCCTAGTGAGATGGAAACATCAGAATTTGTGCTTGTCTATATGGCAGGAAAAAAAGGCAAACATAGCAAGTGCATTCTTACAGGTTAGCTGAAAATAAAATCACAGCAAAAATATCTGACTAGAAGACTTTATTCTTTTTGCCTTACGCATTTTTATATCTCAGTTCGGTGATCGTTTGCTAATGTATCTGAGGAAGTCTCAAGGGCTATGTCTACACTGGAGGCTTAAGTCGACTTAAGTAACTCTGTCCACATTTGGAGTTCATTAAGTCAACTTCAGCACTTGCTTGAGGTGACTTAATAACTCATGCCCTTAAAGTTGACTTCCAGGGTTAAGTCAAATTAACACAATGTGCCCGTTGAAGTTGACTTAATAAAGTCAATGTAGTGCATTCAAGCTATTTAAGTTGTCTCTATAAAGTCAGCTTAACCAAATGGGTCCTCACTAAGTCAACTTAATAAAGTCAACTGTATATCGACCTTATTAAGTTGTCTATACTAGAGGGCTCAGGTAAGTCATAGCCAAGGATGCGGAAGGGAGAAGTTTAATTCTTTGGGGAATGAAGAAGTTTAATTCTTAAATGTCTGTCCCTTTGTTTGCCAGTCCAGATGTTGTGCAAACTGTTCCAGCAAGCCCTCCCTTTAGAAGAAATTGTAACATACATGGTAGTAGATCTTGCCTTGGCAGTTTCTTCTTTTTCTGTGATCCCACCCTCAACTCTAAGTGTTTCCGTTTTTGCTTGAGATTTCCCTTACGTATGGCTTCTGTACTTAACCCTTAACTGTCCTGTAAATGTCTTCCAGAAAAGTAGTAGACTTCCAAGTACACTGGAGGGTTGCCTGTCTGAATTAGATTATTTTGTCAGGGCTCTGTTGGCTTCCTTGACCAATTAGTTGACACCTAAGTGCTGATCCAGATATTCTTTCCTTTGCCTGTTGAAAAGTTCTATATGTTAGTGTTTCAGGGTCAGAACAGTTTTAAACATAGTAACTTTTTCTAAAAATAGGATGGATCTGTTATTTTATTGATGGTTAAGAGGGAAGATTATTTTTATCTACAGATTTTTGGGATTCCTGCATCAGACCGTATTATGTACCATTCAGTTCAATTGTAGTTCTGCTTTAAGGAAGATTTCCATGGTTTTTCCATTTTAATTTGTGTCCTGTTTAATTGTGGAAGATTCCTCATATTTGGAGAAAATAATAATGAAAAAATCACATTTGTTTTGCTGTCTAGTCATGATTGGATGGCTGGGAAGATATCTATCATGTCTCAATTCTTATCACTCTTCTAGAGCACACCAACAATGAAATTAGGGTGCTTTTCAAGCAACTTTTTCAGACATTCTTATTATTATAGAAATTGGAAAGGCCTATTAGCTTAACTACTTTATTCCCACAAGTGGAATAGATTGCCAACAATTAATATTCCTGCAGAAAAGTAAACCCTTTTGTATAAGATGAGCAATAGTGAAACTGTTGTTAAAGAGAAACTTTAATAAAAATAAGTTTAATTTTATTACTTATAATATGTGAGGCTGTCATAGAACACATACAGCTGTCATTCAGAAGAGAAGTAAATTAACACCTTTGTGTGACAGATAGGTAATTCTCTAGCTTTCTAAACCTGGCTTCTGTTTTTGGAAGAGAAGACTTTTCAATTGAAACGAGTGAATATTTGAAATCTCTTGAAAGGACATAAATAAATTTTAAAAAATTCCTGTAGGTTACTTATTTGCTTTCTATTTCCAGAGCGGTATCCATGTTAGCCTGTGTACAGCAAAAACAGTGACAGTCATGTGGCAGCTTATAGACTAACAGATTTCTTCAGGCATAAGCTTTTGTGGGCTCCAACCCACTTCATCAAATTGCATCTGACGGTCTGGAGCCCGCAAAAGCTTATACCTGAAGAAATCTGTTAGTGTATAATGTGCCACAGGACTCTTGTTGTTTTTGCTGTACACAGACTACACATCTACCCCTTGCCTCTGACGAAGCGGTTTGGAGCCCACAAAAGCTTATGCCCAAAGAAATCTATTAGTCTATAACAGGCGTGGCCAAACTGCAGCTCGGGAGCCACATGTGGCTCTTGAATGAAAAAATGTGGCTCTCAGAAGAACATCAGCAAATCAATTTAGTAGTAAAAATATATGGCTGTATGCCTCAGTGTGGCTCTTGAAGGTTTAATAATCAACTTGTGTGGCTTTTGAGTTCCATAAATTTGGCCACCCCTGGTCTGTAAGGTGCCACAGGACTCTTCATGATATTTGCTTTCTATGTTTTTCTTAAATCAGGTCTTCCTGATTTTAAAAGCTCAGATAATGGGGTGAGGATCATAATAATTATAAATACATTTTTAAAAAGTTGCTTATGTGTATTTATATAATGGAGTACTAGCAGTGCTGTATAGTGCCTCATGCAGAGAGGGACATGGCCCTTGCTTACAATTTAAAAATATTCTAGTTCTACAAAGAAAGCAAAGTCAGGTTTATTAATCTTGCTGTTTGTAATCCCCCCCCAAAATATGTAATTCTGAGACTTCATTCCTTTTGAGTATTGTGGCTTCCTTTAAGCATCAAGTTATGTTTCTTTGTAAAATCCTTTTTGGTACAGAATTCGTGTGAGTTGTGTGTTGGAGGAAAGCAATTTTCTGTTTTTTGAGTTTTCCTGACATTGTATTTGGAATTAGATGGCATCAAGAAAAGTGCAATTCATTCTTCACTTCCTTATTTTTCCTAAGCTTCAGTTATGCTTGAAGTTGCTGTTTCAGATGAACACAATGGATGAATGGCAGAATATTTCACACTTCCTTCCTTTCTGTTTCTTCATATGCAAAGGTGCAGATACAATCCATCTGTTCATTTAATACATACATTTTTGATCCTTTTCACTCTGAACTATGAAATTCCATGTCCTGTAGAATGGTGGTTTTCAAACTTAGGGCTGGGACCCAGTACTGGGTTGCAGACCCTCAGGCACTGGGTCGCAGCACCCTCTGCTGCTGCTACTACCAAAAGACTGGAGTGCATTGCTCAAAGATGTAATTGCTGGGTCGTGGGCATAAGTGATTTTTTTCAACTGGGTCCAGAGAAAAATAGTTTGAAACTACTGCTGTAGAAGATGACTTAATATGCTAGTTTTGCAGTCAGTAGTTTATTATGGATTTCAAACTAGCATGTATGGATTCTCTCCCACTCTCCATTGGAATTTGAGTGACTTTTGAATGTTCCTCATGCCCACAGTAGAGAAACAAGAGTTGGGGTTTTGGTGTTCAGGGAGAATGGAATTGCGTTAAATGTGTGTTCTGACATTCGCTTGTGGCTTGTGATGCTTCTCCATGAATGCACAGTAACTGCAGGTCTGCTGGGTCTGAGATTCTCTACCATTATAATATTCACATTGATATTTCAGTCACTCAGTAGGGCATCTAAGGTCTTTTTCTGTACTTGGGATTCAGCA
Organism: Podocnemis expansa; assembly: GCA_007922195.1. Lineage (NCBI taxonomy): Eukaryota > Metazoa > Chordata > Testudines > Podocnemididae > Podocnemis > Podocnemis expansa. Next base: position 4,741,585 of record ML682015.1, on the reverse strand, counting down.
GTCATTGGCCACTAACTGTCAAGAGAGCAGTGATTTCCTTAATTAGACAAGGCCTAAGACTGTGGCTTTTGTGGGCATACACAAGGAGAAAAGAAAGAGATCACCTGTAATTCGTGCAGCAGCTGGTTCCTATGAGACACACCACTGGTTGAAATGGATGGTTGAATAAGTTTACATCTTTGTACAGGTTGAATACATTTATTTCTTCAAGTGTTTTCTAACATCAATTCCAAGTAGATGTGTGCACACCATATTCACAGTTGCAAGGTTTTTTCCCTTAGTGGCATCCTATTTCACATCTGGTGTCATAGATTATTCATTACATCAGGGTCTTTTGGTGTCATCAGTTGTCTTAGCTTAGCAGTTATCTTAGCAATTTTAGCTTTTCATCTACGCGTTTCAGGCTGTTTGGTCTTTGCAAATTCCATGGTTGGGCTTATGTCATAACACTATCGGCATCTGCTGATTTCCTCAAAATGACAGTAACCTTGTATTCTTGAGGCTGATGGGACCAGCATATGAGGCCCTAGCAACTTGCTTGCTCTATCTTTCCAGTAAGATAGCTTTTCTGTTGGCCATAACATCAGGCCGGAGGGTGTCCTAACTCTTGGCTCTCAAGTCAGACCCTCCCTACACTACTTTCTCTTAGCGGTAAGGATCAACTTCACCCTCGCCCAGCCTCCCTTTCAAAGGTGGTTTTCCAATTCCATACAAACCAAGGCATATTTCTCCTGGTCATCTATCCAAAACCAAACAGCAGTAACTGGGAGGCTGCATTCTCGATTTAAGGTGGGCTTTGGTCTTTCTATACTGAGAGTGCAAAACCAGTCAGGAAAACAAAATGGCTTTTCATATCAAAAACAGATAGAATAAAGGGTCTCCCTATTTCTTCTCAAATAATTTCTTTATGGATTACTTTGTATATCCAGGTGTGCTATGACTGAATAAGGGTACCTGCCCATGTGTCGTTGGCTCATTCCACAAGCATCACAGGCATATTCAGCAACATTCCTGGACCAACAGTATCTAAGACATTTGTAAAGCAGCAACATTGTCATCTAGTCTCACCTTCACTGCGCACTATGCTATTATACAACATGCTAGAAACAATGCTGCTTTAGTTAGAACATTATTACAATCCATGGAGCTTTGAACTCTAATCCCTCCTCCCCTCCAGTGGACCAGTTTGGGAGTCACCTACTCAGAATTGACGTGATCAAGCACTTGAAGAAGAAGAAACAGTTAATAATTTCCTGTCAATTTCAAATGGATAGCTGTGTTAGTCAAGCTCAGCAAAACAAACAAGGAGTCCTGTGGCACTTCTAAAGACTAACAAATTTATTTAATGCATGAACTTTGGTGGAAGAAATTCCCACTTCATCAGATGCTTGAAGATGGAGAACTTACAGAATGGGAGGAAGATAAATGCAGGGAAGTGTAAGTCGCGGGATCCGGTCAAACCATTTCAACAAATCAAAGCAGTTGTTTAGATTCAAACAGTATAGAACAACATAATAGAAGGTGGGGAGACAGAGAGGGGAAAATCACTTTTTGTAATGAGAAAGCCAGCTGATATCTTTGTTCATGTCCAAGGTAATTTCATACTAAGAAAGCTTATGCGTTAGTCTTTAAAAGTGCCAAAGGACTCTTCATTTGTTTTGTTGAACTGGACTAATATGGCAGCTTATGGTTTGAGAGGAATGCAGAGATACAAATGAAAACATTCCAGTAGTCTGTGTTTTTTCTTAAGATTGCTTCTTCAAAGAGCAGATTGGCTGATATTTTACTCAATTCTGTTCCTATTTAAAGGGGATATTTTAAAATATGTTTTGACTTCTGGCAGGTAATCATTTGGTACGTATGATAGACATTACACACTCAAATAAAACAGTTGATTTTATAGCTGAACTGCTCTGGAGTATGCCAGTCCAATTTAGGAACTGAAGATGTGGCCTCCGCTCACAAGCAGAACTGGTTTGGGTTTTTCAACACCTCCCACCCAAGCCCGATGTAAAGCATGAAAACTCACCTCCCACCTCCTCAACATATGCTGCTGCTATCTCATTTGGCCCACACTAAGGGCATGTTACAGATAGAAAAGCACAAATGCCAAGAGAACAATGACATTTATATAGGGATTGGCCTCTCCAAAGGGTAACACACATTGGCTATCTTGCTCCTAAGGCTCTGCCTCTTGCTGGCCCTTCTCAGCTGTGAACATGTACCTTGGCTGAAACAGCTCACACAAAACAAACACTGCAGTTCAAAACAAGATACTTGTAAAATCAGTGTTGCTGTTGCTCATCCTGTTGTTGACTGTCTAAAATGGCATGCTCTGCTAGCTTTAAATTCCTTGGGGTTAATGCACTATTTGGTCTTTACAGTTCCATCAGCCCCCCACTATTGTTGTTGTTGTTCTACTTTGAAAAGATTTTAAAGAGAGATAATGTGCTGAAGTAACCACTGTGACACCTAAGCTGGTCTCAAAGGATTTCTCATGAACCTGATACAGTAAGGTTTCTCTTGCTGACAGCTGCAATTATCCTTCAATGAACTAGATTGATCTTTTTTTGGCTATTTGTGTATATTTAGATAAATGACTCTGCTGAACATCATGCAGGGTACAGTGTGCCCACCCAAAATCACAGTATTTTGGTAACCAGTTTTTGGTGACCTAAGGCAGTCAGACAAATAGAATAATTTCTGAGGTGTTGCTGTTAGCCAGACAGATAAGCACGACTCCAGAGAGCTGATAGACTATTGTGGAATTCTGAGCATTGCTGAGTTGAAGGAAATGTTCCAGGGTGGTAACTTCCATGCTCTTCTTCACACAGGGGTTGTCTGGGGTTTGGTTGGACATGCAAATTGTAAGTTGGAAAAACAACAATTTTGTAGCATACAGCTGAAATGGGCTTCCATGTCAGCTATCACCCTGGCTATGTATTCTGCCATGCTGTGTAATTAATTCTCCTGGTTGAAAATATTCCCTTATGGCTGGGTAAATTCCAGTCCCTATTTTCTCTGTGTTGTAGATAGAGGAATGTGAACCCTTTTTTGTGTTGCCAGTCTCAGCCCTCTGGTACCACCACAGGAGAAGCAAGTAACAGAGAGGAGAGACATGCACAAGGGACAAAGAAGTACTAGGAAAGACAGCCTGAGGGCTTGATACCAAACTAGTGTATATTAGTATAGGCCTGCTACATTGTTGGAGGTTTGCATGTTTACACAAGCTGAAAATCACTAGAAGTGGAAGGAACTGGGACAGTAAAGAGGGGGGAAGAGTAAATGAACAAAGGGACTGATAATGGTGTCCAATATTGCATATACACTGTAGAACAGAAGGATCAAGTGCCATATGTAACAGATTAAAGAGAGAGTTTGACCAGAAGTTTACGTTGTTTAATTCAATGCTTCTCAGCCACTGTGTTGAGACACATTAGCAGGTCACCACACAACAGTCTGTTACAGAGAGCTCAGGGGGAAAGGGTTGGGGTGGGGTGGTGGATGGCTTTGATCTTGGGTGGGTGAACTGGTGTGTCCTGTAGGGTTGTGCACGCCACCAGGTGTGTCACAACCTGTAAAAGGTTGAGAACCACTGGTTAATTGATGATGTTTTGATCATTGTGATATTGAGTGGCAAATCATACTGACAGCAAGTCTTGTGCATCTGTCCAAACCTACATGAGTCTTTCTTAAAGATAATCAAAGCGATCAGAAATCCAAGTATGTAAACCAGTGTGGGGTCTAGGTCCAAGACTTTAAGTAAGTATTTTGAGTGCAAAGAGGTGATCGTAACAGTTACTGTCTGATGAGTCTAACTTTAGCCCTTGGCAAAATATCTAAAAGATTCTGTAAGTGCTAGGAGTATATAGACAGCATAAGTTTATAAATCACAAAGAACTCAATCCTCTTTTTTGTTCAGTAGAAAATATTAGTGAATGAAATGTGTTTAAATTTTAGTAAAGGATATATTGGAACTATAAAATTACTATATTTTTTTTTTAGTCTGCTTTAAATGGTGTGGAAGGAGGGCCAGAAATCAAGAGTCGAATCTGTTTAATTGTGAAGTAGTAGTCACTCAGGTCCTGTGAACTTCACTATTGAGAGTAGGTTAGTTAATATTTTTAAAGAGAGGTTAAAATATGGGCAAGAAAAAAATGTGATTCAGCCTAGAAAAATTCCAGGCTTGTGTATCCAATAGAAAATAATAAATTAGTTATGGATGTTTCAGTGTTGTTGTTTGAGAACAAGCATGATGAAAGGCTGGTATCCATGGGCAAAGGGGAAGAATTTTCCCCTCCAAAATACTCCCCTTTCCCTGGACCTTAAGTAGTCACTAAATTGAATGCAACACTCTTGAGTGAAGGAATGTCTGTGTGAAGGTTACAGCTGTGAAGCTAATATAAATGTTTTACTTACAGGAGAGCAGTTAATAATTCATGTATATTTTTAGTAATAATCAGACACTTTTTTGCTCTCGGGTATTCTTAATTGATGTACAGGATGTGAGGAATGTGCATCGCTGAAGTAAAATTCATATTATTTCCTTTCAAGAACAGGTATCTTTACTTGTGTAACAGTGTTCATAAAAACAGCTGAGTTGTTTAACTATGGAAGGATCTTGTGTGTGTAGTTTCATTACAGAACAGTCTTTCTCCTGTACTGTGTTCCTCTTTCTCTTGTTTGTTTGTTTGTTTGTTCAAACAAACCTCTGTTCCCATTTCAGTGTGGCAAACATACCTACTTATGGGTTTTTAAATATCTTAAAGAGGTTATATGAATAATGGGATTTTATTTTCTTTGTTTAACGTTGTAGGGATTATACTTCAGTTTTTAAAAAAAGAAACAAATATTTTTGTCCTAAATTAAGATTTAAATTAACCATTTTACAGTCTTAAGAGTTTGGTCTTGCTCTAGTTTGTAGTTCAGAAGAGGTTTGCATCACTTTCAGTTAGATCTACTTATCTTCAACAATGATAGAATCTACTTCTTACCAACCATTTGCCACAGATCTGTACCCTTTAATCTAAGCTTTCCTTGTTTATTTTAGAAGTGTATACTATGGCTGTGAAGACAGCCTTGAAAATATGAACAAAATGTAAATCAGTGCAGTGATGTCTACCTAAATCTACATCTAGCTTGAAACAACAGCAATGAGTAGTGTGGTTTACTGGGAAACATCTTAAATGTCAACATTAACTCTTTCATTTCTGCTGATTTTTTTCCTGTCAGCTACTGTGCATATCGCACAATACTAGACTGTGTCCAGTCACAGCCCAGTCACCAGAATAACTACTCCTCACAATGTTATATCTGTGATGCAATGGTAACTGGAAGTGTGGGGATAGCTTAGAAGATGTTGAACTTAATACAAAACAAATAGCCTAGGGGCCATTGCACTGTGTATTTTCAGAGATAATTGATTAAAAAAACACCTGAGTCTTCAATGCTGCTGCTTCAGAATCCAGGGAGCTCACTGCAGTGTCTGTCCAGCCTTGTATTGCTATACATGGACTTTGTCCACAGCAGGCTAGGAGTTGATATATTTTACAAAAGCTATACATGCTGTAAAACTACTAGTTTGTGGTTAATTTTCCATATTTGGAAAGTTTTTTAGACCAATTCAGTCTAACTTTTGGCATGCATGGAAGGAATGGTGTAAGAGGAAATAAAGGTATGTTTGAAATTTCTCAATTTAGTCTTGTAGCTTCCATTTTCATTAATGGGAGTTGCATATGTATGCTTATGAGAGAATAGACATTATGTAATTTACAGAGCCAAGCAGCTCAGTGAGAGTGCTCTGTTTTTAATAGCACATCTGATGTGTAGATGATAGTTGAGGAGAGAATTGATAATGGCCTACCTTGATCAAAATACCCGGAAGAACTAGTACTTGGGTGGTATACAAACTTAGATGATGATGGATGTTAATTTGCGCTGTTCAAAGAGGAATTGTGTGTTAATAGCACTCTTTGAAATTGTGCTCTTCACACTTAAAATGCTGCAATTTAGAAATAAATAAGCTGCATTGTAAGATCATCTTTGGAACCTAAGGGCTTGTCTACACTGGGGGCTGAGATTGTAATTCAGTCTTCAGTTGTAGAATTATAGAAGGCAAAGGTGAATGATCATAGCACATTATTTGCTTGGGGTCTTGTGTCCCCACTGCTTACATTTACTTCCTGAAATGCACTGCCCTGCGGTTGTAGGTGCAGGGGCTTGTGGGGAGGCAGTTGTCTGCTGCTTATTCCCCCTCCTCTTCTCTAAAGGGAAAAAAAGGCAGGAACAGCTTTCTTTGCTGTTTCTCTGTGGCAGGCACAGTGCTGTATACAGAGACAGGAATTCTTTAAAAACTTCCCAAGGCTGCAGGAAGGGCAAAATGTTGCTATGGTGAAGCAGACTGGAGAAGCAAGATTAGAGCTACTCTCTGGATACATGGACCTAAATTCAAATGTAAATTTTTTCCTCAGTGCTACCACCACTTGCAGGAGTGGTGTTAACAGGTTGAATTAAAGCTCCATATTTTTTGTATTTACTGCTCTGACAGTGCAGGAGGCATAGACTGCAGAAGTTTGAGGTAAACAGCATTATGTTGAATTTCACTGCCACTGTAAACTAGGCCTAAATTTAGGGCTTGACTGTACAGTAGCAAAATCATTGTGCACTGAGAAATGCTGACTGTTTCAAGAAAATCCAGGATACGGGGGGGGAAGGAGTGTGGGAGCTGGTATCCAGTCCAAACTTTGAAGACGTATTGATGTTCTCTGAAATTACTCACCATAGCAAAACATAAAAATAAAAGTGCTAACCCCACACTAGCAGGTGAAACTCCACAGGCCTTCCTGCCCTCTCACCCCCTTCATTCCTTCTTCAGTCAAGAAGATTTTTTTTTCCTGTCAGCTACTGTGCATATCCCACAATACTAGACTGTCTCCAAACACTGTCCAGTCACCAGAATCACTGTCTTTCTGTGAAATTCTAAGGCTCTTAACTCAGTACTTAGACTTTAACCTCCAAGGAAACTAGAGTTGACTGTGTTTCTTTATATTGACAGAATTTCTTAATTTATCACCTTGAAATCTCTGCATGTTTGGTGGCTGGTCTGAAAGTTAATGCCTACAATCCCATGAATAAAAGTCTTTATGCAAACTGTGTGGTTGCAAAAAACAAACAAACAAACAACCCCACCCCTCCCCTCCCCTCCCCTCCCCTGACACCTCACTGAGGAGACCAAATAAAGATCAGGGGTCTTTTGAAAACAATAATGCCTAAAAATGTTAGAAACCATGAGGTCCTACCAGTTAGCATTCTTTTAGTAGATGATTTATTAATGGGGAATCTACAAGCTGCATTCATGGATCAGGACCCCATTTTGTTACACATTACACAAACACAACAAAAGCAGTTCATGTCCAGAGTTTGCAATCAAAGATCTACCCAAAGTGTGAAATCATAATATTCAAAAAGGACCATACTGCTTGCATGTAGGTTTATATGTTCAATGTATTTAATACACATTAATCCACAGAATACCTCTCGGGGTGAGAAAGAGGTGTTAGAGCCAGAGTAAAATTCAAGAGGTACTTATTACTCTAGACCACAGTACCTCTTCCTAGCCAACCTGAGACTGCTCCAGACTTTTTGTTGTATTTTATTTATTTATTTAATTTATTTATTTTTAAGCAAAAGCTGCAAAAACCCAACAATAATAATCTGGCCAGAGGAAAAGAGAGAACTGGGGTTGAGGAAAAGCTAGATAGGTCAATATACAATTTATAGGAGCTACAGTGTGGGTCTCTTATCTGCTATATAGCCTGTTCTAGAAAATCAAACTTTTTCCCAAACAAGCGTGCACCGTTTTTCTGTAGACTGCATCAATCCTGCAAAAGTATACACAAGAATTTAACTTTGAGTAGCCCCACTGAAGTCAGTGGTAGTATTTATGTGCTTAATGTTATGTGCATTCATACATCTGCTGAACTGGGGAACAAAGGGTGTTAAATTTCTCAAAACAAAATATTGATTGGTTCTATAGCTGTCTGTCCATTCATCCAGGTTAGTGTGATAGTGTATTCATTAATGATCTGATTCAAAGGCCATTAAATCAATGGACTTTGCTCAGGCTCTAAATGTGAAGAAAAGCTTGTGCTTGCCTTTTAATTTTTTTTTTGTTTGTTTTTTGGATAAACCAACTGGCTACTGCTATAAAACATTTATAAATCTTCTGAAACTTAGATTTTTGATTATACAGTTTCTACTAATTTGGGGTATTTACCATCTTTTTCAATTAAAATAGAAATTTCTCCGGGGCAGGGGCTACCTTCTCACAACATGGCCAGCCTGACCCTAAGCAGGGTGTAGAAGGGGTTACTGTACAAATGAAAAATATTTGTGAGGTAGAAGTAAAATTCTTAAGAGTTGTTATCGTATAAAATATTAATTTAATACTAACTTAATAATGCTCTGCTATGATAAGTATGTAAACTTGGCTTCAGAATGGCAGTATGCACTTCCTGGAATTCTGTGCATAGTATGGTTATAAATAAGCATCAGGTTATTTGGACAATCACCAGAGCTGATATCTGGTATCAGAAGAAATGCAGATTGTTTTTTTTTTTTGTCTGACAGAGAACTGATTTTTGATAAATTTGTTAAATAGTTTATACAGATTATTGTAAATTGTCCTTTGTAATAGATTAATGAATGGAAAGAATAAACCTAGCGTGCTGACTGGCCAGTAAGAGAGGTGGACACACACTTGCCCTGCTTCATGCTGTGTATGGTATCAATTACCAAAGGTTCATTCCTTTGGAAATGTCAATACCCAAGAATCTGTTCAGATCAAGCTGCAGGAATTCCTCATGCTTAGATAAGATACTAAAATGAATGACTGATAAATACAGAATTATAAATATATTTTAAAAGCTGACTGAAACAAGATTAAATTGTTTTATGAGGTCCTTTTATGTGTACAGCATTAATAACATAAAAACACTTCACATATCAGTAATTTTTTCCTCCACCTCTCCGTGTCTGGCTGAGTTTTCAAAGAGCTGACAGATCATAACTGTTCTCTCTCTGCTTATTTGTGTAGACTAGAGCAATCACCACTAGAACCACATCTGTGGAAGAGCATTTGTTTAGAGGCAGTGATGTGGTTTTTTTGTTTACTGATAATGCATTTTGCCAAATGATTTCCTGAGCATGTATATTTTTGACTTAAACTCTTAGAGCAGGGGCATCAAACTTATTCAGTGTGGGGGACCACACTGAAGGGCAAGACAGCTAGAGAGGGCCATGTGTCCACACAGGCTCCCCAACCCTTTCCCCTGTCACATTCAGAGAGGCATGGGCTCCCCTTTCCCCTCGCCTACTCCGCAGGCTCCCTTTTCCCTGCTCCATGGGCGCCCCTTCCCCACGCTGGCTCCCAGACCCTCTCCTCTTGAGCAGCTCTTAGACACCGCTTCCCCTTCCCTTTCCGCTACCCCGTGCCGGCAGACAATCAGTCTGGCACAGACATAGAGAGACTGGGCACTTGCCTCCCCCTCCTTCCCCCACCCACTCACAGAGGTCATTCAGCCTGGCGGCCTTTGGTTGGGCTTAGTCCCGGCTGCCCTTTGATTGGCTCATTCCCACGTGGGCCCCTTCTACTTTTTCTTTCTTATTTGTGATTTGTGTAATGTGCTGTCAATCAAATTAGCATGCTGACTGACAGTGAACAATGTGGGAGATTTCTGGGAGCCCACCCCAATCTGCTGTGACTAGGACTCTGGTTGGTTGGCAGACCGTAGCAGAGCTGAGTCGGGATTGGCTGGAGCACTTACTTTGTTCCACTGTGCTGTGACATGGGTGAGTGAGAAGCAGGGTGGCAGCCTGTTTTTATTGTTTGCTGCTGCTGCAGAGAGTTCCCAGGCACAATCCCAGCAGTAGCTCTTTGGGCCAAATCAGCACCCTTGGCGGGCTGCGTAGGGGCCACTCCCCTGGCCCCGATTCTACACTCGGGCTGACCCAGCCTCGGGCGCCTGCTGCACCAGCATGGCCATGGATACCTGGCCAGGGCAGGGAGCATCAGCCGCCGCGGCGGGTGGCCCGGGCTAGGATGGGCTGGAAGTGGCCGCAGCTACCGTGGGCAGCTAGGCCCCAGATCTCCCACTGGAGACCAGAAGAGGCAGGGGCTGAGGGCTCGGACTCAGGGCACTGGCACTGGGATTTGGGGCATGAGCCCTGTGTGCCCAGCACTAGCGACGCTCCTTTTTGACACCCCTGTTTGACAACCCTGTCTTAGAGGCTGTATCCCTCTCAAATTATGATCAAATTGCTTGTGTACGTAATGGAAGTGTCAAAAAGAGATTTACTCTTGGAATGAAAAATGTAGTAATAGAGCATTAGTTCTCAACTTGTTTATACTTGTGGGCTGCACATGCAGTGCTCTGTCTTATGTGGGCCATGTTCTCACAATGTATATAGTACGTCTGGCCCTGAGGGTGTCACATGGTCTGCAGCAGTATGCTGATTGGGCTATGGGTTGAGAACCACTGTAACAGTGCTTCTTTCCCTGAAACCTTGTGGTTATCCCATTGGAATTCCTTTGGGTCACCACTTGTGGATTGAGGGTGAAGGTTTGAGAGTGAAGTACGAATTGTTTCCCTTTGGAGCCTGCATATTTCCAATTAAATGCAAGTCAAAGTAGCATGAACTTCCCTAGTATCCTTACAAGGTTCTGCCTACTGCATAGCTGCAGTACCAAATTCAGAAGCAATACATTTCCTGCATTCCAGCCTTCTGTGCAGAAACGTGGGTCGAGTTGCTGGGACCAGTCAAATTCATGGTCTTGCATCAGTCTCTGCCCGTGTCCCTCCAGACTGAGGGGGCAATCCCTTGTCCAACTCTGCTGCATTGTTCTTAGTGTTTTCTCCACAGGAGAGAATGATCTAGCCCTGAGCTAGTAAGTGAATAAATTGTCATATAAACATCAAAATTATAATAATGAACAATTTACGTATTTGGATTAGTTGTAAATCCAACCTGCAGTATGTATGTCCATTTGGCCCCTGCATGGGAAACACGTCACAGCTCGGAATACATGCTGCATAGGTATCTTTCAGGGGAACACAATGGAATTAAGAGCAACTCATGGTTGAATCCATTGATAGGTGTGAAAACATTGTTGAAGGTAGTGTGTCAGTAAATTGGCTAGTTAATAAGGAAGTGATTAGAACATTTGTTCAGTGTATTAATGTCTTTTGGATTGATTTGGAGAGAGTAGGACAGTGGATGTGTTAAAGTTACTGTACATCTTTTTACAAAAGATCATGTCACAGTTTGTTCTTCCATTGTAGATGATTATTTGGCAAAAGCATCCTGACTGTTCATTCATTTTCAGTGTGTGGTGTTTTTATCACATTCAAAGCCATTTTATAATCTCAGTAAAATACTCAACACATGTTGTTCTGAAACAACACACCATTGTGGCAGAAGGAAAAGGCTGTAGAGGTGCAATGTCTGGCTGCACAGCAAATGTTCTTACTGACAGATTTTTATTTCCTTCTTGAGAGGCTTCATATTACACACATCAGCTCAGCAAAAACAGAAGTAGAAAGGTGAGCTGCCTCTACGTTTGTACAGTGAATGTGTTCAATTTGGAGGTGGGACGTGACAGTATTTGGGGAGAAGGGAAGTGACAGTATATCAGGAGGATTCATCTTGTCACTGAGATTTAAACTAAGGACTTTGGAATAGTTCCTGGTGTGATGTCAGCAAAATTGTAAAAGTCACAATGACTGTTAATTGCTTAACTAGTTTAGAATCATGATTGCTAAGCAGGGTTACCACCTTTCCAGGTTTGACCCTGAGACTGGGTTTTAGTTACTTACTTTCAGGCTAATAAGCATATGCACATCAATCACTTGTAGATTTGAATATTAAACCTGAAGCCCAGAAATGAGGAACTAAAGCCCATAGTCTCCAGGCCTAACCCAGAAAGGTGGCAATCCTGTTGCTGAGCCATTCTTAAAATACATCAATGATTTATATATGTCCCAATTCCTCTATTGTACAAATATAGCTGGAAATGCTATTATTTTGCCTACTAAAAATTAAAGTATATTAGTGATGCTTTCCTGCTTTAAACATGGCTTTTGATGAAAGCTTGCTGTAGTGCTTATCTTTACCTACATCTCAAGTGCGCAGTCTCAGAACATGTTTTATTTTCATTCTCAAGGCCAACTCCTCTCATTTTTCTCTAACATACTTAATGTCTCATGCTTCTCTCGCTCTCCCTCTGGCTCTAAAGTACTGTGGGCTTGCCTAACTTTTATGTTGTGGCAAGCTGAGATGTGAATCTAGCTGGCTATGCGCTAATGGTCTGTGTGGACTCTGCTGATGTGCAGTAGCAGTTTGTTAATGAATTTTTAGGTACCCTGCTTTGAAACAAGAAAAGATAGTGTGTGCTAATTAATGCACAACAGTGGGGTCCTTGCTGGCTGTTAACAAGTGTCCCACAAGTGTGGAATAGATTCACATACATTCCAGCTTGCTGTGAACTATACAATCCCTGTATTTGTGAACTAATTAGTCAAAGAGTGCTTTAAAACCACTGAACAAACTATAGATCATTTTAACCACAAGTATTAATAATTGATTTGGCCACAGTGCGTATTGTACAGTCTCAGTGTTACCAGTGGCCACATATTTTTGGGGGGTTTTTTCACCTGGAAAACATCACTGAATATAGCAAAGATGATGTGAACCTTTCTACAAGACCCTGAAAAAGTTTCATGCGTCTCTGGACTACTTAACAGTAGTACATGTATCATAGAAGCAGAAGGTTGGAAGGGACCTCATGAGGTCATCTAGTCCATTACCCTGCTAAAAGCAGGACCACTCCCACTAAATCATCCCAGCCAAGGTTTTGTCTAACCAGGCCTTAATTGTTTCCAAAGAACAAGATTCCACCACCGCCTCCCTTAGTAACCCATTCCAGTGCTTCACTACTCTCCTAGTGAGACAGTTTTTCCTAGTGTCCAACCTTGACCACCCCAGCCGCAGCTTGAAACCATTGCTCCTTTTTCTTTTTTCTCTTACTACTGTGATCAGCCTAGCCCTCTCCTCTTTGGAGGACCCCTTCAAGTAGCTGAAGGTTGCTATCAAATCCCTCCTCAGTCTTCTCTTCTGCAGACTAAATAAGCCTAGTTCATTCAGTCTTTCCTCGTAAGTCATGTGCCCCAGCCCCCTAATCATTTTCGTTGCCCTCTGCTGAGCTCTTTCTAATTTGTCCACATTCTTTCTGTAGTGCGGAGTCCAAAACTGGACACAGTATTCCAGATGTGGCCTCACCAGTGCCAAGTAAAGGGGAATAATCACATCCCTTGTTCTACTTGCAATGCTCCTGCTGATGCAGCTCCATATGCCATTGGCCTTTTTGGCAACAATACCATGTTTGATGACTCATATCTAGCTTTCCATCAACCATAACCCAGAGGTCCTTTTCTACAGTGCTGCTACTTAGCTGATCTGTCCCCAGCTGTAGCACTACATGGGATTTTTCTGTCCTAAGTGCAGGACTTTGCACTTGTCCTTGCTGACCTCATGAGGATTTCATTTGGCCCAATGCTGTATGATACAGAAATTATTTATGGGTTTATTTATGCTGCTTTGAACAATGTGGTGTTAACTATGGATGGATTTCTTTATCTGTTCTACATCTTTATTATTATACATCAAATGTAATCTCCCTGTGGGTCTTTCTCTGTTCCTCTTTTTTTGGGGGGTGAAGGGGGGAGGTTAGGATGGGAAGGAGCATTGTTTATATTACTGTACTTCAAGATGAAGAAGTTTGTGGCATCTCAGGATTAAGAAACAAAATCTGAATGCAGCATTTGGGGAATTGGAGATCTGTATGTGATATTAGTATGGCAGATGATATAATAGGCAATAACTGAGGAGGTAAATTGGCAGCATTTTGCCACCTTAGAAATAACCGCAAGAAATCTGAGCACTTGGAGAGTGAGATTACATTGATTCAATAAAGAGTTGTCAGGAGCATCACTTTCACTTTGGTTGATTGTCTTCTTTTAGAAGATGTTTTCATTACATTCTGCATGATGCATCTAGAGGAATGCTGGTTTTGAGATTAACACACAGAAGCAGGGGTTGGGTAATCACTTTTTCTATCCCTGATTCTCTCATAAGTTTCCTGTGACCTTTTTGCAAGAAATTCAACTTTCCTCAGTTTCCTTCGGTGAAAGGTGTAGAATCATAGAAACTGGAAGGGACCATGAGAGGTTGTCAAGTCCAGTCCATGCCCTCATGGCAGGACCAAGGCCCATCTTAAACTATCCCTGACAAGTGCTTGTCTAACTTGCTCTTAAACAAATATTTGAATACCTATTTACCCCTGAGCGTTAAGAGACTCAGTTCATTAATATTTGATATTCTTTTGGTGGAATGCACAATACAAAAGCTCACAGAGAGCCACCAGCAGTCCCCCCCCCCCCCCAACCCCACCTGGGGGGTTTGCAGGCTGGCTGACCAGCTGGAAGCTCCTTCCAGCCACAAGCTACTCTGCCCTGCAGAAGGGAGATTCACAAACTCTCAACCTAACACAGCTCTCTGCTGGATGGGCTTAAGGTGGAGCCACTGGAACGCTGCATTCCAGCTGCTATTGCTATTTTCAGCGGGGCCCTGGAACAGTGCGTTCCTGTGTGTTGCTCTATTTTTAGGGGTCCTGGAACGCTGTCAGCCTAAAAATTGGGGGCCCCAACACTGCATTCTGCTGCAGTCCCCCTTACTTTAACCACTGGTTGGAGCTCACAAAAGCTTATACCCGAAGAAATGTGTTAGTCTGTAAGGTGCCACAGGACTCTCGCTGCTTTTGCTGTCCATAGACATAGGCTACCCCTCTGGAAATTTCCTTCTATCAGTACTGTACAAAGCATATAGGTACTTCGTTCTTGTTAAGCTATCATTCACCCCCTAGTAAAGGAATCCAAGCAATTCCATTAATAATTGAACAAAATTTCTATCCAGGAAAGAGATGCTTGCTGCTATTGTGCCAGTGACAACACTGAGATGCTTAGCTTTTCAGCTGTCTCTGAACTAACTGCTTTACAGCACAATTAGAAAGATGTGGTCCCTGCCCCAAAGAGTTTACAATTTCCTTTTAGATTTAACCCATCAGTCAAGACAGTGCAGGGAAAGGATGAAAACAGCTTTAAGATCTGTATATTTTTTGAAGGCTCAAATATTATTCTATTTCTGTTTGTAATGGTGGAGAATGTGTGAATGAAGTACTTCAAACACTGGAGTGAAAGGTATTCTTTTGAGCATTCCGTACGACGACTATAGAAATGTATATCACCTTGTTCCATTATTCACTCAATATCTCATCTGTATAGACTTACAAGATTATTGTTGGAAGTGCAAAGGATCCACAATGAACCATTCAATCCAAGTAGAGTGAAAATATCCTGGAAGAGGGCTCAACCAGAATATAAATCCAGAACCCCTTCTATTCTGTATGAGTTATGTTCAGCAATGAACCCATATCTGCATAAATCAGGATGACTGGAACAGTAAATTCAAAATGTGAGGCTTCTGGCACCATAAATAAAATGCATTTCAAGGGGCCTGATCACTGTTGCGGAACATGCTTTTTTTTTCACAAAAACCACTAACTGATTGCAGCCTGGTTTCCACATCTTGGACAGACTACCTGTGAGCCTATCAAAGAGCTTATTTATACACAGTGCTTATATTGTATCAGTATAGTTAAAGCAGTACAATTCCCTTATCTGGACAACAGTATAGAAATAAACTCTGGTGTTAGTAGGACCTTCATACTGGTGGTGCAGCATCCATCTACTTTATCTATATCTAAACCAGTGTAGCTCAAAGTACAAAAACTCTACGTAGGCTAGCTATGACATTCAATGTCTGTTATCAGAAGGGCGATTGAAAAGCTTTATCAGAAGGCTCCAGATAGGATGACTCACTGTATGTCATGAGGTAAATACTTCAGTCATTGAGAACAACCTGGCACTTGTTTTAAAAAAAAAAAAAAGAAAGAAAAAAAAATCATCTACCTTGTGTGGCTGATTGGCTGGCTTAGGTGGAAAGGAGCAGTGCTTTGTATGTAGATGAGGTTTTTAGTGTAAAAGAGGAGGCCAGGAAATTTTGGTATGAAGATGACTGGGTAGTAACTTAATTTTTGCTTTTAAATGTCCATGTGGTCTGCAGTATGTGTAATGCCAGGAATTCCAGTGGAATACATGGGCTTGTACTTGGAAGAGATTTTGATGGGTTGGAGAACCTTTTGGAGGGACACAATAGAAATATAGTAAATACTTTTCTGAAGTACAGGGAGCATGCCTTCCTGGTAGGGATAGGTGGGGTAGAATCCAGCCTTGGTAAAATAATAGCAGTGAGTTGTTTCTGGTTCCATTGTGACCTGACTTTTATTTGGCCTTTTCCCCCTTCCTGTTGGTTTAAAAATTAACTAGTAAACACTTTTTACTTTGTTTTATTAACAGACTAGGGACGACTTCCTGGGTCAAGTGGACGTACCACTTAATCATCTACCGGTAAGAAATGTTTATATGATCATATGTAATTGACTATGAGCCAACAATGTGGTGCAATGATGAAAAAGGTTAATATTCTGTGGAACTGATAAATCTTCAAATATTTCAAGGTCTTTTGTGATCAGTTATTCTCTTATGTTCACTGAAGGTAGGACAAGAAGCAATAAATGTAATTTGCAACAAGTGGAATTTTTAAGTTCAACATTAAGAAGAAACTAAGTCTATGGACAGTTCAATATTGGGTTAGGTTACAACTAGGGAGGCTAAACAGATAAATTTATTGTTGCTTAGTCTTTAAAAGTTCCACCAGACTCCTTTTTTGTTTTGCTGAACTAGACTAACATAATTGCCCCTTTGGAAATAGGGACGTTGTAGAACCATGTCAACTGGAGGCATTTAAGAGCATGTTAACAGCTGTTAGGAACACACATCAGTTAATGATGGTCTAGGTTTACTTGGTCCCTTCTCAGCATAGGAGGATGGGGTAGAATAGATAATCTTTGGAGGTCCCTTCTAGCCCTTCATTTCTGTGATTCTGTATTCTGCCTTGTCAATGCTTTGTATGAGAAACTTGTATAATTTTTACACAGACTTCTCCCTACAGAAGGTGTTACCCAGTTCCTTTACAGCCGCCATTGCTGCAGCAGCAGAATTAGTAGCCATGAGGAGACTGCAAGACACAACAAATTAAGGAGAAATTCAGTGACTTCCCAGCTTACAGAAGCTTGAAATGTTTTTCTCCTTAGACTTGCTGGGACTAGCTAGAGACTCTGCTACTAGGGAGCTCTTAATTTTCATTCCTCCAAATCCATTCTCTCCTCCACTTCTGTTGCTTATTCCTTAGATCAGGAGTCTGCAGCTGTGGCTCAAGAGCTGCATACTGCTCTTCGGCTGCCCCCTTTTGGCTCTGGGATCAGGCCCCCTGCCATTGGGTGACCCTGCATGCAGCCCATGCCAGGCTCCAGGCTGCCTCCTGCCACCAGAGTACATGGTGGGAGTGGCGGGCTTGCTTCTGGTTCCAGGCTCCCCACCGCCTGCCAAGGGACCCTGTGGCAAGTGCCATGGCCCAGCTCCCATCATCCTCCACCAGGAGGCTTTGCCCACTGCATCTCTCAAAACACTCGGTTATTGAAGGAATTTTACAAAATGGCTTTTCTTATCTTTTGGGTTGCCAACCCCTTCCTTAGATCGACCCCAGTCATTCCGTGTCAAATGATGATGGAATCCAGAGTTGGGCTTCACCTCACTAGTTATGGTGGAATGTCCTAATCTCTCTCTGGCCTCTTTTCATATTTCCCCTTCCATTTGGAAGAGTTTTTCTTCCATTTAGCAAGCAAACTCAATCTTCTCCAATCCTTTTCTTAAAAGACACTATTTTTACATTGCTTTCCATAAGTGACTTACCCCAACTCCAGGCTTGCGTTTAACCCTATAATTGTATGAGTTGTCTGTCTAAAATTGTACGCTGTTTGGCATTTGAGACATATTTCTCTGTCTAGAAAACGCTTAGTGTGTGTTGGGTACTACTTGAATCCTAGCAAGAGCAGTAGCCATGAGGACAGACTATGAGAACAGGGCCGTGTTCAGGGGGTTGGAGTGGGGGATGTTAAAGAAGTTCCAGTTGAACTATACCTGTTAAACATCACTCTTTTCTTCCATCATGGGGCCCTAACCATATACATGTAGTGCCCCAAAGGTGTTTGCAGAGGTCTTATTTCTTCTTAGAGTGATTGTTCCTGTCCGTTCCAAGTTAGGTGTGTGTGCACTGCATACACAGACAGCCAGAAGGTTTTTCCCCTAGAGTATCTGATGGGTGCACTGTATGGTGCTTTTTATAAGGCTCAGCCGACCCTGCCTTCCCAGTTCCTTCTTACTTCCCTGACGGTCAGTGGAAACAGGTCACTTTAGGCTAGCTTTCCCCTTGTTCTTTAGTAACACTTAAGTGCCCATTTATAGCTTCTTTTGTAGTTCCAGTAGAGTAGTTAAGTTTTCATAGGTCTAGTTTGTTAATTAGGTAGTCCATGTAGAAGGACTTCGAGGGTGCTTTGAGCCCAGGGTCCAGGGGGTGCTGGGCTTTAAATCATGTGAGTCCTGTAAGAAGCTGGTGCCATTCGATGATCCATGTTCCTCGTATTTGAAATGTGTGGGTGAGTCTCACCCCCCTGAGAGGTGCAGACTCTGTCGGAGCTTTCGCCCAAGGACCCAAAAAGATAGAAGGCACAAACTAAAACCCCTCCTGATGGAAGATGCTTTCTGCCTAACACAGATGGGAGACCAAGGGTACAGTAGGGCGCTGCCAGTACAGAGCGGCCTGGTGAATGGAACATGGCACTGACACTTGCTGGCACCAAAGGAAGTGACACAGGCTCATTGTCAGTACTGCTGAAGAAGAGAACGGAGAGAGGGTAGTCTCCCATGGCTAAGTCAGCTAAGGCAGGGAGTGGAATGTGACCTGAGTTGGGCCACTCTATCACAGCACTGCAATCTATAGCACCGTTGACTCTGGATCCCCAGAGGGAACCGCTGAGTCCAGTGTCTATATCAGGCGTGGCCAAAAAGTGGCTCAGGAGCCACATGTGGCTCTTGAATGAAAAAGTATGGCTCACAGAAAAATGTCAGCAAATCAATTTAGTAGGTAAAAGTATACATCTATATGCCTCAGTACGGCTCTTGAAGGTTTTAATCATCAACTTGTACGGCTCTTGAGTTCCATAAGTTCTTCATCGAGCAGCGCTCCCGACTGCTCCACAATAGGTGTTTTGCGCCGCTAAACACCCCGGATCGGAGATTTTTGAATTA